>CANTUT010001099.1:25000-105000 GCA_947687605.1 Reutealis trisperma
ATCCTGTTTATGGATCCACTTCCAGAGTTGATTCCAAAGACAAAGAGCTTGCAAACATTGACACCATCCCATCACTACCTATTCCATCACTTGAATTCCTAAAAAGTAGCTCACCTTTTTAACCCATGATAATTCAACCACCAAATTTTACCCCTACTCTTACTTACCGACCCGCGGATCCTTTCCAAAGGAATGAAGTCAACCCTAAAATCAAAGTCATCATGGAAAAAGTTGTGCACATGGAAAAAATATTGAAGAATCTGAAGAAGAAAGAGGACCTGGTTGATATAGGCTCCCTGAGCTTATTTCCCAATACAAGAGTTCCACCAAAGTTCCAAGATGCCAAATTTGGATAGATTTGATGGTACTACTTACCTTAAGATCCATTTAAAAATGTACGTGGGGGCAATGCATCCCCTTAGTATCAACAATGAGCTTCTTGCTCAACTTTTTCATCAAACCTTTACTGATGTTGCCCTAAGATGGTTTATTAACTTGGATGACACCTGAAAATAGATTTGGGAGGACATTTGCAAGGTATTTGTCAAACAGTACTACTACAATATTAAAGTGGACATTACAAGAGGGATTTAAAAACCACAAAGCAACTTTCAAATGAGTCCTTCTCTATGTTCTTTACTAGGTAACAGGCCAACTGAACAAAAACAAGTGGATATTCTTGTGAAGAATCTACTTCCAGCCTCTAGAGCCCACTTGTTAACACAATACTTGCCCACCTTTAGAGCTTTGGTTGCAACTACATCAAAAGTTGAATATTGCATCTAAAGTAGATCATTTCAAGCTGAATTCCCCACCACCAACTTGAACAGTGATGAGGAATCTAGATTCAACTCAACCCTACCTTACCACAGCCCTAGAAGGCATGTCATGGAGTAGTTCAATTTTAGCTAATCTGACTTGTTTGAGATTGAATTCCAAATCTAAACTTGAGTCCAAGTCAAAATCTCAAAATTTGCATCATAGTCTGTCATCTTTATTTTTTCTTGTATTCTCCTCAACCATAACATTTTCTTTTCAGCATCTTGTAATAAAGTTTGCTTTATGGTAATGCATCTATATTTTCTTTTCATTATTTATGTAATAAGTTTCTTATCTTCCTTGTCCGACATGGATGAGCCTTGAAAAAAAAAAGAAAAAAAAAGAGAGAGAGAAAAAAAGGGATGGAAGAGCGATCAATTAAATCCACCACAATTAGTATAGATTAAAATTTGAGGTGTCCTCATTCTCTTAAATCAACAATCGCTTCACCGACTCCTAATAAAAGAAGGTCAAGTAATGGACCTCTCATCAAACAATTAAAGTATAAAGAGTGAGTAAATGTAATTACTTATTGCATATTGGGTAATCAAATAATGAACCTCAATAAGAGGTAACAAGTTCAGAGAAGACTGTTGTCAAATGTAGAATTCAAAGGTTAAAGCCCTTCAACATGAAGAAAAGCACCAGCTTAAATCATGGTGGAATAGTTTCTTCCAAATTTCACTAATTAAGCTCACTAAGTTGAAAATCTAAAAGGGCAGTTTAGGCAAAAGTTAAAGCTGAGAGAGAGAGAGAGAAGGAGAGAAAGAGAGAGAGAAAGCTCATCCAAAGTTATCTTTCCTCATTTCTGAAGTTGTCAAATCATCTTTAATCAATCTATCTCACCTTATGTCTCCAAAGTCATCATTCCTCACTAGAGGTTCATTCTTTAAAGATATACTATAATAGGGGCATGTCTTCCTAGGTCGTCATCTGTTGCCAATCTGTCCCATCACTTAGCTCTGAGAGCTAAGGCACAATCCCTCACATTTCCCACCTTCACATTCTTCTCTCTCATTTGGGAACATGATCCTTAAGATGTCTTCTACCACTAGCCTTTTAGCCATTCTTAAGGGCTCTTCATTTTAGCCAGTGTAGTTAGTGTGTCATCAAGTCAAACCAAATAAGTGCCACTACAAGAGTCTCTTCAATCTTAAACAATAAGAAAAGCTTGACTTGCTCTTTTCCATGATTCATGTTACAAAAAGCAAAACCATACAACCTCCATGATTCTTTTCAAAAGTTTCAGCCTACCTTTAAACCATTCTCAAATTTTATGAAATCATATTGTTCCATCTCAAACTTCATTAGTAAATCATACCATCTTTTCAAAGCTCAAGCCCCATACCACCCTTTCCTTGGCAAAACCAAAAGACGAGGAATATCTCCCAAAAGCCTATCATTCTCAAGTCGATTAAGAAGGACTCAAACCAGTCAAGGCCCATCTCATGCCTCTTTGGCAAACATCTCATGATCCTTGAAATATTAAGCCTCATTAGCAAAACACATAATCCCTAAAATCCTTAAAGCCTGCAAACCATTCTGATGTAACCATGTGAAAAGGGAAAACCCTTATCCATAAGCCTATGGTATGTTGGTGACCAAAACCTATAGCACCATACTTAAGCCAAAGCCAACCATCTAAAGCACCCTCGTAGAAAACTATCCTCAACACCTAAAAGCCTTTGCCATGAAGCTTAAATCTAGAAGCCTTTCTTATAAAGCCTAAAACCAAAAGCCTTTGCCATGAAGCCCAAAACTAAAAACTTTCACATGAAGCCCAGATCTAGAAGCCTTCGCCATAAAGCCTAGATCCATAAGCCTTCACCATGAAGCCCACTCCTAAAAAGCCTTCACCATGAAGCCCACTCCCAAAAAGCCTTCATTTATAAAGCCCATGATCTCTTTTAAAGCAAAATCAGACTGAGCCTTTCAGATGGATTTCCTAACCAAACCTACTTTCCTTAGCCAAGACCTTTCCCTATGAGGATTAATCCTTAACTGTAACATTCAATGGGCAAACCGAGTCGAGCCACCCATGTTAACATTCCCACACCTCTTGTGTTTCAGAGACATAACCTTCTCTAAATCCTAACATTAAAGCTTAACAGATAGCTTTGATCCCAACTTTTCCATCATTAAGGCCAAACAAATAGCTTTGATCCTATTTCTCCCAACATCAAAGCTAAATAAATAGCTTTGATCCTAATAATTCTAACACCAAAGCCGAATAGATAGCTTTGATTCCAAGTTTTCCAACATTAAGGTCAAACAGATAGCTTTGACCTTATTCCTCCTAACCACTAAAGCCGAACATATAGCTTTGATCCCAATCTTCCCAATCATAATCCCCCAATAGTAGGGCCGAATAAGTGGCCTTGCTAAACTAATTTGAATTCCCTAGGTGGACCAAATCTCCAAATCTTAAAGTATAGGCGGAATAGATAGCCTTGATTAAAATTCACCAAATCATCTTTACCTTTAATAATTAGGCTAGACATATAGCCTTAATTGAAGTTCACTATGACCATTCTCACATCCAATGCCAAGGTCAAACCGATAGCCATTGATAAAATCTCATATATCCTAGGGGCCCTCTCCCAAAAAGTTCATATTTTTATACCATATTTGTCATTCACCAGGTTTAGTCTGCACAAAACATGTATGCCCTCATGCATGACAAACACAAGCAGATATCACAAGTCTAGAGTCTAACATGGAATAACTCAGAATCTAACATAAGCCAAAAATCTGACGTGGCACAAGCACAAGCCCAGAGTCCAACATGGCATCTCTTCCCAAGGTTCACTATCATCAGAATCACCTTTTGCTCAAAGTCAATTCTGATGAGGGGGAAGCTGTGAACCCTCAAAATTGCACCCTTGGGATTCGATCGCAGCTTGACACTTGTTAAGATTAGTGCGTTACACATACGGCAGTCCCGCTAGCCGATTAGTGAGCAAGGATAATGGGGGCAGTGCCCCATTATAAAATAAATTTTATAAATCTTTCACCTCTAGTGGAATGTTTTTTAGTTACGAACCCATAGAATCAAACCGGACTCAAATTAGATCATAAACGGACAAAAACCGGCCAAAATAGTGCTAAACTAGGTTGAACCAGTTAGTCAGCGGTGCGCTAGGTGTGCCTTCGCATCAGGCAGCATGCTTGGCTTACTGCCAGCTATAGGGCAGTAGGCCAGCACGCTATCGATGCCACTGTCAAAATCTGGCAGGACCCTTCTAGCTGCTCTATAAATAGAGCCCTCGTTTCAACTATTTGATGGTTTTTAAGGTAGAAACTCTCCTATATTGCTTTACTTGTTGTGATAAAATTATGTTTGAAATTTGATACTAAAATCTATTATTTTAAATTCTTTTAATTTGCATTTATTACACTGTTTGGCTAACCTTTCGCTATTTAAAGTTCAACTTCAGGGTTCCAAATCCAAGGTGGGGCTCAAATCTAGAGCTAAACTCACCCTATTCATCTGAAGATCAAGAAAAGTAAAGGTATAATTCCTTCTTTTCATTTCTAAAAATTCTAAGCTCATATATAAAATTCTCTTTAGGTTTAAAATAGAAAAGATCTAAAATTTATTAATTTAAGAATCAGAGTTAAATTAATAAATCAACCAACACTTTTTCCAAAACCTTCTTTTGCAAGAAGGAAGAACTATATGGGATTTGATTTCTATTCAATACGATACGCAGGTTGCCATTTTGTAAGGCATCAACTCCAAAATCTTTTAATAACATTTTTCCCCTTTTACTTTGATTTATTTGTATTAATACTTTATTTTTGATTTTGTATTACCTTAATTGAGGAATGTGTACTTTTCATAGTACCTATAAAGGCTAGAGGAAAGATCATATTTTATTTCATTCATTTTGATTTGTAATAATTAAGTAGGATCTATTCTTTTGCTTATTTATTTACAATTGTCATTTCATTTCATTTTATCATACATGTCTATTTCATTCATCATTTTATTCTTGTTCATGCATACACGAAAATTCACTTTTTAAAAGTTATTTTGCAACTTTTAGCTAAACTGAAGAAAATCATATTTTCTTAATTGTGTAATTATCAAAACCTGATTTTCGAGCCCTCTTTAGTCACTTGCGGATTAGTGCTCTTTTCCATTGGGATAAATCAAAACATTTTTAAAGTTAATCGATTTAGGTTTTCTTTAATTTTCCCAATTAAAATAAGTAAATTAAAGCGGCGACTCCCTTTCACAATAACAAATAGTAAAATCAAGTTTCTGAACTCACAGGGAGTTCCAATTGTGGAGTTTTTCCTAAAGAGCATCTCGATTTGCCTCGGCAGATCGGACCGGTACTCGGGCGAGGCCTCACAAATTTATAAACTATAAACACTATATAAACACAAAAAAGAAATTATAATATATTCTATAAACACGTAATGCCACATGAAAGATGGTTACATTGAACAATTAGTTCACTACATAGTAATTAAAAGAAAAAAAAATTAAATGAATAGATTGGGGAATACAAAGAAATGAGTATATCAAATATCATAGAACTAAAGAAAGAAAAAATAACTAGTGTATGCAATCACTAACAATTTTAAAGAACAAACACTCAAAGTTGAATTTTTAACCCTAAGAAATAAATATTATTGATTAACTTATTACACCAAGCATATCCACAAGATACTAGATAAAAGTAATATTGGAAAAATATTCTTAACACATGTTTTGTCCTGGAAAATTTTAATTTTTTTATATAAATAAAATCAATTTTTATTCATACGGATTAAGAGCACCAAACCCTAAGGCATAAGACAAGATAGGCCATTATATTAGGCAAAACAAAGGAAAAACAAACTCAAATTATAAAGTGAAGAGGGCCTAGACACTAATTAAAGATAGCCCAATACATATTGAGATAATCCTAGCCCAAGCAATAACTTTAAGGTTGACTTGTTCAGGCCAGACTGTGACTTTAATTAGTTAAAAAAAATTATGGATGACAGGCCTGGTCTTTAGAAAAGGTCTATTTTGAAGGTAGTTTAGTTTTTAGAGGAATAAAATTGCCAACTTTTTTTTTTTTATTTTGCCAAATCAATGCTAAGCATTTCATTTATGAAAAGCATCAAGATACAGAAGACTTAAAAGCCTAGGAGGGGGAATAATAGCCCAAATAGGGGAAAGATAACTATTTAAGATAGAATTAGCAACATAGTTTGTAGACTTTTTTATCAATTCTATCAATACATACAAAATCACTATTACAAAAGACTTTTTAATACCAGAAATGATTGATAAGTGTGCTTAAATTTCCAATGGGCAATCATCATCTGATGAATTGCAAGCTTAGATTTGAAATTAGCAGTTTAATTCCATGATGCATTGTGAGTGACCAGCTTTGATGGCTAATTTCATAACTAAAATCAACACCTCTACTTTAGTCACTAAGGCCGATCTTACCATCATCTTTAAGGCCACCCCATCTAAGAGTTGAGCTTGGTTGTTTCTAAAATGACAGCAAGTTCTACCATACTAGTGTTTAAATTGAAACTTACATCAAACTTGTACTCAAAGACAAGCATTAGAAGGGATAATAATGAATCACAGGGTTAGAATGAGGTGGCCTAACTAAAGATGGTGGATTTTTTAAAGAGGTTGAAGCTCAGCAAAGATTCTTTTAGCTCTTTTAACTACATTAATGGGATCAGGAACAATGAAATTAAACACCCAAGCATTCCTACTAAGCCAAATAGGCCAATATAAGGAGGCAACCATTTCAAGTAGGGAGGTACCTGAAATGATTATTGATTATTGGCCTACATTATGCCATCAAGACACAAAATTATAGAGTTAGTGGATTAGGGCAAAAACCAAGATATGATGAGAACTATGATGCTCATGCATGAGGACAAAAAAGAGGACATGTTTAATTATTTCTTCTAAGTTACCATAGACATCACAAGTAGGAGAGTCAAATAATATTACTCTTTCTCAATTACATCATTATTCCAAGAGCATTGCACCAAGCTCAATAATAAAGGTTAAATTAATCATACCTATTATGGGCATAAGGGCCTTAAAACACAAATCTCTCAAAGAGTCTAATGGTCTTCAAAAAGCTAAATGGCCACTTCCAATCTATGTGGAAAAAGCCTATGATTAGAAGCCTAGATCACTTAACATACCTTTGATTAAAGCACTTTTTCAATACTTTGTTAGGGTTTAACACAGTGTTCCTTCACCTTTTCAAAGCACCTCTTCAAAGTTCGACACACTTTTCGGGTTTAGAGAAGTTCTTTGATGAGTGAATCTTCTTTAACAAGCTAAAATTGAACTAAGGTCAACAAGCTTACATCACTTTGATGACCTCATTTCTATAACAGACCCTTTATCAGATGAGATACAACTTGATGATGACTTGAGTTCAACCTCTTTATGACATGGTTAGGCTTGTCCCCTTGTCAAATCATCCACCCATTAAGTAGTTGCTTTCTTAGTATAAAGGGCAAAGCATTATCTCTTTCTTAGGTTACTTGAAGTCTACAACTTCTTTATCTCTTTCTTTTCTCTCTAAAAGTTCATTGGTTTTCTAAAAGTCATCTTCTTCCTTGAAACTAAAACATTATTATTGTTGCTATGGACTTAAGCATCAGAGAGCCCTTATACTTGGCCCTTTGATGTCCTTTCCTTTTCTTCCAGGCTAAATTATTAAAATCATACATAAGCCTAAATTAAGAAGTCTAGCCCAACTTTCTTTTTAAAATCTTAGACTAATCAAATTGGTGTCCTTTGTGAGAAATGATGGGTTGGAATTTTTGGAAAACTTTGTGTTTTTCTCTTCTTTCTTTGAAGTTTGCTACACCAACATTCTTTCTTTTCCTTTAAATAGTGACCTATTCACTCTTTAAACCTCTAAAAAGTTCCTTTTTAGACTGCAAAAGCATTTATTTTAACATTCTCTTATGCAATAATGGCCTTTGCAAATGAAAATGACCTACCTTCTACAAACACTTCTACATGTCTTTGCTAGCTTTAGAACTGTTGCGATTCCACCCTCAACCTAAATAATTTCTCTTCCTCTACCTACACAAAACACCCAAGCTCCCACTCCTATGGACTTAGCTACTTGCTTACAATATTTGAGTATCTTAGTACATCAAAATACCCCCACTGTTCAAAATGTAACCCCTCTCATCTGACCTAACATTAATATAGCCTCATCTATCCAATTTATAAGCTCTTTTGCATCTCAGCTATCTTTAACAGCCTAAGCTTTGGCTACTATAGAATAATAAACCTTACTACTCATACATAACATATGACCTTTATACTTGAAAAAACCCTCGGAAGGGATTTGAATAGGTGTTTAGCCTTTGAGCCTACTTTACATGTAGCTCTTAGAGTAGAAGAGGAGCCTAATGTAGAGAGGAGTCAAATGGTAAGGCTAAGCTATGAAGAAGAGAAGAGTCCCTAGAAATGATAAAGAAAGAACTTCTTAGCCATGAAAAGGAAAAAGGCATGAAATAGCCAAGAGTTCATATGCTGATAGTCAAGAGCATCCTAGAGAAGAGAGACATTAGAGGAAGCATGATGAATGAAGCAATAAAAAAGGTGATGAAAGAAGGGAGAAAGGAAGAGATAGAGACAGAGATGGCCTTAGTAGGCAATTTAAGAAAAAGAAAGAAGAGCAGATATATCTTGGTTAGCATATTGTGAATCCTTAATTTTGCACCCTCTAGATTGCATTTGAAATCTTAGAGGTGCTTAGGTGTGATAAACATATCTCTATAAGCCAAAATTGGAAAATCAAGAAACAGACAGCTGAAATCTATCACTTTATGCTTTGAACCACCCTTAGATCATCTAGGATTGAATAGTAAACACAATGCAACTGGAATCGCGAAAAATTGACAAGAAATGGTGAAAGCAGGCAAAAATCGCAAAACAAGGTGAAGTTAGGCCCCTGCGGTTGTCGCTAAATTATTGGCAGCTGCCTTAAGGCTCCTGGCAGCAGCAATCGTGTTTTTCCATTTTTTCATTTTTTCTTCATTTTGTGCACCTATCCCACATCAGAAGTGCATGAAACTTTTCCCCAACCTTTCCCATATATATAGGGGTCTTCCCATTCTATTTTTTCATCTCTTAACCTTTTGGTTTACTTGATTAGCCTTTGCATCAAGCAAACCATCTCCATAAGTTTGGTATAAAAGGAATGAACTTTTAGTTTAAAATTTTATTTGGGTGGTCATTTCAAGGTAGCTCTCCTTAAATCAGTCTGAGGAAGCCCCAATAACACTGTCCCAGTTGCCGTTCAAAGGTTGTTATTCCACTGAACCGAGAAAGTAGAATTGCAATCCGATCGTCCACTTCATCCGCCCTACGTCCCCAAGTCTTGTCTTCCTAAGGTATTTATTTTCTTTTTTTATTATTTTATTATTTTCTTGTTTTGTTTTTATTTTTATTTTAATTTTTCTTTATATTGTTTTGTTTGTTTTGTTATTTTTTCCTTAGGATTGCTTAGTTTGTTCTTTTCATTTATTATTTCTTTGCTTTGCATGTTTTTATCATTTTCCTTCATTATTTTGAGGCATATTGATTGCAATATGATTTAATTAACTTGGTAAGTGATTTGAATTGATGCATCTACTTGTTAATTAAAACCTTACCTAATTAACAACTCGGTAATCAATCAATTTGATTTAATCAATCAACCCACTTTTTAGTCAATAAATTGAAACATGATAAAATGGCTAGGTTAAACTAATCCCATCACAAGAAGGGCGAGCTATGTGGATTTTGATTCCCATTCAAAGGGCATACTTTCTTATTTAAAGCATCAAATCCAATTTAAATAAGAAATAATCCTTCTCTTGTATATTCTTTTATGAATTAGTTCTTTTTTGTGCTATTTGCTTTTAGTTTGTTTTCTTTATTATGATGTTGATTTTATTCCTCTTTTTCTTTATTTGTTGCTTTAGAATTATTTTGGGGAATGTGTGGCTTTCCTAGAACCCATAAGAGCTAGAGGAAGTATCCCCTATTATGGTTTTGAATTGTAAAGTTAATTCCTTTACTTTATTGCTTTATCGCTTTGAATGAATGTTTATTTATTTGTTTATTCATGTATTATGTAATTTTTCATGCATTTATGTAAATTTTTCATGAAATTCATTTTAAGTTATTTTGTATTAAATTTTCCAAACTAATTTTTTTCAAAATAAACTGAAAACTTAGTCCCTGAATCCTCTTTGGTTTTAAGACTAGTAATCTTTTCTTTTGGGATATTAATTAGAGTCAATTTGGGTTTTTCCCATAATATTTTTCCTAAATAAAATAAAATTAAGGTGGTGACTCTTTTAAAATCAAACTATCTGAACCTGAGGGTTCCATCATGAGTTCAAACCCAAATGAGTATTTTGATTCCCTTTAGAGGACTGGATCGATGCTCGGGCGAGGCCTCACAGCTAGCGACTCCACTGGGGACCACCTTCTTCTTTTTTTTTTTTTTTTTAACAAAAGAAATAAGAGGACTACTAATTGGTTTAAATCAAAGTTTGGCACTTTTTATACATAAATGACTTTCATGCATCATTTGCATTGGCTCCTTGCCTTTCAACCTAGATTTCTTAGGAAAACAATGGATAGAAAATAACATCGAGTGAGTAACCCTCCTTGGGTCTATTCGCAGATAGTGAAATCATCCACCCCATAATGAATCCTTTGATCCTTTCAAAGATGAAATGAGCATGCACGTACTTTTAGACCCACGCGAGGCTCCTTGACTCATATGTGGTTAGGTATATCATTACTTTAGTGTGACGGGTACCCTATACAAGCCACCCTTTCCCTTTTCATGTAATGAACCTAGATCCTGACCTTAAGTTGTATGTACCATAATCAAAACCTTTGTATCTTTGTATTCTCATGAAACGTTTTTCCATGCATATCATGTATCCATACTGCATAACAAAACATGCCTTCATTTTAAATCTAGGTCATACCTTAAATCGAAAAAGGGTCATATACTCACTTCTATCTAAACACCTTCACTTCTAAACCTTAAACACTTTCACCTCTATCCCAATCACCTTTGCCCCACAAACCTTAAACTATCACCCTAAACCTTACCCCACAAACCTTAAGCCATCACTCTAAACCTTACCGTAATACCCTAGCCCTAAACCTAAAACCTCATTTCCATAGCCTTGGCCTCAAACACCTCTAATCTAAAAACTCCAGAGGAGGATCTTGTCCTCATTTGGATAGTAAGAATGAAAGCACAATATGAGGAAGCGATGAGGGAACTTCATATGTTAAGGGAGGAAGTACATAATTTGAGAAGGATGATGAGAAATATAAAATAGGAATTAGCCTGAATTAGGCATATGCACCAAAACTAAGAAGTATAACTAGTCCCACCTCTCTGAGATGTTATGCCAGGATTTCCTAAGCATCTATGTGTAGCTTGTGGTAGATTGGATCACTCAGAGGAATGATGTTTTGTTAGAAGGTGTATGCTATCCCCTCTGTTATTATCCATAGGCCGTAGACATGTGGGCCTTGGGGAAAGTGAAGCCGAGAATAGTGAAAGGGATTTGGGTAATTAAGAAAGACAAGAAGAAGAACGGATGAATTTTGGTGAAAACAGTCAGCATGTAATGGATAATCTAATTTGAAAGATAACTTATGGAATGTATATAAATCTTTTTGTATACATATGATGTGTAGTTATTGAATGAAAGATAGAAAATTGAATTTTGTTGACCAAAACTCCACTTTCTTTTTACATATGATTGGTTGAGTTTATATAGGGAAGTTCAACCCCAATTTAGAATGGATTAGAGAATTTTCTTAGACAAAAATTGGAGTTTTTAATTAGAAATTGGTTCCTAAACAAATAATAAGCCATAACTAAGTTGGGATACTAAATAAGATAGGTTTAAGGCCCAAAAATATTGAAAGTAATGAGAATCAAAAAATAAAAATGAATTTCATATATGCCAACACGCCCAGGAACATAGGCATGTTCCTAGTCATGTTGGGCTTGATAATTAGATTGATATAGGTAATAGCCGACATGCCTAGGAACATGGGTGTGTTCCTGGCCATGTTGGAGCCTGCATTCAGCTTTCAAAACTTGTGAAATTTCTACTTATAGCCATGTTTGACTCTTCATGTTTTGGCCTTCCTCCATTTGGATTATTATCATCAAACAATGATGTGAATCTTGAATCCTTATCTTAATGAATGATTTATTCTTGCATTCTAGAAGTTGTGGTAAGATCATTCCATTTAGTGCTTTCTTGAATTTCTTTATTCATGCCTTGTAATGGGACCATTAAGAAGGTGAATTGGATCCTTGTATTGTATGCTTCCTTGAGTGTATTATGAAAGGTATCTATGAGATAATGAATTGGTTTATAATATGTGTAAACAAATTGTTAAATGATATGTGACATTATTGAATGATATGTTTATATGAAATTGTTAGAAGTTATGAATAATTACTAACATGAAATAAAAGATAATTCTAAATAGTAGTCAGTGTGACTGCAAATGATTCATATATATTTTACATATTGAGATATATATGAGATGAACTAAAAGAAGGTATTATTGAATTTGTGGCATAAATGTTATCTCATAGGACAAAACAAGAGAGAGAAAGATCTCAAGAAGTCAAGAGTATCACTCCAGATGCAGCATCTAATGTTGCATCCGTAGAGGATAATGATAAGGGTTATACCGATCAAGACAATGCACAATAGATACAAGAGAACAAGGACTACTAGGAGATATGGATGCATTGATGCAAGAGAACCAAGAGCTAAGACAAAAACTTGAAGAATTGAGATAAAGGTAGGAAATGGCTCCACCGCCTCCACCACCTGTGGCACCACCCTTTCCTAGAGTTTAGAGTATTCCTCCTCTTCTGCCAAGGGTGCCACATCATGTACGACAAAGAATGCTACTAGAGGAAGGTGTTATAATGAATGACTTTGAAAAGATGAAACCTCTTAAATTTAAAGGAGAAGAAGAGGAAGATCCCTATAAGTTTTTAAAGGAATTGGATAAGATAGCCCAGAGACTGTCATGCTCTAAAGAAAAGCTCATTGAACTAGTAGGGCTACAACTTAAGAAGGATGCATGGGAATGGTTCTAGAGGGAGATTGAGGATTAGCTATATAGAGATGACCTTCCTACATGGGCTGAATTTAAGCAAAGACTAATGGATGAGTTCTTAATTGAAGGAGAAAGGTAAAATCATGCCCTTCAATTTGAGCAATTGAAGTAAAAGCTTGGAATGTCTATATCAGAGTATACTCGAGAATTTAAATGTCTTAGCAAATATGCCTCTCACATAGTACCTACTGAAGCTAGTACGGTCAATTAACTCCAATGAGGATTGATTGCTCCACTTTATAATGTCTTGTAGCCATTGATTTCCCCACCATGGCTAAGCTCATTGATAAAGCTAAGCTTATGGAAGCACAACATAAGGTCGAAAGAGCTAAATGAGCAAAAAGTGAGCAGAAAAACAAGGAAAAAAGTAAGGGACAAAGTTGTCAGCAACGAGGAGGCCCTACTCAAAGTGAGGGTTTTGAATAGGCTTCTATAATATCCACTCTATACCAGTTGAGAAAGGAAGGAAAAAGTCAAGTTTGAGTTAGAAGTGTTTCGGTTGCCTTAGCATAGGTAACATTAACACATATTGAACAAGACAATAAGGTCAGTCCATACCTACTTGCGCTGCATGTGAATAATAACATTGAGGAGCCTCTCGAAGAGCCATGGGAGTATGCCTACACTATGGACAAATGAGACATTTTATTAAGGATTGTTCGATGACTGGCAATCAAAGGATAGTTATAGAGGCTTCACAGCCCATTATGCAAATGAATCGAGTGGAAAGTCATGGATTGGGAGGACAAAGCCATGGTGCCAGACAATCCTTAGGCAATGTGTAAGCTATGGAAGATAAAGGAAGAAGGAAAGTCTATGCACTTAATCAATATGATGCTCACATGTCCCACAATGTTGTTACAGGTAGCATATTTATCCAGTATATTAGTGCTCAATGTTTGTTTTATTCTGGTGCAACGCATTCATTTATTTCATTGTGTTTTGCTAAGAAATTAAATAAAAATAAGGAGATGATGAATGAACCTTTGATTGTAACCATACCCTTGGGAGAAATTATAGAGGTAGAACAAGTATATAAGAATTGCATGGTAAAAGTTGAAAATAGGAGATTTCCTTGAATTTGATTGAACTAGAGGTTTTGGAATTTGATGTTATACTAGGAATGGATTGGTTATCTATGCATAATGCTCATATAGATGGTAAAGGAAAAAAGATTAATTTCAAAGAGAAGAATGGATCTGAATTCACTTTTCAAGGTGATAGGAGTAGCTTTACTATGAACTTTATTTTGACTGTTATGGGAAAAATATTGTTAAGGAAGGGTTGTCAAGCGTATTTGGCACATGTAGTAGATATTGAGAAAGTAGATAAATTTGTTAAGAAGATACCTATAGTAGATGAATTCCTTGATGTGTTTCCTAAGGATTTACTAGGAATGCCACCGGATAGGAAGATAGAGTTCACAATTGAGATCTTACCTAGAACTTAGCCAATATCGATACCACCTTATCATATGGCACCTTCAAAGTTAAAAGAATTGAAAGTTCAATTATAAGACTTGCTTAATGGTTTTATTAGGTTGAGTAGTTCCCTTTGGAGTGCTCCAGTTCTATTTGTAAAGAAGAAATATGGGTCCTTAGGACTGTTTATTGATTGTAGACAGTTGAATAAGGTGACTATGAAGAATAAGTATCCTTTACTAAGGATTGATGATTTATTTGATCACTTACAAGGAGCCAGTTATTTCTCCACGATAGACTTGCGATCAGGTTATCATCAACTTAAAATATGAAGAGAGCATATTTGTAAGACTGCTTTTAGAATGAGATATGGACATTATGAATTTACAATATTGCCATTTGGTTTGATGAATGCACCAGTGCCTTTTATAGACTTGATGAATCGAGCATTTAAATTATTTCTAGACAAATTTGTAATTATGTTTATTGATGATATTCTAGTCTATTTGAGGAGTAAGGAAGAACATGAGGAACACTTAAGAATAGTGTTACAAACTTTAAGGGAGCATAAGGTTTATGCTAAATTATCTAAATGTGATTTTTGGATGGAACAAGTCAGTTTCCTTAGACATATAGTTAGCAAAGAAGGAATCAAGGTAAATCCTAAGAAAATAGAAGTGGTAGCAAATTGGCCTCAACCCATAACTATTACTGAAGTGAGGAGTTTCTTAGGTATGGCAGGTTATTATTGCCATTTTATAAAGGATTTTTCAAGAATAGCTGTAACAACTCACACCCACCCTAGGAATTTTTGTGATAAATTGCTTGAATTAGAATCTATAAGGATAAGTGTGTGCTTGTGTGAAAATTTGTGATCTAAGTGATTAATGAGTATGTGGCATATTAAATTAATTTTATTATGCATAATATGTGTTGCTATTGTGAAATGAATGATTTACATGAAGTGCATTTGCATAAAAGAAATTATTTTAAATAAAATGAATTTTCATGCATAAAACAATTTTTAAGCATAAAATAATTTTATGGGTATTTTTAAAATATTTTTTTAAAATATTTTTGAGGGAAATATTCCAGAATTAAAAAGAAAAATATTATTTTCATTTTTAAATCCATTCAGCCAAAATTTTTAAAGAAAAAACCCAAATACCCAAAAGCCTACTACACAAAAATGCTCCTAACCTATTTCATTAAGGGTAATAGTGGAAATTCCACTCCAACCCTAATATATATTCTAATTTTCAGCCAAACAAGGGTTTCCAGTAGCCATTCCCTTATTCTTTTTGTATTCTAGCAGAAAAACCTCTCAAAATAATTCTCTCTACCAAAATATCGAAAACATTTTACCGTTTCGCGATTTCGTGACCATAATCGTAAGTTTTTATTCTCTTTCGATTTCTAAACTGTTTTCTATGAAATAAATTATGGGAAAATTATTTTGAACTATTTGATTACTGATTTCTATAGATTCAATTCTGTTTGGGTGAATTTTTGGGAGAGAAAATTTATTTTCTAACGAAAACACGATTCTTTCCGCAAGATTTCTCCAAAGGTGAATTTTATAACTTAAAATCATAATTTTATTGCATAAACATCATAGAGGGGGGGGGGATTTGTACTTGTTTGCATTCTAAACTGATTTTTGATTTGTTTTGATGAAAAACATTGCATGAAATAATATTTCTGCATATTTCTGTGATGACCAAAAAGTTTCAAAAAACAAAAAGAATTCAAGGTTTTCGTGTTAGGACTTGGAAATTAGAAAATTTTATTCTTTCATGAATACATGGCTGCTGATCTGTGTGAATTGATGTTCTAATATGATATTTGTTTTGTTTAGATGAAAAATAATGACTTGAATCATGTGTCTGTTTATCGCTGAAATAAACGAAATGCGCAAAAAGCGCGAAAACTCATGATTTTTCACCTAAGCCTTTGAACATGAATTTTTTTTTTGTATAAACCCTATCTATGGCTGCCAATTTGTGAAAGAATGTGTTCTAAACTGATATTTTCAATGATTGAATGAAAAATAATGGTTTAAACAACCTATTTGCATATTTCTGAAATGACCGAAAAATACCAAAAATAAGAAAACCCATGTGTTGTGCACTATAATGCAAAAGATTGAATTTTATATATTAATGGCACCAATAGTGACCGATTCTTATGGATTTAAGTTCTAAAATGATTTTTGTTATGTTTACATAAAAAATCTTGGTTCAAACCATATTTTTACATATTTCTAAAATAGACGGAAAGCACGAAAAGAAGAAGAATTTGGTTTTCACCTTAATGATGCATTCGGCCTACATGAACAATTGTGTCCAAATGTTTATAAATTTTATGTGATGTGTCTTGGTGATTGTTGACATGTATGTATGTATAGTAGATGATGAAATTGCATGTTAGTTGAAGGTATGATCCTAGATAAGCTTAAATGCGTTTTGGTATACTTAAGGTATACTTAAGGTATCTTAATATTATATTGTTGTTAGAATGCAAATGTGATTGGGAAATATGGAACTAGATGTTATGATGATTTGATGATGAATATATGGTTATGAGTTAATGAAGTAAAAGGGATCATAAGAGTTAAGTATGATGTTTGAAGGATTAATTGTTAAGTTGACATGTATGGAAGTGTAAAGTGAACTAAGATAATTGATAAGTGAATTGATATTGGGGAAATGATAATGTGATGACCTTAAAAGAGTATTGATATGATTGCAATGTGTTTTTATGTGAGCCTATAAGGCCTAAGTATGCAAGACTTTTAAGTCAATGTGATATGTGCAAGTGATGAGTACACCTATGAGTGAACTCTAATGTGTATGCTATATGTGTATGGGTAGTTATGGGATAGGAACATCATGAGTAAATAAATACTAAGTATTAAATCAAATATTATGTTAGAGTTTGAGGAGCTTTAGAAGTGCAAAAGGGACTACGTGTACTAGGAGCAAAGGAACCCCAAGGTGAGTAAACACAATGCTTTTGTTACAAGTGTGAGTAAACATTGTATTCATGTTATAAGTGTAAACAACATTTTATTGTGTTATAAGAATGTGATATATTGTTATGTGAACCTTTGTGATCTTTGAAACCCAAGTTCTTTCTATTTTAAATTTTATTATATGATTTCTTTGTCAAACTTGGATTGCCAAAGGACATTTGGTCTAAAAACTGTTTTGCTATCCAATGAGAAATTCTTGCGATTGACACCCTAACTTATATTCTTTCTAGAACTACACTTTCATTATTTTATTGTTGAAAGCCAAACTACTATTGTTATTAAATTAAATGTTATTGTTGCCTTATGTGATATTGTTAATTGTGTTTACCATTAGCTCTAGCTATGGTACCTTTACCCTTTATGCAGAATCCTCGTGCCGATGCGGGTAATCATCGGAACCTGTGCACATGGTCTTAACCCAATGGATAGGGGTAGTGTATCCACCTCAGCTAGAAGGGGCGGTTCTAGCCGTGGATCCTGATCAACTTCATGCTTTCCATGTGATAGGAGTTGGAATTTGGTAAAGGCCACCTCTCCTCAATGTGTTTTGAGTGAATTGAGTATAGTCTTCACTCTATAAGTGTTATAAGTGTGATTTCTACAAACTTGCTAAATTGAACCCTTGCTAAATTGCAACCTAGTTCATGAGTTATAAACCATGAACTATGTGTATAGGCTATGTGTTTCCTTTCAAAGGAATATGTGATAATGTATGTGCCTTTTCGTTTACTCATTGAGATTATCTATGTCACCCTTTTTCCTTGTGTGGTTCCAGGTGAGCAGATGTGAGGAGGCAAGATGATGGCTCAAGCATTCTACTCCGCTTGGGGAATTCCTTGTCCAAGTTATCAATAATACTATGTTTTTGAAGTCTTGCCTTTAGATGCTCCAGGAATGTTAATTGATACTTATAGAGATTTATATTATTTTCCTTATGGATTTTATATGTAACGATTTACTTTAAGTCTTTCACAAATTATGGTATTTATCTAAATGTTTTAAATGAGTTAATGAAGAAGGTTCGGTAAGATCGTAGGCATGATAGTTATATGTTAATGGGTTCTACGGGCGTGGGTGACCTTATGTCTCCCCATGTTCTAGGACTGTCGTATCTCATAAGGTTGGGATGTGACAATAGCAGTGCCGCTGATAAGGTTTACAAGAAAGCAAGCTAAATTTGAGTGGGATGAGACTTGTGAAGAGAGTTTGCAAAAACTTAAAAATTGCTTAATCAAAGCTTCTATATTAGCATTACCTGATGGGAATAAAGGTCTTGCCATATACTATGATGCCTCTAGAATTGGTTTAGGATACATGTTAATGCAAAATGGAAAAGTTATTGCTTACACATCTAAGCAACTGAAGTGACATAAGATGAACTATCCAACGTATGATCTAGAAATGGTGGCAATTATCTTTGCTTTAAAGATATGGAGGCACTATTTGTATAGGGAGAAATGTGAGGTCTATATGAATCATAAAACTCATCAATATATCTTAAAGAAAAGAGATTTAAATTTGAGACAAAGAAGGTGGGTATAATTGTTAAAGGTTACAATTGGAAGTAGATGAATCGCAAGTGCTCTTGGCTTACTTCTAAGTAAGGTCTAAACTCCTTAATGAGATAAAAATGTTGCAAAATCAAGATCTCCAATCGATGAAAATCTTTGAGGATGTGGAAAAGGGACAAGCCCTAGAGTTTTAAATAGAAGAAGGTGTTTGGAAATGTGGAGATCGATTATACATGGCTAATGTAGAGGAGTTGAGGGAATGAATTTTAAAAGAAATACATCAAACCTCATATAGTGTACATCTAGGTGCTACCAAAATGTACCACGATATAAAGATTACTTATTAGTAGTTTGGAATGAAGAAAGATGTGGCAAATTTTGTAGCTTCATGTCTCACTTGTTAGAAAATGAAATTTGAACACCAAAGACCATCCAAATTACTTTAGGAGATAAGATTGTCAGAGTAGAAGTGGGAACGGATCACCATAGATTTTGTAATAGGTCTACCTAAGACTGCAAAAGGGTATGACTCAATATGGGTTATAGTGGATCGATTGACGAAATCTACATACTAAATTGAGGTAAATACTACATATTCAGTACTTAGATATATGTCAATGAAATTGTAAAATTACATGGGGTTCCACTTTCCATTATCTCATAGAGGGACCCAATTCACATCGAGGTTATAGCAAAAATTGCAAGAATCATTAGGTATGCAGTATGACTTTAGCATGGCCTTTCATCCACAAACAGATGGGCAATCTGAGAGAATAATATAGACATTGGAGAATATGCTTTGTATATGCATTATGATTTCGGAGGAAATTGGGATAAACATCTCCCACTTATTGATTTTGCATATAATAACAATTACTATTCCTCCATAGGAATGACACCATATGAGGCATTATATGGTAGAAAATGCTGATCTCTAATTTGTTGGATCGAAGTAGGTGAAAAGTATCTTGAAGCTCAAGATATGATTAAAGAAGCCATCGAGAAATTGAAGATTATTTGGGAAAGACTGAAGACTGCTTTTAGTCACTAGAAGATTTATGCTGATCCTGAGAGCAAGGATGTCCATTTCATGGTCCGTGACCATGTCGTTTTGAAAGTTTGCCCCATGAAAGGAGTAATGAGATTTGGCAAAAAGGAAAAATTATCCCCACACTTCATTAGACCTTTTGAGATTCTTAATAAGGTTGAGGAAGTTTCATACCGGTTAGCATTGCCTCTAACATTACAACATATGCATCCGGTTTTTCATGTGCAATGTTAAGGAAGTACATTCCTGACCCTTTGCATGTATTGTGACCACAATTGATTGAAATCGACCAAGACCTTTCCTATGAAGACGTTCCAATTATAATACTAGATAAATAAGTGAAGAAGCATTGAAACAAGGAGATACCAATGGTCAAAGTCGAATGGCAAAACCATAATGTGGAAAATGGACATGGGAAAGAGAAGATGATATGCTCTGGAAGTATTCATAATTATTTAATCGGTAACAGGTAAGTTCTTTTGAAAAAACTTGAGGATGAAGTTTTTTTTTTAAAAGGGATAGAATGTAAATCCAAGGATTTTATAGCCTATTTTAATTACTAATAATACTAGAGAATTAGATTTTTGAATGTTAGTATAGTATAGAAATGATAAGAAATCAGGTAGGAATCTTGTGACATAATATGCAATGTTTGCCTAGTTTATGATTTTATCATGACTAATTATGCTCTAATGAATTAAATAAAGTTCATATGATAACTAATGATGTATTCAAAGAAGTTAAAGGACACAAATTTGAAAGAAAGCTAAAAGGAAAGTTTCTAAGTTTGTCATGGGACTTGTTGATGGGCTGTGGGCTTGTTATTAGGCCTTTGGTCATCAAAGGCCCAAACCTAACAATAGTGGGCCGGGCTATGGGCCTATAATTGGTGTAGCCTGAAGTTCATATATTAGAGTAGTTAGCCCAAAACCAAACAAAATAATGTTGTGGAGAGAGTTACAAAATTTGACCAAGTCAAAATCCTAAACCAAGTTGAACTCTCATCTTCTCTACATATGAGTCTAGATTCATTTTGAGTACTCTAACACCACATGATGAACATCACCATTGTAGCGAG
This sequence comes from Reutealis trisperma, assembly GCA_947687605.1. Classification (NCBI taxonomy): domain Eukaryota; kingdom Viridiplantae; phylum Streptophyta; class Magnoliopsida; order Malpighiales; family Euphorbiaceae; genus Reutealis; species Reutealis trisperma. The sequence goes on from CANTUT010001099.1 coordinate 46,090, forward strand.
AATCTTAGACATCCAACTTGATAAAATCTTAGCCATTCATTAAGATTAAATCTTAACAATTGGATTTAGCTTGATCAAATCCTCACCATCCAACCCATTATATAAGTAAGCAAAATTATGTTATGAAACAACATTTAGCCTATCTCTACACCAAAGTTTCATAATAAAAAAGAGATTCTCTCTACACCAATTGCAACAAGAACTTTAACAAATCAAAGCTAACCAAGGTGGAAAATTATGTTCATCCTATCTTTTCTATGTTCTAAGGTTGATTTTAGTATTTTGGTTGCATAAAATCTCTTCTACACCATAAAAAAAAATCAGCCAACCTAGGGTGAGTATACATAAGATGTATTTTAGGATGATTCTAGATGAAATATGGAGATTTGGCTATAGTATTAAAGGATTAATGGTAAGATAAGAAAAGAAAACATGAAAAATACCTAAGTATCACTAGAGGGAGAATTCGGCCAACATTAGTGAATTATTAAAGAAGTGTTCTAAATTCTAATTGAATACATCTATGGTTATTTTAGATGAAAAAAAAAATGATTTAGAAGTGTTAAAATGAATTTTGGGAACCTTATTCAAGATTTGGGAATCTTAGTGGCACAAACTTAGTTAAAAGAGAAACTTGGTGTTCTAATATTAAATTATGATAATTGAGTGATCATATATGATATATGTTATGTTATTTTCATATTTCTACAAATTATTTAAAGATTTGTTGGAGAATTATAATTTTCTCCAAATTTGACCTAAGTGGGACAAGTTAGAGTTCATATGAATAAGAGTGATTTAACTCACAATGATTGGTGGGAATTGATTGCCTAGGTGTTAATTTGATGAATCTATGGTTAATTTGAGGTTTGAAAGTGAAATTAATAATTTTCCCCAAATTCTAGGGTTTATGGAACAATTTGGGAATTTTGAGATTTAGACTTGAAATCGTGAAATTGAATTAGGAATTTAGCTTAGAAATGATTAGAAATAAGAATAAGTGTAACTATGTATATAACACTATTGATACATCTCTATTGTAAGTTAAAGTAACAAAACAAGTATAAAAAATAATTGGTAACACCATTAGTTACTAATTGATATGTAATTGAAATATTATGGGTGTAGAACTTCAAGACAAGGGCAAGGAAATTGCTCAAGACTGCAAAGGATATTAAATTAATCAAGAATGAACAATCAATAGGAGCAAAAGAGTTAAGGTGAGTACTTAATATGCCTTATTGCTTCAAACCATTTCTTGAATTACCATCCCTTGACATGTACTTGAAATGACATTTGATATATGGTTGCCTATTGATTGTTGAACCCTTTGGAAATCCATATCTTTCTTATATGATATTTAACTATGATGAGCCTCTTACCTTAGTCCTATATTATGCTCAATGATGAGAATGCTTAATATGCCAAATTATTTTTTATTAAATTCCTATTATAGACCTTGGATATGACTTTCATTGATACTCGTGAATAAGTAGAAATCCTCTATGATGTGAGGAAATACATCAGACCTTATGCACTTGGTATAAGCCCATAGATAGGGTAAGAGTACCCAGCTTTTGCTAAAATGCATTCTAAAATTCAATATGACCAATTTTGATTAACATCACTCCATTACTACCTTGAATCGATCCAAGTGATGACCTCTTATATTGCCCTTATGTTATGTTATATTATTATGTACTTACTAAACTTGTCTCATTCCATAGTTGTTTAAAATTTTCTAGGTCAGGGTAATTCATTAGTAAGGTAAATTTCTGAACTACACTTTTCCATTTGGGACTTAATAAAAGTGCTATGTTTTATGTTGCTTGTGACATCTTGAGGATAATCAATCTAGAGCCCCATGGTGTTAAAAGGCTTAGTATAAAAATATGCTGTGTTGGAGAGTAATATAAACAAATGATAACATTTGTTATTGTGAACCCTTTATTTTGCACCTCCAAATGACCGGCATTTGATCACGAATGCATAGAATCAGACTGGGCTCAAATAAGATCAAAGACGAAGAAGAACGGGCCAAAAGACAAAATGCAGCGACCCGCAGGCCCGCTACAGTAACTCGCAATTGGCTACGGTTACCGCAGAGGTCCTTACAGTAGCCAATTGGCTATCGTAGCTGACTTTACTATAACCACAGCCGACTACTCAGTTACCTCACCGAGCCCATTTCAAAATTCTACCTGGAAACTATGAATTTTTAGCCTCAAACTTCTTCTATAAATACCTTGCACCTCATAACAGCTAAAGACACACAATTACATGTTTCTATACTCTTCCTAAAGCTTTCTAAACCCTATTTCTAAGCTTTCCAATCATCAAAACCCTCTTCCAAAACCTCCTCCATCACATAAAACCTCATTCATAAGTTTCCTAATCATCTCAAAACCCCATTCACAAACCTCCTAATCACCTTAAATTCTATTCCTAAGCTTCCTAATCAAGAAAAGGTTCGATTCAAGCCCTTTCTTTTAAAGGAAATTCATGGTTCTCAAGCAAAGGTGTTATCTAAGAGTTCATGCTATTCAAGAGTCCTTCTTCCAAAAGGAGTGCTCGTGATATCCTGAGGCCAAGGTGGAACTTAGATCTGATGCCAAGCTCGCTCCCTACGTTCCTCGCCGACGTAAGCCAAAGGTAAAAGTTCTTTCCTTTTCCTTTTCCTTTTCAATTTCAATTTCAAGATCTAAATATGAAAAGATCTAACTTTTTGCTAATTAAAATATGACCTAATTAACAAATCTCTAAGCCCTTTAAAATCAATCAAAACATGATAACAAAGGCAATGACTTAAAAACCCCTCCTTCGCAAGAAGAGAGAACTGTGTGGGGTTTGATTCCTATTCAAAGAGATACGCAGGCTTGCCATCTCTAAGGCATTCAACTCCGCTAAAATTAACAACTTCTTCTCTCTATCACCTTCTTCACATAGTTTAGGATCAAAATTGTTTGTCTTAAATAAAAGTTGAAATTTTTAATTCTTTTTATTATAATTGTTTTAATACTCTTATTTTAGTTATTTAGATTATATTTGGGGAACGTGTGCTTTTCCTAGAACTCATAAGGGCTAGAGGAAAGATCCCCTGTTTTAGCATTTTGACTTGTAATAGTTTTAAGTAGTTTTTCCTTTACTTTTTGCATCTTATGATTATCATTATCTCATATTTGTCATGCATTGCACGAGTAATATTATTTTTTCTTAAATAAAAGTCAAAATTTTAATTATAATTGTTTTAATACTCTTTTTCTTACTTTAGTTATTTATATCATATTTGGAGAATGTGTGCTTTTCCTAGAACTCATGAGGGCTAGAGGAAAGATCCCTTAATTTTGATATTTTGACTTGTAGTAGTTTTAAGTAGTTTCTCCCTTATCTTTTTGCATCTTGTGATTATCATTATCTCATATCTGTCATGCATTACACAAGTAATATTTGTTTCATATATCATATTATATATGCTCATGCATACATAAAAACTTTTTTTTTTACAAAAGCTATTTTGTATTTAAGCCAAACTAAATTTTTTGTATTATTTTAACCAAAACCTAGCCCTCGAACCCTCTTTGGTCATTCGAGGACTAGTGCTTTTCCTTGGGATAAATGGTATAATTTTGGAGTTAATCAAATTGGGTTTTTTCTTTAATTTTCCCAACTAAAATAAACAAAATTAAAGTGGTGACTCCTTTTGCAAATTACAACTTACAAAATATAATTTTTCTAAACTCAGTGGGTTTTAATCGTGATGTTTCTTCCAAATGAGCATTTTTGATTCTCTTCAGCGGATTGGACTAGGTGCTCAGGTGAGGCCTCACAGCTGGCGACTCCACTGAGAACATTAAAATCTTTTTCAAAATAAAAGATAAAAGTGGACTACTCTTGGTAAAGCAAAAGTTTGGCTTTTATTACAAAATGACTTTTTTCATGCATCACTACATTAGGCTCCTTGTCCAAAACATTAGCTTCTTAGGAAAACAAAGGATAGAAAGTAACATCGAGTGGGCAACCTTCCTTAGGTCTGCTTGCTGATAGTGAAATCATCCAACCCATGACATATCCTCTAATCCTTTTAGAGATGTAACGAGTATGCACATGTCGTTGGACCCGTATGAGGCTTCTTGACTCACATGTGGTTAGGTATATCGCATCTCTAGTGTGATGGGTTCCTTTCAAACCATCCTTACCCTTTCATGTAATGACTCATAGAACCTTCCTTTAGGATTGTATGTACCATAATGCTGAACTTGGTATGTCATTATCATGAAACCTTTTTTATTCATGCATACATGCATGCATGCATCATGCAAGAATCCTACTAAAGTGGAAAATCTCAAAAACACCTAAACACTGCTAGTCCCTATACAAACCCATTTTAAATTCCTAAACTTATGTCTACCCATGGTACCTTCATCCTTATCTCGTTGCTATGATTAGGATTTCATGATCTCACCTTATCCTTATCTTCACCTGAGCTAAAAACTGACCTAGCTTCATTTTTTTCATCCAAAGGTTCAAGAGATGTCAACTGCATTAGGGAAAGAAGTTGCCGCTATTGACAGAGTTGATGACTTGATTAATGGGCTTTTGGTAGGTTCACTGAACAACAAGAGGGAATACTTAAAAGGCATGAGGCTCGTTTCCAAGACCTACTTCAAAATCAAAGGAGGATCATTATAGAAGATGTCTAAGAAATGATAAGCCGGACCACCATAAACTAGAATTTGACTGATCCATATCCAATTAATCCAAAACCCACCTCCTATCCTATTTTTGGGTCTGCTTCCATATCTGACCTAAAAGGCAAGGAAAAGGCCATAGTTGAAACCATCCCATTACCATCTGTTCTCAAAACCAACCCACTTTTTTAACCAGTACCTATTGAACCACTAGTCCACACCACCACATCCATTCTTCCCCCCCCCCCTCCCAGCTGATCCTTCTCACCCAGCTGATCCTTCTCAAGGGGAATAAGTTAGCCCCAAGCTAAAGATATTCATGGACAAAATTGAAGTTATGGAAAAGATGCTTAAGAACTTAAAGAAAAGGGAAGACATGGTTGACACAAGCTCTCTCAGTCTGTTTCCTAATGCAAGGGTACCTCCTAAATTCAAAATGCTGAATATTGATAAATTTGATGGAACTACTTCCCCTAAAACCCATCTTAAATATATGTGGGGGCCATGCATCCTTTAAGAGTGGACAATGAGCTCCTTGCTCAATTGTTCCAACAATCTTTGATTCGTACAACTGTGAAGTGGTTTGTAGACTTGGATGTGTCTAAAAAACAGACTTGAGATGACATCTGCAATATCTTTGTCCAGCAGTATCATTACAACATTGAGGTCGATGTAACAAGAAGAGGCCTTGAGACTACCAAACAGTATGCAAAAGAATCCTTCTTTTCGTTCCTTATGAGGTGGAGGAAAAAGGCTGCCTAAATGGTGAACTGACCTCCCGAGCATGAACAAATTGATATTATTGTCAAGAATCTCCACCCGGTTTATCAAGATAGGCTGCTCACTCAATACTTGCCTGACTTCAAAGCCCTGATTTCCACTGCTTCTAAAATTGAAGATCTAATCCAAAGTGGGCATATAAAAGAAGAATCTACATTTGGGTCAAGATACAAGAAAACGGCACATTAAGGAAATGTAACTTCCTCTACGAATCAGAAAGGGGGGGAAGTGAATGCCATTGCGATCAAGAAGCCACTCAAGATTGAAAGGCACCAATTCTCTGATCGAGGGGTGTACCTATGAGCGTCATTTATAAGAAACTGCTTAAGGCAAGAATGGTGCAACCGCTTGAACCAAGACCTATCCCTAACCCACTACCCAAAAATTACAACCCAAATGAAAGATGTGATTACCAATAAAGGCCAGGGCATAAAACTGATGCATGCAACTTAAGACAAAAGATCCAAGATCTAATCGATTCAAATGACCTTTTATCACCAAAGCTGGACCCAACATCACCACCAACCCCTTACCTAACCACATAGTAAATGCAATTACTCTTCACGAAGGAGTTGATCTTGTCTCATTGATAGAATCAACTGTTAACTACTATTGTGTGTTAGACCTCACCAATTTACTTGAAGAGATTGATGCCATCACTCGAAATGGCAGAATTATATCCAAACCCACCAATCCAAAACACTCAACCCATCCCTGCACCATTGGACAATATAAAAAAGAGTCTTGAACCTGATGAAGACCCCATACTCAAGCAATTAAAAAAGACTCAAGCAAATATCTCAATATGGAGTTTGATTCAATCCTTATATCCTCATTGCTAAGCTCTTTGCAAGGCACTATATCAATGTCAAACTCCTATTGATATCACCCCCGAGAATCTTGTGGCTTCAATCACTAGTGCTGCTAAGGGAGCTTCAATATCATTTGGAGATAGTGATTTGCCAAGAGGGGACTTTGACCACAACAATGCCCTCTATATAACAGTGATAACTCGAGGGAAAACTATGCCCATAGTTCTCATTGACAATGGCTCAGCATTGAATGTGTGTACTTTAAAAGTGGCTAGTTGCCTAGGCCTAGAAGTAAAAGACTTTAGCCCTTTTGATCAAATAGTAAGGGCCTATGACAACACTAAGAGAGAAGTACTTGGGGTCGCCACACTACATGTCATTATCAGGCCCATAACCTTTTCCAATCCCTTCCAAGTGATTGATATTCCTGCTTGTTTTAACCTACTACTTGGAAGACCCTAGATCCATCAAGCTAAGGCAATCCCTTCATCATTGCATTAAAAAGTCAAATTTCCTTATGGGAAGGGGATTGTTACCATAAAAGGGGACATGTATGACAAAGTTGACAGTCTAAGCCCTGTGCCCATTTTAGAAATTCAACCTGAATCATCCGTTTACCCTTTCTCAAGCTTCTCTTTCATCCAATTCCTCGAGGATGAAGAAGGTAAAGAATTTGTTCCACTCGACTTTGACCCTTTTGGAAACATTATTATGGCTAATATGTTAAGAAAAATGAACTATTTTCTTGGCTTAGGTCTTAGAAGAAATCAATAAGGCTTAAAATCCTTTATGGACTACCCATTTGCAATGCCGTCGTTTGGGCTAGGATATGAGCCTACTGAGGAGGATCTAATAGAAATGGAGGAACAGGCCAAGGAAAGAGTAGCGACCCTTAAACTAGGTGAGACTTATGACTAGCCCATGCTCCCTTATTTCAAAACCCTTAATGGATATTTTGTAAAAGAAGGTGACACAGTTCCTTACTGTGGCTTTCCCAAACCCTGGATCTATCCTATCACTGGAAAATTAATTCCTGGTTTTGAAATTTTCTTTGATATCAGGCTTTCACTAGAGGATTGCGAGCCCATTTTCAAGCTAAGTCAAGATTGGGAGGAGAATATGAAGGCAAGTCTCTTTGACGAAGTCTTCATGCTTACTTTAGAGGAGGAGGAACCTGACCCATCCACCCTAATCTAACCAAACAAGATTGAGCTGAATAATTGGTATTTCGAGGAGAGCCCATTCCATCAATTTGAGATGGAGTCCTAGTCCCAGTCTGAGTTAGAGTCAAAGTCTTCAGTCCCTTCTACTTTTAGTGATGTAATCGACCTTGAGTGTCCAGCTTTTGAGTTTCATGTAAATTGGGACATGTCCTTATTCGAATTCAATAAAAAGTTTGCCCTTTCCTCTTACGATCCTGTGTCTTCATTTTTCTTTAATGTTCCAAATTTTAAATCTAACTTAAATGAGACATCAGATCAAAAAAATGAAATAAATGAAATAAAAGATGATGCAATAAAAAAGCCAATAAATGCTGGCACACATGATACACTAAAAACTACATTCATAGCATCTGCAATCATAAATAGGGGTCAAATAGAGGAAATGATCAAAGAATTTCAAGACTGTTTCGCATGGCATCCTAAGGATATGACGAGTTTGGATCCAGGCATAGTCATTCACAAAATTCCAATCTACCCTCATTCCAAGCCAGTCAAATAGAAATTGCGAAGACTCAAAGCCAAATGGTCTATACCAATTAAAGAAAAGATTATGAAACTACTAGACCACAACTTCATTGAGCCCATTAGCTACCCCTCCTGACTTGCCAACATTGTGTTAATTCCTAAGAAAGATGGCAGAGTTAGAATGTGTATGGACTATAGAGATCTGAACAAGGCTTGTCCAAAAGATGACTTTCTTTTGCCTCACATTGACCTTCTAGTGGACCAATGGCAGGATTCGAAATGGTTTCTTTAACCAATCTGGCCATGAGATATAATCAAATAATGGTTCAGCCCCCTGACAAGGAAAAAGCAGCCTTCATCACCAAGTGGGGTACCTATTGTTATAGAGTTATGCCACTTGGACTTAAAAATGCAGGGGCAACATACTAAAGAATGGCAACCATAATCTTCTATGACATGATGCACAAAGAGATTGAAGTATATGTCGATGATATGGTGGTTAAAAGCAGTACTGTTGAAGAACACTTGGAAGCTTTAAGGCAATTCTTCCTTAGACTTCACCAATATAATCTCAAACTCAATCCTGCCAAATGTATTTTTGGCACTTCATCTGGGGTATTCCTAGGCCATATGGTCAGCAAGAAAGGTATAGAGCTCGACCCTGTAAAATCAAAGGCAATTTTAGAAATACCACCTCCTAAAATAGAAAAGGAGATCAAAGGTTTCCTTGGATGACTCTAATATATTAGTTAGTTCATCAATCAGTTGGCTGATGTATGTGGGTCCATCTTCAAGTTACTTAGAAAAGAAGCCTCAAAGCAATGGAATGAAGACTACTAAAAGGCCTTTGATCAAATCAAATAATATTTGTTGAACCCACTAGTGCTGCAACCTCCGAGGCCTGGGAAACCGCTACTACTTTACTTATCCATGACTGATGAAGCAATAGGGACAATGCTCGCCCAGAATGCCCCTAACTCTAATAAGGAAAATGCCATCTACTACTTGAGCAAAAGAATGTTATCCTATGAACTCAAATATGGCTATATAGAAAAGTTGTGCCTTGCCCTTATTTGGGTTTGCCACAAACTGCAACACTATCTTAGTTCCTACGCAACTCATATCCTTGCTGTCAAGAGCCTTTTGAAATCCCTTATGGAGAAGCTAGTCCTTGACAGTAAGATGGCAAGATGGATGGCAGTGTTGGTAGCATATGATCTCAAATATATACAGTGCAAAGCAATCAAAAGAAGCATAGTAGTAGACCAATTAGCTGCAGCCCATATAGATGACAAATGGATTGAGCCTGAATTCCCCAATGAGGATATTTTATTGATTGGCAATGAAGTTTGGAAACTTTACTTTGACGGGGCATCAAATAACAAAGGGTATGGTGCTAGCATTGTGTTCATTATACTAAGCGGGGAAAGCATGCCCATAGCCATCAAGCTAAACTTCGAAGTAACAAACAACAAGGCAGAGTATAAGGCATGTATTTGTGGCCTTGAAGCAGCAATAAGGCTCCGAATCAAGCACCTTGAGATTTATGAAGAACTCAAATATGATAGTGTCCCAAGATTTAGGAAAATGGAAAATCAGGGAAGAGCGTTTGGTTCCTTACCATAAATGCCTAGACGAATTGGTAGCCAACTTCTATGAATTATCCTTCCATTATCTCCTGAGAATAAAGAATAGATTTGCTGATGCATTAGCTACACTTGCCTTGATGCTCGACATAGGCAATGGCTTCATAATCAGACCAATCACGATTGAAGTGAAGCATGAACCAAGGTGCATAACTCGATGCCTGAATATGCAAGTCGTTGATAGCCAACCATGGTTTTGGGATATTCTCAATTATATCAAGAATGTGCTTTATCCTGAGGAGGCCTCTAAAATAAAAAAGAGGACTCTGAGATAGTTATCCAAGGGATTCATTCCAAATAGGGATATACTCTACATTCAGACTTTGGATAATATTCACCTAAGATGTGTCACTGAAGAATAAACCCAACAGATCATGGAGTGGATGCATGGTGGTGATGAAGGCCCATACATGAATGGTATTGCTTTAGCCCGTAAAATGACAAACCAAGGATACTTTTGGCTTTCCATGAATGAGGATTATGCAAAGTATGTGCAAAAATGCCATAAATGCCAAGTTTATGCTAAGCTTCAGAAGTAACCTCTTGTACCTTTATTACCAATCACCACGCCTTGGCCGTTTGCTACTTTGGGCCTCGACGTCATTGGGAAGATAAGCCTAAAATCCTCAAGCAAATATGAATACATCCTGATAGTAATTGATTACTTTTCCAAATGGGTTAAAGCTGTACCCTACTACGTGTTAGATTCTAAATGAGTAGCTTAGTTTATTCGTACCAACTTCCTTTGTAGGTATGAATTCCCATTTGAAATAATCACCGACAATGGATCTCACTTTCAAAAGGAAGTCATCCAGCTACTGAAAAAGGAGAAAATCCAACACCATAGGTCTTCTCCTTACAGGCCTCAGACAAATGGTGCAGTAGAAGCCGCAAACAAGACTCTCAAGAACATACTTCAAAAGATGGCTGAGAACCATAAAGATTGGCACCCACATCTACCTTATGCTTTATGGGGATACATAACATCAATATACACTCCAACCAATGCTACACCATACTCCTTAATGTATGGAATGGAAGCAGTCCTCTCAATCGAGGTGGAGATAAAATCAGCTCGGATCATGAAAGAGAGCCAGTTGGATGAAGTAGAATGGGCAAAAGGCTACCATGAATAGCTCAATGCCATTGACGAGAAAAGGATGGATGCCTTATATCGAATTCAAGGCTACTAGCAGAAATTGGCAAGGCATTTCAACAAAAAGGTTAGAGATAGAGGACTTCAAGAAGGTAACCTTGTTTTAAAGGAAATCAGAGCACCTGTTCATGATCCGAGGGGAAAATTTAGACCCAATTGGAGTGGCCTGTTCATACTAAAAAAGGACCTATCCGGAGGAGCAGCTATCTTAATGGACTTGGACAGCATAGAGTTTTCAAGCCCATGCAATCTGGATAAGCTCAAGACATATTTTGTATAAGCATCCTTATAATTCATGCATTACATTTGCATCCATGTAAAGAAAAGAACTACATGGACCTGATTCTCCATTAAAAAAAAAAAAAGGTGGGGGCCCTATTTCAATTAAATTTAGGGACTGCATTCATGCATATTACACATATATGATAAGGATAGAAGTACATCTCACAATAAGTAAAATTATTTATGACATCATATTTAGGAAAAATATCCATACATATCATAGCATGACATTTTAGAAAACATCCATACATATCATAACATCACATTAGGAAGGACATCCATTACATCCATACATATCATCCATAAGACTAACAACTCAAAGGAAGGAAAACATAGTATCTAATGGTGTCTGCGCCTCTCCCTTCTCCTCTCATATGGAGACCCATCCCCCTCATCACCACTAGCACCTCTACCTCTACTAGCATCTCTGCTACCTTCCAGCTCCACTAGGTTCAAAGCAAATGATAGAGCAGCAGTCAGATGACCCATCACTCTCTAGGCCTCACGAGCCCAATCCATAGGCACCTATAAGATAAAGAAAGTCAAGCAACTAAGTAAGAATCTAAAGTCATGGCATAATCAGGACAACTTACCTCAGAAGTATCAGTTGGAACCTCAAGCCATCTAAATGGCACCACTGCAAAAGAATCATTCTCAACCAGCTGCCCCTGCTCGACAAAAAAGCACTGACAATGTGTAGAAGGCCATAGACTCTGATGCCAAATGTCACCACTAGATGATCCTGAAGCTACTCCGGAGTCAGGAACAGTAGTAGTAGGGGTAGGAGTAACCCTAGAAGGCCTCGCTCTATTCAAAGGATCCCTAACCAAAAGGGTTTGAGAGGAACCAACAGTCGATCTCCTAGGATCAGAAATAGAATCCCTCCTAGGGATAATACCAGTCATCAAGGAAGCCTAGCAGAAATAATCATAATCTACAACATAATCTAAGAAATGATCACAAGGGAGGCCTGCCAACAATGCCTCATCATCTACAATACTCGATCCGTGTCTCATATCAGCTGGGGGAGGTAAAGGCACAACCCTATCGCCTGTAATCTATCCTTTGACTCTTTCCTTAAGGTAATATCTTCTCTCATCCCTAAAGCGGAGAAGTAGTCTACATGAGGAAAGCACGTAGTTAGAACCCATCTACTCCATCACTAATGGTAATAAGCGATCCTGATAGGCATTCCACCGAACCTACAAAATAGAAAGTAAGTCCGAAGTAATTAAAAGCAATAGAAAGCCAACTAGCAAGATAAATACCTGGTGCATACCCAATTGGCTGAAGTGGGTCCGATAACTAGCAAAATCCATCCTGTCGAAATGACTGCGGTTACTATAACTCTATAAGTATCCCCAAGGCACTCTATCATAAACCGAATTTTCGTAAGGGTGGAGATACTTGAGTAAAGTATTTCGTAAGCCCAGTACTGCAAAATAGATAGTAGTTAGTCAAGATAATAGTGAAGTGCAATACAGACAGTAAAAATGAGAAAAGAATGCATACTCACCTCCCAAATAACATGGGTACCACCCATACTGAAAAAAGTGTTTTGGGAGAGATTAGACATCTCCCTATACATCAGACATAAGGTAGCACCTCCCCAATCATACTCAAAAATCTAGGTCAGGTCCTCCAATGAAGCCAAGATGTTGAAATCAATGGTGTCTCTCCTTGTGTGAGAGATGGAGCAACCCAAAATCATCATAAGGCATAAATGAGTTGACTGCTCAGTGGTGTAGCCCCCATGCTGATCTAAATCGCCAATTTGGTTCTGAAGCCAGACTCTTAACACATGAACATCAGTGCAAGGAGGGTCAAAACCCAATAGCTCAATCATCCTCTGACTATCTAGTGCAGTCCAGGAGCCATAAAAGTCCAAAGCCCGATGACAAAAAGGCAAACCAACAAGCAAACGGAGATCCATAGGGGTCACCGTCAAATCCTCACATGGAAAATAGAAAGTATTGGTGGTATCCCACCATCTCTCTGCCAAAGCCCTCAATAAGGCACGATCGCCCTCACGAGAACAATGCAAGTCTAGCAGACTGAGCAAACCAGAAGGCTCAATCATAGCTCGCACATCAAGATGGCAATTTAGATAAGTAGCAACCCTCACCAGGTTACCTCTACCTCCCCTCAATCTCAGATCGCATGACTTTACATGAAATACATAGAAAATAATTTTTTTGCATGCATAAAAAATAAAGTTTTCTTCACTTTTTTTTTCTATCTTATTTTAATTATCATAAAATGTCATTGCAAAAAAAAAAATCATCACTGCATAATGAACCAGGCTGCATCATATTATTGCTTATACAGAACTAACTTAAGTGCAGAAAAAAAATAAATACCTCCATACTACTAGTAAAGCTTGCATGATCTCTCAGCTCCTATAGCAGAACCTTGGGATTCACATCACCTCGAGGCACCGGGTAGCTTCTCACATGCCTTAAACTCGAGGAAGTCATCTTGATGAAAGAGTTTTAGAGAGAAAGAGTCTAAGTAGAGAGAGAGAGATGAAGTGGAAAATGGTGAGGATGAATGAAGAAGGGAGGGGTATTTATAGAAGGAATCATGGGCCCCACCTCATCATTTCCTTTCAGTTCGCATAGCTAAGTTGCCAGATTTTGCCATAACAAATCCATTTCAAGTCAGAATTCAGTTTTATCCAAACAAATAGATTCTTAAGATTTTTATCTGTGCCTCAAAATAAAAAGCAACTCAATCAGAGTTCAGAATCTTCCATAATTGCAGAAAGTTTAGAAATTTAAAATGTCCAGAAAAATTGGAAAATAGTCCAAACGAATTCAAAAAAGCCCAGAAAAAGACATGGCACCTCAACATAAATCTTAAAACTAACCAAGATCCTCAATCATCTAAAAACTTCCAAAATTCCCCTTGCTCACACTTATTCGACCTGGCCTCTTGTCCGACCGAGTCTGATAAGGGGGATCACTGTGAACCCTCAATTTTGCACCTCCAAATGACCGGCATTTGATCATGAATGCATAGAATTAGACTGGGCTTAAATCGGATCAAAGACGGAGAAGAACAGGCCGAAAGAAGAAATGCGGCAAATCTCTAAAGCCCCTTTAAAGTCATTGACTAAATATGAAAAGATCTAATTTTTGTTTATTAAAATCTGACCTAATTAACAAATCTCTAAAGCCCCTTTAAAATCAATCAAAACATGATAACAAAGGCAATGACTTAAAAACCCTTCATTCGCAAGAAGGAAGAACTATATGGGGTTTGATTCCTATTCAAAGGGATACATAGGCTTGTCGTCTTTAAGGCATTCAACTCCGCTAAAATTACCAACTTCTTCTCTCTATCACCTTCATCACATAGCTTAGGATTGAAATTATTTTTTCTTAAATAAAAGTCAAAATTTTAATTATAATTATTTTAATACTCTTTTTCTTACTTTAGTTATTTAGATTATATTTGGGGAATGTGTACTTTTCCTAGAACTCATAAGGGCTAGAGGAAAGATCCCTTAATTTTGATATTTTGACTTGTAATAGTTTTAAGTAGTTTCTCCCTTATCTTTTTGCATCTTGTGATTATCATTATCTCATATCTGTCATGCATTACATGAGTAATATTTGTTTCATGCATCATATTATATCTGCTCATGCTTATATAAAAACTTCTTTTTTACAAAAGCTATTTTGTATTTAAGCTAAACTAAATTTTTTGTATTGTTTTAACCAAAACCTAGTCCCCGAACCCTCTTTGGTCATTCAAGGACTAGTGCTTTTCCTTGGGATAAATCGTATAATTTTAGAGTCAATCAAATTGGATTTTTCTTTTAATTTTCCCAACTAAAATAAACAAAATTAAAGTGGCGACTCCTTTTACAAATTACAACTTACAAAATACAATTTTTCTAAACTCATAGCAGGTTCCAATCGTGATGTTTCTCCCAAATGGGCATTTTTGATTCCAGTCAGCGCATTAGATTGGGTGCTTGAGCAAGGCCTCACAGTTATGTATATATACACCTATGATAGTAAGTAAGAATGTATGGATAATATTTGTTAACATTTATGAATGATGTTCTATTCATGGCATGAAATGGCACTAAAGTATAATGGTTATAAATGAATGGTTAAAGTAATGATGGAAAAGGATAAAGAATGAATGAGGTTTCATCTTGGGATAGATTGCAAAATAGAATATGTTAAATGATAATAAGATCAATGATGTTCTACGGGCTTAGGTGACCTTATGTCTCCCTAAGCTTTAAGACTGTCACAGCCTAGAAATTAGATTGTGACACATCCTGTCTAGTAGGAATAGTAAAAGTAATGGTCCTTTTTGGTAGGAATAACAAGCGATGATATTGTCTAGTTGGATAAAAAAGATGACCATCCTGCCTGGTGGAAATGGTAAAGATAACTATCCTGTCAGGTAGGAACAGTAAAAGTAATGGTCCTTTATGGTAAGAATGAAAAGTAATGATCCTATCTGGTAGGATCAAAAAGATGATCATTCTATATGGTAGGAATGGTAAATATAATTATCCTGTCTAGTAAGAATAGTAAAAGTAGTGGTCTTTTCTGGTAGGAATGAAAAGTGATGATCCTGTCTAATAGGATCAAAAAGATGACCATCCTATTTGGTAAGAATGGTAAATATAACTGTCCTATATGGTACAAATAGTAGAAATAGTGGTGATCCTATCTGGTAGGATAAAAAAGATGACCATCCTATCTAGTAGGAATAGTAAAGATAATGGTCATGTATGGTAGAAATGGTAAAGTATTGATCCTATTTGGTAGGTATGAAAAGTGATGATCCTATTTGGTAGGATAGAAAAGATGATCATCCTGTCTGGTAGGATCGATAAAGATAACTATTTTATATGGCAAGGCAAAAGTAATGGTCTTTTCTGATAGGAATGAAAATTGATGATCCTATCTGGTAGGATTAAAAGGATGACCATCATGTCTGGTAGGAATGATAAAGATAACTAGTCTGTGTGGTAGGAATAGTAAAAGTAATGGTCCTTTCTGGTAAGAATAAATGGTGATGATCATGTCTGGTAGGATAAAAAAGATTATCATCTTGTCTGGTAGGAATAGTAAAGATAATTATCCTGTATGGTAGGAATTATAAAAGTGGTGGTCCTTTATAGTAGTAATGAAAAGTGATGATCTTGTTAGTTGGATAAAAAAGATGACCATCCTGTTTGACAGGAATGGTAAAGATAACTATCATGTCTGGTAAGAATAATAAAAGTAATGGTCCTTTATGGCATAAATGAAAAGTGATGATCTTGTCTATTAGGACTAAAAAGATGGCCATCCTATCTAGTAGGAATGATAAAGATAACTGTCCTATCTAGTAGGAATAGTAAAGTGTTGATCCTATCTAGTAGGAATGAAAAGTGATGATCCTATCAAGTAGGATAAAAAAGATGACTATCCTGTCTAATGGGAATGGTAAAAATAATCATCCTGTTTGGTAGGAATAGTAAAAATAATAGTCCTTTCTGTTAGGAAAAAAAGTGATGATCTTGTATGGTAGGATAAAAAAGATGACCGTCTTGTCTAGTAGGAATGGTAAAGATAACTGTCCTATCTAGTAAGAATAGTAAAAGTAATAGTCCTTTCTAGTAGGAATGAAAAGTGATGATCTTGTCTGGTAGAATAAAAAAGATGACCATTTTATCTAGTTGGAATGATAAAGATAAATGTCCTATCTAGTAAGAATAGTAAAAGTAGTGGTCCTTTTTGGTTGAAATGTAAAGTGATGATCTTATCTGGTAGGATAAAAAATGTGACCATTCTATTTGGTAAGAATAGTAAAGATAACTATCCTGTCTGGTAGGAATAGTAAAAGTAGTGGTCCTTTCTGGTAGGAATAAAAAGTGATGATCTTGTCTAGTAGAATAAAAAAGATGACCATCCTATCTAGTAAGAATGATAAAGATAACCGTCCTATATGGTAAAAATAGTAGAAATGGTGGTGATCCTGTCTGGTATGATAAAAAAGATGACCATCCTATCTGGTAGGAATGGTAAAGATAACTATCCTGTCTAATTAATCCTATTTGGTATAAATGAAAAGTGATGATCCTATTTGGTAAGATAAAAAAGATGACCATCTTGTCTGGTAGGAATGGTAAAGATAACCATCTTATCTAATAGGAATAATAAAAGTAATGGTCCTTTCTGGTAGGAATGAAAAGTGATGATCCTATATGGTAAGATCAAAAAGATGACCATCCTATCTGGTAAAATCAAAAAGATGACCATCATATCTGGTAGGAATGGTAAAGATAATTATTCTGTCTGGTAGGAATAGTAAAAGTAATGGTCCTTTCTAGTAGGAATGAAAAGTGATTATCCTATCTAGTAGGATAAAAAAGATGACCATCCTGTTTGGTAGAAATAGTAAAGATAATTGTCCTGTCTGGTAGGAATAGTAAAAATGGTGGTCCTTTCTTGTAGTAATGAAAAGTGATGACCTATCTAGTTAGATCAAAAAGACAACCATCTTGTATGGTAAGAATGGTAAAGATAACTATCTTACCTTGTAAGAGCAGTAAAAGTAATGGTCGTGAGATTGATTTTTGAAAATTAATTCAGATTGACTGGGTTAATGATCTGTCTTACTTTGAAAGTTTGACAATCTATCTATTTAATGCAAAAATGTCAGATAATTATGGAATGATCAAATACTTTAAACCTATGAAGGGTCAGGTTGCTATAAAAGTGTTGATCTTTGGGAGAATGATGCCCCCATTTCAGAAAGGTGATTATTTAGAAAGGAGATGCCCCCACTTTAGAATGATAAAGGAAAGTGGTTTAGTCATTTGGGTTTTCATTGATTAACTAGCTTAGAGGTAAAAATAGCCATATCAAGTATGAAGTTGGTTGGTTAATGGTTATCAGTTCAGCCTAGGAAGAAGTCATTCTAGTAGGTTAAGCAAGGTGTGGTCTTATAAAAGATCAGGTTGTTCAATTTAAAAGACTTAGATAGGTCTGACTTTGGAGAAGATTTGGTTTGAGGCTAGATCGGAGAGCTTAATCAGGAGGGTTAGGTCTTTAGAGATGATTAGGCTAGAAGGTTTGGGGAAGGTAAGCTTATGGGGCTTCTCTTTGGTGAAGTTCATATGGAAGGCTTAGTCAAGTCTAACACTTCATCTCGATCATGTTAGGACCTTTGGAGAGTTCATTTGGAAGGCTCGATCAAGTTTTGCCTTAGGCTCAGTCAGATTTTTCCTTAGGACTAGGCTGGGATACTAGACTTTGTAGGAGGTCAAATTGGGAGGCTAGGTTTGGGCTAGAGGAAAGGTCAAGCTAAGAGATTAGCTTGGGAAGGCTCGGTCAGATTTTTTTTTCTTGAGATGCTAGACTTTGTAAGATGTCAAATTAGGAGGTGAAGTCTGGCTTACAAGAAAGGTTAGGCTAAGAAATTATTTGGGAAGGCTTGGTCAGGTGTTAACTTTGGAGGAGATTATGGGCTTCATGATGAAGGCCTTTGGGAGTGGACTTCATGATGAGGCTTCTTAGTTTAGGCTTCATAGTGAGGCTTTTTAGTTTTGGGTTTCATGGCAAAGGCTTAAAGGCTTTTTGTTAAAAAGCTTTTGGGCCTTAATGATAGTTTGTCAGCTTGGGCTTTTCTATAAAGGTGCTTTGGACCCCTTGGAAGATGGTTGGCTTTATCTCAAGTATAGTGCTATAGGTTTTAGTCATAAGGATACCGCAGGCTCATGGATAAGGGTTTGCCCTTTGACATAGTTGCATCAATCTAAAAGGATTAAGCTAAGAATGCTTTATAAGCCTTAAGAGACTTTGATCTTAGAGATCATGTGTTTTGCTAAGGAGGCTTGACCTTTTAAAGATAACGAGATGTTTGCCAAAGAGGCATGGGATGGGTTTTGGCTAGTTTGAGCCCTCCTTAATTTTTTTGAAACATGACTTGATTTTGGTTTTGCCAAAAAAATAGCTTTTAGGATTTTTAGTTCTACACATAGGCTTGGCCCTTAGAAGATGATGAGACTTTGCCAAGGAAAGGATGGTATAAGGCTTGAGCTTGCAAGGATGGTATGAGGCTTAAACTTAAAAGGATGGTATGATTTTGCCAATAAGGCTTGGGATGGTGCATTATGGAGTTTGGGAATAGTTCAAAGGTGGGTTGAAATTTCTAAAAAGGATTAAAAAGGTTATATGACTATGCTATTTATAGCATAATTCATGGAAAAGAACAAGCCAAGCTAATCTTATCATTTTGAGATTGAAGAGACTTTATGGATGACACTCTATTGGCTTAAATGTAAATGACATACTGGCTGAAGGGAACTATCCTAAAGAGTGGCTAAAGGATTGGTGATAAGAGACAACTTGGGGATCATGCTCCCAATGAGAGATAGGAATGTGACATATTAGCAATGTGAGAGATTATGCCTTAGCTCTTTGAACTAAGTGACAAGATGGATTGATAAGTGATGATAACCACCGAGAAGGATATGCCCCCACTATAAGATAAGGACATAAAAGATAATATAACTTTAGAATAAGCCTTTAATGAGGAAGGATGACTTTGGAATACATGAGACGAGACAAATTGATTGAAGACGATTTGACAACTTTGGATACGAAGGAAGATGACTAGGATGAGCTTTCTTTCTCTCTTTCTATCTCTTCCCTTTTTTTTTTCTTTTTCTCCTTTTTCTTAGCTCTAACTTTTGCCTAAGCCGCCCTTTTGGGTTTTCAACTTAGCGAGCTTGGATTAATGAAATTTGTGAGAAAACATTCCACCATTATTTGCTACTTTTCTTCACCTTGAGGGGCTTTGACCCTTAAATTTTTGGATTTGATGAACTTGTTGCCCCTTGTTATAGTGTATCATTTGATTACCTAAAGTGCAATGGGAAATTATATTGAATTATTTTTTATGCTTCAATTATTTGATGAGAGGTCTATTTCTTGATCTTCTTAAAGTGATTGTTGATGGTAGCTCATGTGCTAGCTGTCGTGGATTTAATTGACTATTCATTTCTCTTTTCCTCTTTCTCTTTTTTTTTCTTTCTTTCTTTTTCTTTTTTTTTTCATTTTTTTTCTCTTTTTTTTTTTTTTTGCAAAACTCATCTATGTTTAAAACAAGAAAGACAAGTATACAAATAATAAAAAGATACTAATGTTCTATTACAATAGAAAATTTTATTATAAAATAACAAAAAGGGACCGATATGATCAACGAAAACATACATGAAAAGAAAAATAAGATGACAGAATCATACTCAAATTTAGACTCAAACTTTGAGATTTGGACTCAAACTTGGGATTCAATCTTAGATAGGTCAGATTAGTTGTACTTAGACTCTTCCATATCATGCCACTTAGGGCTAAGATAAGGTGGGGTCGAATTGGGTTTGGGTTCTTCATCATTGTGCAGGTTAGTGGTAGGGAATTCAAATTAAAATGATGTACTTTGGATGCAATATTCAACCTTTGATGTAGTTGCAACCAAAACTTTGAAAGTGGGTAGGTATTGGGTTAATAAGCGGATTCAGTAGGCTGAACATAAGTTCTTAACAAGGATATCCACTTAGTCTTACTTTGTTGGTTTGTTTATCATTTGAGCAGCTTTAGCCCTCTACCTTGTAAGGAACATGGAGAAGGAATCCTCTAGAAGTTACTTGGTAGTTTCTAAGTCAGGCTTAGTGACATCCACTTCACTATTATAATGATATTATTTGACAAAGGCATGACAGATATCATCCCATGTCCTTTTCTAGCTCTTATCTAATGAAAGAAACCATCTCCTAGCAGCATAAGTTAGTGATTATTGAAACAGTTGAGCAAAGACCTCAAGTTCCAAAGGTTTTATTGCTCCTACATATATCTTTAAATGGGTCTTAGGGTAAGTGGTTCCATCAAATCTTTCTAGTTCAGGCATTTTGAATTTTAGAGGAAGCTTGGCATAAGGGAATAAGGTTAAACTATCCACATCAATTATATCATTGTGATGCTTTAGGGATTTGATGGTTCTCTTCATAACTTTAAGTTTTTCCATGAGCATTCTAGTGTTTGGATAAGAGAAAACTTTCCCACATTGGTTTAGATATGAGTCAACTTTTTTTAAACTAAGGCTAGGGTTGGTTTGGTTCAAGGTTAGGTTTAAGTTAATCTAGTTAAGGATGGCTTAGTTAATCATAGCCCAAACTTCTTTAATGATGAGTTGTCTTTATTCCTTGAATTGGGTTTATTGAGCAGCAAGGATAGCTTGGAAATACTCTTTTTGCTTCTTAAGGAGTCTAGTCATTAGTGTAGTTAGGAAGGCTATGTCTAGCAGGTTGGCCATTAGTGCCTTTAAATCTATCATATCCCAATTTTGGAGATATGACGGTCCTAAAACATGGGGAGACATAAGGTCACCCACGGCCATAGAACCCGCTCATGCACATACAAACACTGCCTAGGATCATACCAAAACCTCATGCATTAACTTAATTATCCAATAATAAAGAAAACTTTGACTAGCAGAAGAATAGTATTAAAATACTTTAAATACAATCCATATAAGAAGAACATTTAAAACTCCAAATAAATTATCAAATAAATAATACTCCAAAAATGAAACTCCCAGAGCATTTAAAAAGACTCTTCATATCACAATATGCTAATAAACTTGGACAAGGAAATCCCCTAAGTGGAGTAGATTGCTTGGACCATCACCTTGCCTCTTCATAATGCTCGCCTAGAACCACACAAGAAAAAGGGTGAGATAGATGATCTCAATGAGTAAACAATATAGTTTATACAATAACACATATCCCTTAGGAAGGGCTCATAGCTTATAACTCATAGTTCATGATTCATAATTCATGATTTATGGTTTACAATTTAACAAGGTTCTTAGAAATCACACATAGCGCGTAGAGAGTGAGGGCTTTTGCCATATTCAGTCGAACACATAGGGGAGAGGTGGCATCAAACCAAATTCTAACTCCTAACACACAAAAAAGCATGGAACTGGTCAGACTCCATGGCTAGTACCGCCCTTTCTAGCTGAGGTGGATATACTACCCCTATCCATCGGGTTAAGATCATGTGCACAAGTTTTGATGATTACCTATAGCGGCATAAGGACTTTTGCATAAAAGGGTTTATAGATACCATAGCTAGAGCTAATGGTAATTGCTTATAATAATAGCATTGAAGAATGCAATCATATGTAATACAATAACAATAAATGTTTAGCTTATTGAATAAAAGATAAACAACAATGTAGTTCCAGAAAGAATATAAGTTAGGGCAATAATCATAAAGGTTCTTTATTATCATTGGATAATAAAAAATGGTTCTGGACCAATTATCCTTTAGAAATCATATAATTGTAATTGAAAATAGAAAAGAACTTGGATTTCAAGAATTTCAAAGGTTCACATATCATGATATCTTGTACTTGTAACAAGAACATAATATTTACTCACCTTGTGGTTCCTTAGCTCCTAATTGATGTAGCTCTAGAACTACTAATACTCCTCAAGCTCTAACATAATATTATAATTCAATAGTTAGTATTTGCTTAACATCATGCTATCCTATCCCATAACTGCACCATGCACATATAACATTCACATACACTAGGAGTTGTACTTAGAAGTGCTCTCATCACTTGCATATAACATGTTGACTTTTTAATCTTGCACACTTAGCCTTTTAGGGTCACATGAAAATATAATCAACTCATGCCAAGACTTTTCTATAGCCAAACACAATAAATCATTATCTTAATATCAATTCAATTTCACTTCCAACTTGTCACACTTAAAACTTTTCATACACCTCAACTTAACAGGCAACCTTAACAATATCATGCTTATCTCTTTTGACCAAATTATACAATCAATCTCATAGTTAATTTAAGATCATTAATTCACAATCAACACATCATAAGGCCTAATTCCCATGTTACTCAATCATGTACACATATTAATCACAACATAGTAGTTAGGGTTAGGAAACCCTAGGTAGACCGAACTTCTCTAGGCTTTGTCTAGAGTTACTCCTTCAACCAACATGTAATTGAATTATATATCATTCATAATGTAATTAAATCATATATCATTCATATATATATGACAACAATCATTAAAATATAAATTACAAAAGTTATAGTCATTGGGATCAAATTCCCAAGGTAGGCCGAACCCCTCTTTATGGAAAAATCAATGATTTTCTTGCTTTTCACCATTTCCGATCATTACAATAATATGTAAACACATGGTTTAAACTAATATTTTTCATGTAAACATAAAAAAATCATTTTAGAACACAACCATATAGGAATCAGCACCCCCTATGGAATATATGCATGAAATTTCCAACTTTAGGTTTTAGAGTAAAAACCATGGATTCTTTTGCTTTCAGTACTTTCCAATCATTATAGTAATATACAGAAATATGATTTAAACTAATATTTTTTTTATCTAAACACAATAATAATTAGTTTAGAATGCATCCATAAACAAATTAGCACCCCTCCCCCCGCCCCCCCCAATGCAATTGCATGAAAATTCTAATTTTTAGATTTTAGGGTTCACCTTTGGTGGATGTGCGAAGAAAGAGTTGCGTTTATGGTTGAAAATCGGTTTCTTCTTCAAATAAAACACCTGGCCAAATGAAACATCAATAAAAATAGTAAACATAAAATCCTATATGGATTTCTCATGGTCAGTTTTACAAAAATCAAATAGTAGATTGAAAGAAATGAAAAACTTATGAAAATGATCACGAAATCGCAAAGTTTGAAGGAACATTGTGAATTTCGATTGAAAGAATATTTTTGAGAGAATTTTTCTATAAAAATCTAATGAATAATAGAATGGTGGCTGTTACTACAACAAACAGCCAAATTTTAGGTTTTACGTTTAGGGTTTTGGCAAAATTACAAGTTTGCCATTAATGAAATAAGTTAGGAGTGTTTTGGTTTGTTGAGCTTTGGTGTGTTAGGCCTTTTCATTTTATTTATGGGCTAATTATAACTAATTAAAAATAAAATATTTTTCTTATTATTTTCATTGAAATTCCCCCCAAAATATTTATTTAAAAATATTTTAAAAATATTCATATAAATTATTTTATGCTTAAAAATCGCTTTGTGCATGAAAATTCACTTTGTATGCAATAAATCATTTTATGCTCATGCACTTTATATAAATCACTTATTTCACATTAAGAATTCATATTATGCATATTAGAACTAATCTAACATACCACATACTCATTAATCTCATAATACATGAATTTTCATATAAGCACTCATATTGTCATAATAGCTCTGAATTCAAATAAATTGTCACGAAACTCCTAGAGTGGGTGTGGGTTGTTACAAAATCAAAGCAACAAGGAAAGTGACAGGTATGAAATAGAAAAGGTGATGAAGGTATAGGCATGCATATCCTAAGAGAAAAGGCTTCCTTATTGTGTTATAGACTAACCATTTTTTGGGCCTACGGTACGACGGGGCAAATGTTTTAGGCTTAGCTTAGTAGACTAGATCAAAGATATTGGGTTTAAGGTAGCTTGTTAGGCCAAAGTTATCAAATTTAAAGGTAATAATATAGTTTTGAAGGTAATGGGCCACGGGTGTTAAGCTTAAGAATAGTGGGTTTTGGTATGGAGAACCTAAGGTGTCTAGCTTTTTTTTTTTTGGGATAAGGATAGGGGCTATAGATTATGCTTATGGTCAAGTAGTAGGATTTTTAGTGTTGCAGGTTTATAGCTTAAGGTCCAAAGGTTAAAGGTGGTTTAGGTTTACATTTGAGGTGTGAGGTTCATGTGTTTGGTGTTTAGGGTAAGGCTAAGACAAGGTGTTAGAGGTATGTGGTTAAGGTGATGGTGTTTAAGATAAAGGCTAGGGTGAGGTGTTTAAGATTAAAGGTCAGGATGATGGTTTTAGGTTTGTGAAGGCAAAGGTGATTGGGATAGAAGTAAGTGTGTTTAAAAAGTAAATGTGTTTAAGGTTTAGGAGTGAAGGTGTTTGGATGGAGGTGAGAGTGTCTAAGGTTTAAGGGTGAAAGTACTTAGGTTAAGGACTAGAGTAAAGGGATAATGGTGTTTAGGTCAAAAGTTTAGGGTGATGGTCTAAGGTTATTGGATAGGGTGATGGGGGTATAGGTGAGAGTTTTTATAGGGGAGGTGTTTGAATGGAGGTAAAAATGTTTAACCCTTCTTCAATTCAAGGTTTGACCTAAACTTGAGATGAATGCATATTTTGTTATACAATATGGATGCATGATATGCATGGGAAACTATTTTATGAGAATGCAAAGATATAATATATTGATTATGGTACATATAACCTAAGGTCAAAATCTAGGTTTATTACATGAAACGGTAAGGGTAGCTCGATTTGGGTACCTATCACGCTAGAGCAATGATATGCCTAACCACATATGAGTCAAGGAGCCTCACATGGGTCCAATGGTATGTGCATGCTCATTAAACCTTTGAAAGGATCAAAGGATTTGTCACGAGATAGATGATTTCACTATCTACGAATATACCTAAAGAAGGTTACCCACTCGATGCTACTCACTATCCATTATTTTTCTAAAACTAGGTTAAATGGCAAAGAGCTTCTTATGCAAGTGATGCATGCAAAGTCACAATTATATTGAAAGGCTAAACTCTTTTTAAACCAATTAGTAGTCCACTTATTTCTTTTAAAAGAATTCTCCCCAGTGGAGTCGCCAACTGTGAAGCCTTGTTCGAGTACCAGTCCAATCCACTAAAAGGAATTGAAATACTCATTTGGAAAAGAACTCACAGGGAAGCTCTTGGGCTTATCTTTGATGGATTTGAAAATTATTTTTTAGAGTCGCCACCTTAATTTATTTTTATTTGGGAAAATATAAGGAAAAAACCCATTTAACTCCAATTATTTCTCAAAGGAAAAAATATCAATGGCCTTAAAACCAAAAAGGATCCATGGACTAGGTTTTTGGTTTGCTTTAACAAAATAAGCTTCGCCAATTAATATAAAGTGACTTAAAATATATTTCATGAATAATCTAAGATGCATGAATAATTTATAATATATATGATCATTCAACTCATCCATACAACAATAAAATAAATACACAAGTTCAAAAGAAAGTTATCATTACAATAAAAATCCCAAACTTAAAGGATACCTCCTCTAGCTCTTATGGGTTCTAGGGAAGTCACACATTCTCCAAAATAAGCCTAATAACAAATCAAAGAGAAAATAAAATAAAAGCAAGTGAAGAAGGTGATAGGGGAGAGAGTTGATTAGTTTTGATTGGATTTGATGCTTAAATCAAGCATGCATGCATATCCTTTTGAATGAGAATCAAAACCCATGCAGTTCTCTATTCTTGCAAAGGGGTTAGTTTAGTCTAGCCATTTTATCATATTTTGATTGATTGATTAAAAGACAGTTGAGTTGATTGATTTAACCAATTAACTACCAAGTGGAGTTAATTAAGTTAGATTCTAATTAACTACCTTAGTGAATCAAGAATTAGGCAAGAAGCCTTAGAATGTAAATCCCAAGGAGGAAAACGATTAATGAAATAAAGAAAAAAGAAGAGAAAATGGAAAGAAACTTACTTCGAATGGTAGGCAACAACTAGCCTTGGACGGCATAATGGCTTGCCTTAGATGATGGGCGACGGCTAGTTTCAGATGACATAACGGCCTACCACGAATGGTGGGTGGTAGCTAGCCTTAGGTGGAAGACAAGAGCCTTTGAAAATAAACTTTCCTCGAATAAGCAGTTAGAAAGCCTTTGACTTATCGGGTAGGAATCAAGGAGAAACCTCTGAACTTGCTTTGCAAAGTAATGAGCAAATGCAAAGTGAAAGAAAAGAAAAGCTTTAGATCTAGCATGGTTTGCTTGATACAAAGGCTTTCAAGCTTCCAAAGTTGATGTCTTATAGTGTGGAGAGGTCTTCTATATATAGGGAGAAGATTGGAGGAGGAAAACACTAAAGTTTTGATATGGGATCTAACAAAACAGTAAATTGCAGGAGTTGCTGCATAATGCTTTATGGCACCACAGAGGTCTCTATGGTAGTGTCGCATAGCTCTCTGCTAAACCTCAAAGGGCTTTATGGCTGCCGTAGAGGCCTGTGTAGTGCCGTAGAGTAATGGGCCCATTTTCACCCCGTTTTCGCCCATTGTTGCTCGTTTCTCATCCGTTTTTTTTTATTCCAATTGTGTTGTCTTCATTATTTAGTCTAGGATAATTTGAGAGTGATTTGAAGGTCAAGGGATAGTTTTCATTTTCAGGGACTCGATTTTTTTATTTTTCCCATTTTAGTGGTTTTTGGCAATTTTAGCTTCCAGATGTCTATTCACCAAATCTATGTGCTTTCAAGATTCCAATGCATACTAGAAGGTGCAAAATTAAGGGTTCATAGAGCTACAACAATACATAGATCTTAAAGATTTGCTTCATCTTACTTTGAAGGTTGAGAAACAATTGAAGAAAAAATGTAATGTAAATTGGCTTCTTCATCCAAGCCTAAAACCAATTCCAAGAAAGCTTCAAAGACACCCATTCCAAATAAGGACAAAAGTAAATATACTACTTTTAGTTCAAGTAATATTAAATGCTACAAATGTCCAGCTGTAGGTCACTACAAGAAGGATTGTCCAAACAAAATAATGATATTGATGCTTGATGGGGAGTACTATTTAGCTAGTGAATAAGAGTTTGAAGAAGAAAATATGCTACCTCTTGAAGATACAAGTGATGAAGAGGAGGATAATCAACTTGAGATAGCTGAATATGGGAGATCTCTTATTATAAGGAGAACATTGAACATGCAAATCCAACATGATGATAATGTGCAGCAAAGAGAAAATCTATTTCAAACTAGATACCTTGTAAAAGATAGAGTTTGTGATGTAATTATAAAATGGGGTAGGTGAAGGAATATTGGGTGCAAATTAAGTGGAAGCAATAAGGTGGGTGAAATTTCAAACAATTTAAAATTTCACTTTCACCCAATGAGTCCAATAAACATTCAAGAAATCTACTAATTAGTGTGTAAAACATATAAGAAATAAAGAAGATCAAGTGGTAATCATTACCTCTTAAAGCCTAAGAACTTTGATTCTTCTTACCACTCCAAAAGCTCCCCAAATATTAAGCCTCTAGATTGTCCACACCAAGCTCCACCTCCAAGGCACACTTTGATTTGTTTAGACCTTCTTAATTCTCTCTCTTAGTAGCCTAATTAAATACAAGATCTTTTACTACAAATCCTAAGTGATTTGATTTCTTCTAATTGCTATGGATATGTCTTTTCAAATCAAGAAACCTTTATTCTTTCACAAAGAACAAAGAATAAGAAATATGAAGAACTCTTCTTCTTTTTCTTTTCTCCCAATACATAGTTACTAAGGTTTCTCTTTGGAAAAGATGTGCATAAAAACTCCTTTAATTTTACAACATCATTTGCCTTTTATATAGCCAACAACTGTGTTGTTAATAAGGGGACAAATAAGATATTTAACTTGCTTTATGCCTTAGAGTTAAATAAAAAAGACCATATTACCCTTTATGGTTTTATGATTATTTCAATTAAACCTTACATAGTTAAAAGACCATTTTGACCTTGGTGCACTTTCTGTAACCCCTAAACTCATCATATGGGCTTTAGGGTTATAGAAATTCTCTAACCCCTAAATTGCCTCTCTCCATTTCTCAAATAGGCTTGGGCTATTTAGGGTTTTGTCTAAAGCTTAAAATTAATTATTTTAACTCATCCATAGTTTTAATTAATTAATTTTTTAACTCATCCATAGGATTTAATTAATAAGAAATCATTTTGGATTTAAACTTCAAGATATGCTAGGGTCTTTGTAAATTTAATTACAAGTTCAATACTTTTACCATTAATCAATTAATTAAACACTTTCATTAATTATTATGGTAAATATTTTATTCTTGGAAGGTGAATACTCTTAGGTGTGTGACTTTCTAGGTTCATGTATAATTAGTAATAGGATTGAGAAAACACTTTTCTCTACTAATGTGAAGTCCCTATTTCACTCTAAGTCCTATAAGTCATGAGTGACGCTTAGCATTGCATATCATGACTACCTAATTAGAATGAATATGAGTATTTAATCACTTATTCATTTCATGGACCATTAATCATAATTAACATACACTAAAACCCCTTCATTACGAAATCTCAATCTTAGCTAGGGTCATGGATTTATCAAAACCTAATATGCTTCAATCATATGTCTATATCTCGATTGTAATTCTTGATAAAATTGATTCCTACTAGAAACCCTTTCTAGTGAATCTTTACTACCTTGGCCAATTCTTTCTTGTTTATTCAAGTTAATAAATTCTCTCTTCGCGATCACTTATCTCTATACAAAACTAGTTAGAACTATCACATACCATATACCAATACTGGAATAGCATTAGTATGTAAGTAGTAATAAATTCCAACTACCAATGAATGAGATACAGTGTCCCTTAAGTCAAAGGACTATATGTACACTTATGACCTAGATGATGATTTATTGACTAGCAATAAAACTCCATGTCATCATCATCTAATATCACAGTTTGATCATTCATCATATGAATATCCACATGTTTATATCGACAACATTTGTCAAACAATATGATGCTTACTATCTCTATAATCATAAGTATCACATACTTATTATAGATTATAAACAGAGATGATGGTCTTTCAAAATTAATGATGTGTAGTTATTAATTCTATGACCATGAACATTTTAAAGTATTTGTTTAAGAGTGATTTGTCATCCACATTCTCAACACTTGAGAATAGATCCTCTTTTGAATAATACTTATAGACTAAAATTATACATTTAATACAATGGAACAATTTCATTTGTAAACATATATTTTATTGCCATTTAGGGATAATGTTTTACATTTACATAACTTATACATTGCTCTA
Source organism: Reutealis trisperma (assembly GCA_947687605.1). Lineage (NCBI taxonomy): Eukaryota > Viridiplantae > Streptophyta > Magnoliopsida > Malpighiales > Euphorbiaceae > Reutealis > Reutealis trisperma. Next base: position 76,100 of record CANTUT010001099.1, read on the forward strand.
GGGCATACCCTCTGACAGTAAGCACAACTCTAGTTGAAAAGTTAGGGTTACATACTACTAAACATCCTCACCCTTGTAACTAAAATGGCTTAATGATTATGGAGAAATTAGGGTAATAATGTAAGTTCTAGTTGCTTTCAAAATAGGCTGATATAATGATGAGATTTTTTTCGATGTTGTGCCTATGCAAGCAGGTCATCTATTATTAGGATGCCCTTGGCAATTTGATAGAAGGGTGTTGCATGATGGTTAAACCAATCACTATACTTTTGAGAAGAATGGAATAAAGATAACCTCTTACACCACTTTCACTAGAGAAATCTATTAAATTGTGCTAAAAAGAATTCAAAAGGATAGAGAAAGTAAGAGTGAAGAAAAGAGTATGAGTGATGATGTGATAAAAGAAAGAGAGGTTTTAAAAGAAAAGAATAGCAAAGGTAAAGAGAAAATCAAAAGAAAGAGTTCAAGTTAAGAGAGAGGGAGAATTCAGATGAAAGAAAAAGAAAGAGTGATGATTTGAATAAAGAAAAAGAAAAACAAGTTTGTATGAGTGAAAAAGAAATGAGGGTTTTGTTTACTAACAAGCTTACTTTTTCTATGTCTAGTTTTCTTATTTCTTTCTTTCAGGATTTCAAGTAAGGATTGTCATGGAGTTAACGAGATGTAAATTCTATAATCAATGCAATCCTAATAACTAAGGAGAATGAAGCTAAGAAATTCTATAATCAATGCAATCCTAATAACTAAGGAGAATGAAGCTAAGATAGGAATTGTGTTCAAAAGGACTTGCTTACAAGTGTTGATTGTACAAGTTCTTATCTATAAGCAAGGAGCTTTGAGCTTTAATGATTGGCCTTTAAATTGCAATTTCAAGATGAGTATTGTGATAGCTCTTCAAGTTTTATTTCTAATCCATATCTCATTCATATAGGAATAGATTCGAAGTCGAAACATCTTGAGAAAGGTAATGATGATAATCAAGATGCTTTGGAAGAATCCTACAAATACATGCATGTTAAATATTTCAAAAAGGTTCTTCAAGGTTGTCATTTCTATAAAGATAGCTTACAAAGGCATGCAATACAACCATTGTGTATGATTTATGAATCATTCAAGAAGAAAATAAGATTGTATAAAGTTTCCTACAAATCAATCAAGTGCATAAGGATCCAATCATATTCAATGAAGCTTCAAGGGTTTAATCAACATGTTCAAACCCAATGTCAAAATGAAGAGGTTAAATTACATTTCAAATGGTTGGGGCCTAATATATTTACCAAAAGACCAAGATTTAAGTGAAAGAAGGTCAAAACATGAAGAGTCAATTTTCAAACATGGCCAAGTGAAGGAAATCCAAAAGTGGCAGTTTGGAAATGGGTTACATGGCCATGTATCTCAAAATGATACTGTCAAAAATTTTGTAATTTTTATATTATTCAAATTTAATCCTTTTAATTTTATTTTTGTTATTTTTGGGCCCTAAACTTGTCATATTTAATAGCCCAATTCAGTTCTAACTTAATTATTTTTTAGGAATTAATTTCTAATTAGGAATCTTCAAATCCTTGTTTATAAAGATTTCCTAGTCCTTAGCTGATTCTAATTTAAGGTTGAACCTCTATATAAACTCAATCATTCATGTAAAATTTAGTTAATTTTTATCAATAAAATTTAGTTCTTCTTAAGAATAGTTCTTCTTAAGAATGTTATCTCTTGTTTTTTATTCTAGCTTGAATCAATATCATATAATCAAACTAATTCCCTTGCGCGTATTATTCTAAGGTTCTTTTTCAAGAATTGGTATTGTGTCATGGAGTTCATCATCCAAGTTGAACATATTCTAAGGTGCTCCATCCCAAGTTGGATTTGGGTCACGAACTGGGAGAAGATTTTATTTAACTTTCCTATGAGTTGCTTCCAAGCATAAAGATATTAGGTCTCAAGTTTAATATGCTTGGAGTTCATATTAGAATTAGAACTCAAAAATCCTCTCAGACAGCCAAAACTTAGGCTCAGTGAATCAAATCTAGAAAGTATTGGAGATTAATTCAAATTTAACAATACTGAAGTATCAGCTCTTTGACTGAGTTACCAGCAGACTGTATTTTTAGTTCCTTGATTTTCTCTTTTTAGTTTTATATCATGTCCTTGTTAGTGCCAATAATATCTCCTTTATTTAAGTTAGTTTGTTATCATGTAGAGCCCATTTAAAGGCATGTTATGTACTTTAATAATATGTCAATTTCACATAAAACATTTCTTCTTATTCTCTGCATTTTTTCAGTCAATTCTCTAGTTTTTGTGCTCTTCCCAACATTGTGGTATTAGAGCTTGGTTCAATTGTAACCGGGCATAAAACTCATGGCAACTAATGGCAATGTTATGAGTATTTCTCAACCATCAATTTCTATCTTCAAAGGTGAATGCTATGAATTTTACAGCATTAAGGTGAAGACTTTGTTCAAGTCTCAAGATCTATGGGATTTGGTTGAGAATGGATATGTTGATCCAGATGAAGAGGTTAGATCGAGAGAGAACAAGAAGAAGGACTCTAAAGCATTATTCTTCATTCAATAAGCAGTTCATGAGTCAATTTTTTCAAAAATTTTAGCAACCACCGCAGCTAGAGAAGCATGGATGTCCCTACGGATAACAATCCAAGGCTCCTTAAAAGTAATCACGGTGAAACTTCAATCTCTTTGTCGTGATTTTGAAACTTTGCAAATGAAAAGTGGAGAATCAATGCAAGATTTTCTTTCAAGAGTAGCTGCAATTGTTAATCAAATAAAGTCCTACGAAGAAGAAATTTCACGTCAAACTACTGTTGCAAAAGTGTTGAGGAGTTTGACTCTTAAGTTTGATCATGTAGTTACAACTATTGAGGAATCCAAAGACCTCGATGCATACTCATTTGATGAGCTTACAGGATCTTTGCAATCTCATAAGGTAAGATTGAATAGATTGAATGAGAAGAATGAAGAAAAAGCCTTTCATGTGAAGGGAGAGATATCTAGCTATAAAAATGAAACTAGGGAGGTAGGTGGTAGTCATGGTGGAGGTGGATTCTGTGGAAGAGGTGGCCATGGTAGAGGATTAGGTGATGTGTAGCATAATCAAGGTTAGCCAACTAAAAACCAAAGAAGCAATAAGAGTGGTGTCTAATGTTACTATTGCAAAAACTTTGGGCATATAAAAGTTGAATGTTGGAAAAGGCAAAAGCAAGTAAGCTATGCAGAAGAAGAAGTAGAAGAGGAAGAGGTCAAGTTGTTCATGGCCTGTCATGATAAGGCAAATGTTACTACTAATATTTGGTGTTTGGACAGCGGGTACTCTAATCATATGACCAGTGTAAAGTCGTCATTCAAGGAGCTTGATGAATCATTTAAGTTGAAAGTGAGAATTGGTGACAGTGAGCAGATGCAAGTGGAAGGCAAAGGTACTGTGGCAATAAACAATGGTTATGATAAAATCAAGGTTCTTTATGATGTCTATTTTATTCCTAGTCTATCACATAATTTGCTGAGTGTTAGGCAATTGATGGGTAGTAGTTATTCTCTGTTATTTGATGATGGTTCATATGTGATTAGAGATTAAAAAAAAAATCAGGTCAAATAATAGTCGATGTTTGTATGACTAAAAATAAGTTGTTTTCTCCTGAAATCTCTAATGTCTAGAGTCGTGCTCTTATTGTGAAGGAAAATAAATAATCTAAAATCTGGCATGTAGGATATGGGCATCTAAATGTCAATGGGTTGAAGTTGTTGAGTCAAAAAGAAATGGTTTTTAGGCTACCAAAAATTGAATCGTTAGATTTGTTTAAATGGTGTATCTATGGGAAACAAAGGAGAAAACCATTTCCTATAGGAAAATCTAGAAGAGCATCTAACTATCTTGAGCTTGTTCATACTGACTTTTGTGGCCTATAAAAACAGAATCCTTTAGTGGAAGTTGATATTTCTTGCTAATTACATATGATTGTAGCCGTATGAGTTAGGTGTATTTTTTGCAAAACAAATTAGAAGCATTTGGAGCTTTCAAAAAATTCAAAGCTTTTGCTAAAAGGCAAAATGGAAGAAGCATAAAGGCATTACAAACTGATAGAGGAGGTGAATTTGTATCCCATGAATTCAACAAATTTTATGAGGCATATGGCGTGCATAAAGAATTGACAACACCATTTACTCTGCAATAAAATGGCATTGCCGACCAAAAAAATCATACAATTGTAGAGATGGCGAGAAGTTTGTTGAAAGTAAAGGGACTTCTAGATATGTTTTAGGCAAAAGCAGTTGCCACAGTAGTCTATTTGTTGAATTTGTCACCAACAAAGGCAGACATAAATTAGACACCATATGAAGCTTGGAATGGTAGGAGACCTTCAGTAAGCCATTTAAAAGTTTTTGGTTGTATAGCCTATGCTTTGATTGATTCACATAATCATAGCAAACTTAATGATAAATTGACAAAATGTATTTTTGTTGGTTATTGTTTTAAATCTAAAGCATATAGGCTATATAATCCCATTAGTGGCAAAGTTATTATCAGCAGGAATGTTATTTTTAACGAGCAGGCAAGCTGGATTTGGCATGAGAATTCAGATGGTGTTTAACCTAAAATTTCATTTGAAAATAAAGCTCCACAAATTGAATCAGCCTTCTTCTCTAAGTTCTTCAGTTCACCTCCTTTGACTTTACCAAGCTTGTCCTCTTCAAAGTAGTACAAGTTCATCTGCAGATGAAACTCCTCCGAGCAAATTTTGTTCATTGGCTGAAATTTATGAAAATACACAAGCTTTATTTGTTGCTGATCGAATAACCTTCAAAGATGCAGTTGAGAAAGAAGAATGGCACAATGCAATGAAGGAAGAACTTGCAGCAATCCAAAAGAACGAGACATGGGAATTGATGGACCTTCCTAAAGGTAAGATAGCCATTAAAGTTAAATGGGTCTTTAGAGCAAAGTTTCAAGCGGATGGCAACATACAAAAACACATGCCACAATTGGTGGTGAAAGGATATTCATAACAACAAGGTGTAGATTATGACAACACATTTTCTCCCATTGCACGATTTGAAAAGGTGAGAACTATTTTGGCAATGGCTACACAAATGCAATGGCCTATGTATCAATTTGATGTTAAGTCAGCCTTTTTGAATGGCGAGTTGGAAGAAGAGGTGTATGTCGCTCAGCCCGAAGGGTTTGTAGTTAAGGACAAAGAGGAGAAAGTTTACAAGCTATGAAAAGCACTTTATGGGTTGAAACAAGCTCCATGGGCATGGTACAACAAGATAGACTCTTACTTTCTTAATAATGGCTTTGAAAGAAGTAAGAATGAGCCCAATCTTTATGTGAAGAAATGGGGTAAGAATGAATCTTCTCATTATTTGCCTCTATGTTGATGATATGATTTACATGGGTTCCTCTTCTTCTCTCATTAATGAATTCAAAGCTTGCATGAAGAAAAAATTTGAAATGACAGATTTAGGTGACCTGCACTATTTTCTTGGGCTTGAAGTGAAGCAACTTGAAGATGGCATCTTTGTGTCTCAAAGAAAATATGCTACTGATTTGCTTAAAAGGTTTAACATGCAAAATTGCAGCTATAAAAATGAATTTGAATGAAAAGTTACAAATTGATGATGGTGCTGAACAAGCAAGCAAAAGATATTTCAAAAGTTTGGTTGGAGGCTTGATTTACTTAACTCATACACGGCCTGATATTGCCTTCTTAGTTGGAGTTATTTCCAGATTTATGCATTGTCCGTCTAAGCATCACCTTGGAGATGCAAAAAGAGTGTTACGATATATTGCTAGAACAATTGATTTTGGGCTATGATATGGTCGCGTTTCAAAGTTTAAATTGGTTAGTTAATGTGAGGCCTTACCCGAGCACCAGTCCAATCTGCTAAAGGGAATCGAAATGCTCTTTGGGAGAAACTCTACAATTGGAACTTGTTATGAGTTCAGAAAATTAATTTTGTGGTTTGTTGTTTGTGAAAGGAAGTTGCCAATTTAATTTGCTTATTTTAATTGGGAAAATTAAAGAAAACCCAAATTGATTGACTCCAAAAATACTTTGATTTATCCCAATAGAAAATACATTAATTCACGAGTGACCAAAGAGGGTTCGGGGATCAGGTTTTGGTAATTACATAATTAAGAAAATATGATTTTCTTTAGTTTGGCTAAAGGTTGCAAAATAACTCTTAAAAAAAAGGTAATTTTCGTGTATGTATGAACAGAAATAAAATGATGAATGAAACAAATATATATGATAAAATGAAATGAAATGATAGTTGTAAATAAATAAGCAAAATAAATCATACTTAATTATTACAAATCAAAACGAAATAAAATAAAGATGATCTTTTCTCTAGCCCTTATGGGTACTAAGAAAAACACACATTCCTCAATTAAGGTAATACAGAATCAGAAATAAAGCATTAATACAAATAAATCAAAGTACAAGGAAAAAAAGTTATTAAAAAGATTTTGGAGTTGATGCCTTACAGAATGGCAGCCTACGTATCCTATTGAATAAGAATCAAACCCTATGCAGTTCTTCCTTCTTGTGAAGGAGGGCTTTAGAAAAAATGTTGGTTTGGTTATTAATTTAATTCTGATTTTTAAATTAATAGATTTTAGATCCTTTCTATTTTAGACCTAAAGAAATATAAGATAGACAGAATTCTAGATCTGACTTTAGAATTTTGAAAATGGAAAGAAGATTATACATTTGCTTTCCTTGATCTTCTGATGAATAGGACAAGCTTAACTCCAGATCTAAGCTCCACTTTGGATTCGAAAACTCTGAAGTTGAACCTTAAACAGAAAAGGTTAGCAAAATAGAGTAATAATTGCAAATTAAAAGAATTCGAAACAACAAATTTCAGTATCAAATTTCAAACAAAATTTTAGAACAACAAGTAGAGCAATATAGGAGAGTTTCTGCCTCAAAAATCATGTCAAATGAGCTTGAAGGAGGCTCTATTTATAGAGTAATTGAAGGAGTGCCGCTGGAAGCCGACAGTGGCACCAGCGGCATGCCAACCGGCCGAGGGACACCTGTAGCGTGCCAGCCAGCCAACCCAACGTGCTGCCGGTAGGCTGGACGTGCCGCCCCCTGCTAGCACGCCTAACATGCCGCCAAACTGTTGGTCTAACCTGATTTTGCACTGTTTTGGCTGTTTCTAGTCCATTTCTGATCCGATTTGAGCCCAGTCTGATTCTATGGGTTCATAATTGAAAAGCAGTCGACTGGAGATGAAAGATTTAGAAAATTTATTTTTCAACAGGGCGCTGCCCCCTTGACCCCTGCCTACTAACTGGCTAACGAGACCACCGTATGCATAGCTCACTAATCTTAAGTGTCAAGCTGCGACCGAATCCCAAGAGTGCAATTTTGAGGATTCATAATTACACTAATAGTGATTGGGTTGGATGTTTGGAGGATAGAAGGAGCACATCTGGTTATGTTTTTAATCTTGCATCAGCTGTTATATGTTAGAGTTCAAAGAAGCAAGCAACAATGACCTTGTCCACGTCTGAAGCTGAATATGCAGCAGTGACTTCGTCGGCATATCAAGCAATTTGGTTAAGACAAATTCTTGTAGATATTAGTCAAGGCCAAAATGAAGCAACAGAAATTTATTGTGACAATAAAGCGGCAATTACTATGTCAAAAAATCCAACTTATCATGGAAGAATGAAGCATATTGATATTCGGGTTCATTTTATTCGAGATCTTATGTCAAATGCATCAATTATGTTGAAGTACTGCAACACAAATGAACAGGTGGCTAATATTCTAACAAAGTCCCTTCCTCGAGACAAGCATATTTACTTCAGGTCCCAATTTGCTGTTTGCAACTTTGAATCAAGGGGAGTATTGGAGATTAATTCAAATTTGACAATACTAAAGTATCAGCTCTTTTACTAAGTTACGAGTAGACTGTTTTTTTGTTCCATGATTTTCTCTTTTCAGTTTTAGATCATATCCTTGTTAGTGCCAATAATATCTCCTTTATTTGAGTTAGTTTGTTATCATGTAGAACCTATTTAAAGGCATCTTATGTACTTCAATAATATTTCAATTTCACACAAAACATTTCTTCTTATTCTCTGCATTTTTTCAGTCAGTTCTCTGTTTTTTGCGCTCTTCCCAACAGAAAGAACAACTTAGTTCATTATCATCGGGCTCCAGAATCGAAAATTAAGTGTTCACAATTATGGTGATTGCTTAATATACTTATCAGATTGTTTTGTGACACAGATATGGAGAACAACAGCCCTAGAAAGATCACTTAAAGAAAATGTTGGATGGAAGAAGCTAATAAAGAGAGGAATTCGTACGCTGGGGAAGCCTCAATACCAGGTTATACTTCCTGAGTCGAATTATCTTCTTAGACCTTACTGCTTTTTATGAGAAGGTTTGACATTAAATTTATTTTTCACTTATGTCATATTGATCCTGGAGTTGCAACTGGAGAGGAGAGAGAGAAGCTCAAGACAATGGATCGTTCCTTTGTCGAATCGTGGAATATAAAAGTTTATTGTTCTGTGGCTCTGCTTTATTCTTTTCATTATATATTTAAACTAAAGAACTATTCTTTTGAACCATTTAAAGGAAAAAAAGGGTACTGCGGCGTGTATCTTTTTGTTTACACATATCAAAGCTAACTCGCTTGCTGGAAATGATTCTACTAAGTTTCTGTCAAGTTTTGAAGCTCATATAACCTAGAATATATGCCCTTAGACATTGTTACTAGAGTTGGATGAGAACCCATCTCCACAATCTGACCTTTATCCATAACAACAATTGTATCCGAGTTTTTTACTGTGGACAGCCTGTGTGCAACGGTAATCTGTGTGGTTCTGTACAAGGAGCTCTCATTGCCGTTCAGATTTATTGATTCCAAGGTAGCTACTATAGATCTTTCAGACTCAGCATCTAGGGCACTTGTTGCTTCATCCAAGAGCAAAATTGCTGGCCTCTTTAGTATAGTCCTAGCAATGGCTATACGTTGCTTTTGCCCACCTGAAAGTTGGCAGCCCTTCTCCCCAACAACTGTATTGTATCCATCAGGCAAGTTGCTTATAAACTCGTAAATGTTAGCTTCCCTTGAAACCTTAACAATTTCTGCTTCAGAGGCCTCCTCATTACCATATGTGATGTTGTCTCTAATTGAAGAACTAAAAAGAAGTGGCTCTTGTTGCACCAGCCCTATTTGTGTCCTCAACATTCTCAGATTGTAATCTTTGATGTTCATCGCATCAATAAAAACCCTTCCTTCTTCAGGATCATAGAATCTGAGCAAAAGGGCCAAAATTGAGGACTTTCCTGCTCCACTTGGTCCAACAAGGGCCACCTTTGATCCAGCTTCTATTAATAAACTGAAATTGTTAAGAACTGTCACTTCTGGTCTTAGTGGGTAGTTAAATTTTACATTCTGAAGTTCTATTCTCCCCATTATCCTCTTAAGATGTGAGCTCTTCGGTGCATCTGATTCAATTTCAGTTTCCCTGTCAAGGGTTTCAAATGCTGGAGTTAGTACACTGATGGCAGATATGACAGTAGGGATCAATGTCCATAATTCTGTGATTGAAGGCACTGTGAGAGAGAAAATCTGGTAAGATCTAATGCCATCTTCGAAACTGGCTTGATGCCTTTCAACTAAACGTGTTGTGTACCACAGAGCGACAGCATGTGCAATGTTCCATAAACAAAGGGAGACACCATGAATGAGCCCATACTTGATACTCTGTTTCCTGCTCTTCTTTTTTGGCTTTTCCAGGCATATTTTGGCTTTTCTGAGGATGTTCTCTTCATAGCAAAAAGATGCAATGGTTCTTATGTTGGCTGAAGATTCAGAAGCAAGTGCAACAAGTTCATAATGTGCAGCAGCAGAATCACCCGAAAATCCTTTGGCAGATTTGGCTTGAATTAGACCACCTATGAAATGGCAAGGCATCACTGCCCAAGCTACGAGACTCATTCTCCAGTTAACAACCATGCTAACAACAGTTGCAATTAGTATGGAGGAGACACATTGAACAATGACAGACATGCGGTCGGAAATAATGGTTTTAACCATGGAGGTGTCATGAATGATCCGTGAAGTAACTGAACCAACATTGTTCTCAGGTTTCTCAAACCATCCTAATTCATTGCGTAATATACCTGCAAAATACATATTAGTGTACGGTCAGTTTGATTTGATCATTCAATAAAATGACAGTTCATGCACTTGTTGGCTTAAAGCTGACAATAATAATTTCTTTCCCAAAAAGAAAGCATTAAGTTGATGATCCATATATTGATTGGACGGTAGGGGGATTGTTACCTGAATATAATGCTTGTCTGAGGTTTGTCATGGCCTTCTCTCCAACTACTCCAAAGAAGTAATGCTGCAGGGTGTGAGTGAACAATGACAACAGTCCTATTAGAGCAAAGATGATCGAATACAATCCAACTTTCCGCTTTGCATCTTTCTCGTAGTATGTTACTCCCACTTTTATAATGAAGAATCCAAAAACTGGCTTTGAAATGCCAGAGAAAGCAGCTGCAAAGGAGCCTATAGCAGTTTTTAAAAGTTCTTTCTGTTGCAAGCCAAACCAGATTCTGAAGAATATAGCTGGCTTTGTTGTTTCTTTCTTTTCCTTTTGATTTGGAGACTGGCTCAGATGTAGGACGAAATCACTAGGCTCGTGGTGTTCAACTGCTTTAAGTGCAAGTTGATGGTTGATACTTGCGTGCTCTTGAGAAGATGCATTTCTGTCGTCCAACTCACTTGGTTAAGTTTACAAGAAAAAAATTCTTACTGTTTACTGGATATTATGCTGATGGAATAGTAAATTTAATTGTGTTTTAACCTTGAATCAGTAACTATGCTGATGTTTTGCATATTAAATAAGTTTGTGTAGAATTTATTGGTAGCTAGCAAGCTGCCGTGAGTTCCTGTTTCTGTAATCTGTCCATTTTCCACTACTGCTATCATATCTGCATTAACAATAGTTGACAACCTGTGTGCAATCAAGATGACTGTCCTCCCTTCCATAGCGCTCTCCAGCGCATCTTGAACCAGCTTCTCTGATTCTGAATCAAGTGCACTTGTGGCCTCATCAAGCAACATAATTGGAGGGTTTTTAAGAATTGCTCTTGCTATGGCAATTCTTTGCTTTTGTCCTCCTGATAATTGGACTCCCCTCTCACCTACCTGGATCTCATTTTAGCCAGAAAAGACTATATGACTATAATTGATCTTTCATCTGGGAGTAAAAAAAAAAAAAAGGCTATGGAGAGAGAATATGGAGTATTTTTTTTATGCATGTTTTCTATTTCCTTTCATAACATTCTGCTCATATGGTGATATGGTGAATGGTTGCATTTGTTTGGTGGAAATTTCCATTGAATACACTATATTTGAATGCATAGCTAAGTTTCCATCATTAAGCTTTTTGAAGACTATTGTAACTAATTTAAGTTATATTCAATTAGCAGATTAGTTGTAGCTTAGTTGTCATTTAGATGACGTGGCTAAGTAGCTATTAGTTTCTCTCTGTATATAAATACCTCTGTGGCTTACTGTTAATTGATGAACTAAATGAAGATATTTTTCCCAATTCTAAACTTGTTCATGGTATCAGAGCGGGTTAGATTAGGACATTGATTTTTTTTCTGAAATTAAGATCTAGAAGATTGGCAAAGCTTACTGTCAGTTTGATTATGGAGTCCGATCATGAAGATAATTCTATAACCAGAGTAAATCAAAGTTTTCATGGAGCAAACAGGAATAGAGTCAGATATGCGATACCAGAATCGGTGAACATTAATAATGCCAATCCTCTGTTCCTACAAAGCTCAGATCATCTTGGTATGATCTTAGTCACAACTCCTCTCACAGGCAACAATTTCTTACCATGGAGTCAATCTATGAGAATAGCGCTAGGAGCAAAGGTCAAGATAGGTTTTATTGATGGTTCTTGTGAGAAACCAGATGTTGATAACCCTAATTTTGAGCAATGGAAGCGTGTTGATCTTATGGTCACTTCATGGATTTTGAATTCTATGGCTAAGGAGATAGCAGAAGCTTTCCTTTATTCTGCATCAATGAAGGATTTGTGGAATGAGATAGAGAAAAGATTTGGGGAAAATAATGGGCCTTTGTTGTATCAAATACAGAAAGATGTAAGTTCTATTAGTCAAGGGAATCTGTTTGTGGCACAATACTATAATAAGATCAAGAAGCTATGGGATGAATTGAATTGTTTACTGCCTAGTCCACATTGTATCTATGGGTACACCTATGGCGCCTCTAGATCAATTGCATAAATAACTACTTCTAATAGGCTCATGCAGTTCCTCATGGGTCTCAATGAAACTTAAGATAATATAAGAAACCAGATTTTGGTTATGGATCCTCTACCTACCATCAATAAGGCTTACTCTATGGTTCAAAAGGTTGAGAAACAAAGACAAGTCAACATGACTTTTACAGATATGTCTGGAGGAGCTGTTTTACTTGCTAGATCAAATAACAATCAAAATTTTAGAAAGGAGACACCCAAACTAGGAACAGGAAGAGGAGGTTATAGGAAATATGAACAGAATAAGAAGGATAAGGAGAATCAATATTGTACACACTGTAATATAACTGGACATGTGAAAGAATCGTGTTTTAAACGTCATGGCTATCTTGATTGGTATAAGGATTTAAAGGAACAAAAGGGCTGTAGAACACAAGACTACTGAACGGTTGCATATAGCTAATGTTGTGGATACTTCTTTTGATATAGATCTTGAGAAGCCTAATGCTGCTGGAACTGACTTGCATAAGCTAACTAATGTGATCCAACAGGAGATTACTAAGTTCATGAAAAGTAATGTGGGTGCAAGCACTAATGCAGTGAACTTTTCCCATTTAGCTAGATTTGCAGGTATCAACTATGCTCTTACTCTTGCTTTGAGTGATTTTGGACTTTGTGATAAAGAGTTTTGGATCATTGACACAGGTGCCAGTAACCATATATGCAATTCTATACACCTTAAAACCTACTTTAAACCTTTTCTAGATGTTCTAGTATACTTACCTGATGGAACAACTAAAATCGTCCATTCTATTGGTACAGTGGTCCTTCATGACACTATTTCACTAACTAATATCTTATACTTACCAAGCTTTACCTTCAATCTACTTTCCATAAGTCAGCTTTGCAGAGCCACAAACCTCATAATCATTTTCTATCCTGCTTATTGTGTTTTACAGGACCTGAAGACTAAAAAGATCCTTGTAGTGGGTAGATTGGTGGGGTCACTTTATGTTTTAGATTAGGAGAGTTTTAAGTCTGAGTCTATCAATAAATTTGTTGTCTTGGATTCACCAATTGTACAAGTTTATCATTTAAATTGTACTGATTTATGTTACATAAATAATACATCAGTACCTGTTATGTCTCTTTGGCACAAAAGACTTGGTCATGCTTCCATATCCACACTCAAACATCTACCTTTTTTTTATTCAATGGATTCTGATCAATTACCTATTTGTGACATATGTCCTCAATCCAAACAACATAGATTACCTTTTCCAATGAGTATTACACAATCTTCTAAGCCTTTTGATTTAATTCATATTGATCTTTGGGGACCATATAGGGAACCTTCTCTTACAGGTGCTCATTTCATGCTCACCATAGTTGATGATTCTACTAGAGCTACCTAGATTTTTCTCATGGCCCATAAATCTTAGACTACATCTACTTTAATTTCCTTTATTCAAATGATTACTAACCAATTTGACACATCTGTCAAAGCTATTAGATCTGATAATGGCACTGAATTTCTAAACCAAGAACTCCAAGCTTTCTTCCAAACTGAAGGCATTTTACATCAAAGAACTTATGTTTACACTCCACAACAAAATGGTGTTGTGGAGAGGAAACACAAGCATCTTTTGCAACTTGCCAGAGCTCTCATGTTTCAAGCTAACCTTCCTAAACCTTTTTGGGGTCATGCCTTGTTAATGGCCACTTATCATGTTAATAGATTACCTTCCTCCATCCTAGCTTGGCAAACACATTTGAAAAACTTTATGGTAGACCTCCAAATTATTCAAACTTAAGATGTTTTGGATGCTTATGCTATGCCACTGTTACTTTGCCTTCTCAAGATAAATTTGCTCCTAGGGCACTCAAATGCATATTTCTTGGATATGAACCTGGCCAAAAGGCTTTTAAATTGTATGATCTTGCTTCTGAAAAATTGTTTACATCCAGAGATGTTAAATTTCATGAGAATGTTCTCCTGTTTGCTAGTAATTCTTCTTTTCCTTCCACTATTGATACTCCTCCTTTGCCTGTTGCTATGAATAATATTGATCCTATTGATTCTGCTTCTATACATCCAAATACTGATTTTACCCATAGTCTTCACGATTTAGATTTCCAATCACCTGCACTTTCTAATAATTCCCCTGTACCTGTCACTTCTGATATAGTTCCTCAACAACCTCCAGATTCTGTCCCTTCACTTCCAGATTCTAGTTCTCCAACTCTTGATATTGTTCCTCGGCAACTTTTAAGGCACAGTACCAAGATTAAACATCCACCATCTTGGTTAAAAGATTTTGTAACCAATTTTTCCTTTTCTACCCTTTCCCCATCCCCTTCTCCTACTACTTGTCTTAACCCTACTTCCTATACACCACCTTCTTATCCTTACATTCCTAGTTCACTTTTCTCTAATACATATATGAATTTTATTGGTAATGTGTTTCAGATTACAGAACCTACATCCTATCACCAAGCAAGTGCTCATCCTAAATGGGTTAAAGCTATGCATATTGAGTTACAAGCTTTGGAAGATAATGATACTTGAGAATTAGTCACTTTACCTCCCAATAAGAAAGTTATAGGCTCCAAATGGGTCTATAAATTCAAATATACACTAGATGGTTCTGTGGATAGGCTTAAGGCTCGTTTAGTGGCCAAAGGGTATCATCAAATTGAAGGCATTGACTATTCTGACAGCTTTTTTACAGTTGCAAAACTTGTTACCGTCAGAATTTTTATTTCTGTTGCTACTGCCTATGGTTGGCCAATTCATCAACTTGATGTCAACAATGCTTTCCTTCATGGGTACATTAATGAAGAGGTATATATGCTACCTCCTCAAGGCTATTCTAAGGCTCAATCTGGTCAAGTTTGCAAATTAAAAAGATCATTATATGGTTTGAAGCAGGCATCCAGACAATGGAATTTAGAATTTTGTTTCAAACTTACTGAGGTTGGTTTTCATCAATCCTTCCATGATCATTGCCTATTTACTAAGAGTACTTCCACTTCTTTTACAGCACTATTAGTATACGTAGATGACGTATTATTGACTAGCAACAATGACTCAGAGATTCTCTCTATTCAATCTTATCTTGATTCTATTTTTACTATCAAGGATTTGGGATTTGCTAAATACTTTCTTGGGATCAAAATTGCTAGACATACAGAAGGGACTTACCTTACTCAAAGGAAATACACCCTCGATACTGTTCATGATACTGGTTTGTTGGGAGCCAAGCCTACTGTTACACCTTTGCCTAAAGGCCTTAAGTTTTCTACTTTTGGCCCTAGTTTTTTTGAACCTGATAAGTACAGGAGACTTATAGGAAGGTTGTTGTACTTAACCTTCACTAGACCTGATATCACCCATGCTGTGCAGCAGCTTAGTCAATTTGTTGCACACCCTTCTTAAGATCATTGGCAAGCTGCATTACACTTGGTTAGATACCTAAAAGGTACACCAGCAAAGGGACCTTTTTACCCAACTCAGAATTCTTTACATTTGCAGGGGTATTGTGATGCAAACTGGGCCTCTTGTCCTTATTCAAGGTGGTCTCTCACTGGCTATTGTTTATTTCTTAGACTAGCCTTGATTTCTTGGAAAACAAAGAAGTAGACTATCATTCTCGCTCTTCTGCTGAGGCAGAATATCGCAGCCTTGCTTCAACAATTTGCGAACTTCAGTGATGCTTTTATATTCTTGCTGATTTTCGTATTCAAGTGCCACTTCCTATTCCTCTTTGGTGTGACAACAAGGCTGCCCTTTACATTGTTGCCAACCCTGTATTCCATGAACACACTAAGCATTTAGAGATTGACTATCATCTCGTGCGTGATAAATACAAATTTGGGTTTGTGATTCCTCAACATATTTCCACAACCAATCAGCTTATGGATATCTTCACTAAGTCACTTTCTGGACCCCAGTTTTCTAAGTTGATTTCCAAGTTGGGCATGGTTGATCCTCATACTCCAACTTGAGGGGGGGATGAAGGCTATTGTAACTAATTTAAGTTATATTCAATTAGCAGATTAGTTGTAGCTTAGTTGTCATTTAGATGATGTGGCTAAGTAGCTGTTAGTTTCTCTCTGTGTATAAATACCTCTGTGGCTTCTGTTAATTAATGAACTAAATGAAGATATTTTTCCCAATTCTAAACTTGTTCACTTTTGAGCGGAGAAGGGAAAAGGGAAGACAAAGGCAGTTTGACAGATTAATGGAAATGAGCTACCATGCATAGACAAGAAATTAGGAAAAATAACAGTAGCATTTGTAGTTATAAATCTCTATGTGAATCATAGATAGTGTTGGATCCCTCAACTTTTTCTATAGATCTAAATAGGGAAATTTCAAGTCCTAATCATTATGTTCTAAAGCTTGACTCTACTTAGTGTTTTACATTATCTTTTTGTGATAATGCCTAATAGGTATAGTTTTTTCCTGCATTAATATGAAAAGTGATATGATCTTAAGATTAATCAAGATGGAAGACTGGATGTGCTAAGTGTTGAAATATAAATTTGTTTTAAAAACCCAAGTTTAATTAAAACTCAATCCAAATAATGAAGCCCAGCTCAAAGAACCATCAAATATTTTTCACATGATAAATTACAGGTCAAGGGTTGGTTAGATTGTTGAAAATTGTGTTTGTAGATATGTGGTTATTATGTTTGTTAGGTGTAAGTTTGGTATAAGTTAGGTGAAAGTTAGATATATTTATATGGTTTGTATTGAGTTAGAATTACTATAAATACCCCCTCCCTCTTTGCATTGTATCATCAAGTAGTAAAGAAAAAATAAGAAGTAAAACTTATAAGTGTTCTTGAGAGTTTGTTGTGGAAGAAAGAGTGTTGTATTTTATTGTAATAAATTCTTTTTCAAAGTGAGTTTTTATGTTAATAGAATGGTATTAGAGCCAAACATAGGCATATAAGATATCAAATCGAAGCTCTCGGAGAGACAAATCCAATGCCACCAAAATCAGCCTAATCGGAGCTCTTACGTGCTGCTAGAAGTTTGCTACCCAGATAACTGAGTTGACTCACTGAGTTGATCTGAGTCATGGTACTGAGTTGAGCTATGTCAAACTGAGTTACGCTGCTGACTGAGCCGTTTTACCAAGCCATCAAGCCATTTACTGAGTCGTTTTACCAAGCCGTTTACTGAGCCATTGACTATTGACCATTTCAACAGTTGACTTTGACCTTTGACCAAAATTTGACTTTTTGTTACTAAGTCCATCTTAAGGTTTTTTGGCATTCCGGAGCCATCCGTACGATTGGATTTTGCAAATTCTTTCAGATTTGGAGATATGGCAAATAATGTGGCATCCTTCCAAGTACCAACACTCAACAACAACAATTATGACAATTGAAGTATCAAGATGAAGGCTCTCCTTGGTGCAAATGATGTTTTGGATATCATAGAGAAAAGTTATAATGAGCTAGAAAATAAAGACAGTCTTACACAAGATCAGAAGACAATTTTGAAAGATTTAAGAAAAAGGGACAAGAAAGCTCTCTACCTAATCTATCAAGCCTTAAATGATGATGGCTTTGAGAAGATTTCATCTGCAAAATATGCCAAACAAGCATGGGAAAAGCTTCAAACATCCTACAAAGGAGAAGAGAAAGTGAAGAAGGTGCATCTTCAAACTTTAAGAGGTGAGTTTGAATCCTTGCACATGAAAGGAGGTGAGTCAGTTTTTGATTACTTCTCTCGAATTTTAGCCATTTCAAATCAATTAAAAAGAAATGGTGAAAAGTTAGAAGATGTGAGAATTATGGAAAGGATACTTCGCTCACTTGATCCAAAGTTCGAGCATATTGTTATGACAATAGAAGAGATAAAAGACTTAGAGGAAATGAAGATTGAGCAACTTCTAGGTTCATTACAAGCCTATGAAGAAAAGCATGAGAAGAAATATGGGATCACCGAACAACCCCTCAAGATACAACTTAAGGAGGAGAAAAATGAAAGCCAAGTCAATCAATGTGGCCGAGTAGAGGTAGAGCTCAAGGACGAGGAGGAAATCATGGTCGTGGACGAGGTTGGAATTATAATAACAATTCCAACAACTATGAAAGAGGAGAAAGTTCTACAAGAGGATATGGAAGAGGAAATCCTAATTTGAGGAATGACAAATCTCAAATTCAATGCTACAATTGTCACAAGTATGGCCATTATGCTTCAGAATGTAGAAGTTCAAAAGTTGAAGAAAAGTCCAACTACGTGGAAGAGAAGATTAAAGAAAAGGCAACTCTTTTTCTAGCAAAGAAAGAGAACGATGGTGGCCAAGAGAATTCTTGGTATCTTGACACTAGTGCAAGCCATCACATGTATGGAAAGAGAATCATGTTCATGGAACTTGATGAATCTGTAAGTGGTAATGTCTCATTTGCAGATGAATCTAAAATTGAAGTAAAAGGGAGAATTAACATTCTATCCATTTAAAAGATGGGAGACATCAATTTATTTTAAATGTTTACTTTATGCCTAACATAAGGAGTAACATCTTGAGTCTTGGACAATTATTAAAAAAAGACTATGATATTCACATGAAAAATGACAATCTTTCTATAAAAGATGACAAGAATAATCTAATAGCTAAAGTGCCAATAACAAAAAATAGAATGTTCGTGATCAACATACAAATGATGTTCCAAAATGCTTGAAAGCTTGCTACAAGGATGCATCATGGCTATGGCATCTTTGATTTGGGCATCTCAATTTTGGAGGATTGGAGCTTCTATCCAAGAAGAACATGGTGAGAGGACTACCAAGCATCAATCAACCTAAACAACTTTGTGAAGTGCTTACTTAGGAAGCAATTCAGAAAAAACTTTCCAAAGCTATCAGACTCAAGAACGAAAAAGCCATTGGAGCTTGTACATGCAGATGTTTATGGACCGATTAGCCCAAGTTCATTTGGTAAAAATAACTATTTCCTTCTCTTTATTGATGATTTTTCAAGGAAAACTTGGGTATATTTTTTGAAGCAAAAATTAGAGGTTTTCGAAGTATTCAAGAAATTTAAAGCTACGATGGAGAATGAAAGTGGCCAAAAGATTAAAGTAGTGAGACCTGATCGAGGAGAAGAATTCACTTCTAAGGATTTCAAGAATTCTGTGAAGAAAATGGAATTTGAAGACCATTAATAGTCCTAAGATCCCCCCAATAAAATGGAGTCGTAGAAAGGAAAAATAGAAATATCCTTAATATGGCACGAAGCATGCTCAAATGCAAGAAATTACTAAAAGAGTTTTGGGCTGAAGCAGGGGCCACAGCAGTCTACCTATCCAACTGATCTCCAACAAAAAACATATGGGGAAAGACACCACAAGAAGCCTGGAGTGGAAGACTGGTATTTATCACCTCAGAGTATTCAAAAGCATAGCTCATGTTCATGTACCGGATGAAAGAAGAACCAAGCTTGATGATAAAAGTGAGAAATTCATCTTCATTGGCTATAATGCAAGTTCAAAAGGCTACAAGCTGTACAATCCAAACAATGGGAAGATCGTAATCAACTGAGATGTCAGATGAAGAAAGCGAATGGGAATTTAACTCTCCCGCAGATGACTTCAATTTCTTTCTGTTTGATGAAAATGAGCAATCACTAGTTAAACAAACAGAAGAAGTTCAGCAAGAGATTGCTACACCACTGACTTCGCCAACACCAACTACCCGTGGAGATGGTTCACCTTTATCAAGTGATAGTCTTGAAGAAAGAGTTGTGGAACATGTAAAGAGTCTTCGAGATCTTTATGAAGAAATTGAATGACAAGATAATCTTACATTATTTTTTCTATTTGTTGATTGTGAACCAATAAGCTATCAATAAGTTGTAAAGGAGAAGAAGTGGAGAGATGCAATGGACGAAGAAATTAAGGCGATCGAGAAGAATGAAACATAGGAACTTGTTCCACTTCCCAAAGGTCACAAGGCAATTGGTGTAAAGTGGGTGTTCAAAACAAAAAAGAATGCCAAAGGAGAGGTTGAAATGCACAAGGCAAGGCTAGTTGCAAAACGATACAGTCAGAAAGCTGGAATTGACTACGATAAGGTATTTGCTCCTGTTGCACGACAAGAAACAATTAGACTAATCATTTATCTAGCAGCTCCAAACAGATGGAGAATACATCAAATGGATGTAAAATCTGCATTTCTAAATGGAGTCCTTGAAGAGGAAGTCTACATTCAGCAACCATCAGGTTACGAAATCAAAGGCTAAGAGGACAAGGTGTTAAAATTGAATAAGGCTCTCTATGGGCTAAAACAAGCACCAAGAGCTTGGAATAGCCAAATAGACAAGTATTTTCAAGAGAATAGCTTCAGAAAATGTCCCTATGAGCACGCCCTGTATGTCAAAATCAAAGATGGAGATATTTTGATAGTGTGCCTTTATGTTGATGATTTGATCTTCACAGGAAACAACCCAAGCATGTTTGATTAATTCAAGAAAGTAATGATAAAAGTTTGAACCCTCAAATTTGCACCTCCTGGTTCGGCTGCAGCTTGACACCTACTTAGAATAGGGCGATACGCATACGGCGGTCCCGCTAGCCGGTTAGCGGGCAGGGGTTAAGGGGCAGTGCCCCGTCAAAAAAATAAATTTCCTGAATCTTTCACCTCCAATCAACCTTCTTTCAATTACGAACCCATAGGATCAAATCGAGCTTGAATCGGAACTAAAACGGGCCCGAAATGGACGAAAACAGGTCAAACCGCATGAAGTGGCGTGCTGTCGTCTGGGAGGCACGTTTGCTGTGCCACCCAAAAGGCGGAAAGCATTCATGCTGTCGGCATTCCTACCATGCCACTGTACGCGGCACCAAGTTGAGGCTGGCAGTCAGGCGGCATGCCTGCCGTGCCGCCCAGACGGCCGGCACTGCACCGACACCGCCGTTTGTACCCTCGGATCTCCCTCTAGCAGCTCTATAAATAGAAGCCTCCTCCAGCCTCATTTGGCAAGACGAATTCCAAAGCATTCTAAAGCAATTCAAGAAATTTTCAAAGCAATTGAGGCATATTTCAAAGCATATTTTCTTTCGTATACTCACATACTTGCTATTTCTAGGTCCAGATTCCAAATTTCCTTTGAATTCAAGGTGGAGTTGAGATCCAGAGTCAAACTAGTTCCATTCGTTCAAAAGCCAAGAAAAGCAAAGGTATAATCCCTTTCCTATTTTAAAATTCTAAATTCAGATATAGAATTCTCTTTAGGTCTAAAACTGAAAAGATCTAAAACTTATTAATCAGAATTAAGTTAATAAGCAAACCAACATATTTTTAAAACCCCTCCTTTGCAAGAAGGGAGAACTGCGTGGGGTTTGATTCCTATTTGATAGGATACGCAGGCTGCCATTCTGAAGGGCATCAACTCCAAAAATATTTTTATCAATATTTAGTCCTTTTTATTTTAATTTATTTGTATTAATCTTTTGCTTATGATCTTATTTTAGTTTATTTGGGGGAATGTGTGCTTTTCCTAGTACCTATAAGGGCTAGAGGAAAGATCCTCCTTATTTCATTTGTTTTGATATTGTAATAATTAAGTAGAATTTATCTTGCCTATTTATTTATTATTGTCATTCCATCACATCATATATATATTTGCCTCATTCATCATTATATTCCTGTTCATGCATACACAAAAATTCATTTTTTAAGAGTTATTTTGCATTTTTTTTAGCCAAACTAAAGAAAATAACATTTTTTTAATTGTGTAATTACCAAAACCTGATCCCCGAGCCCTCCTTGGTCACTCGTGGATTGGTGCATTTTCCATTGGGATAAATCAAATTTTGGAGTCAATCATGTTGGGTTTTTCTTTAATTTTCCCAATTAAAATAAATAAATTAAAGTGGCGGCTCACTTTTCAACTGTCACATGACAAAAATCAATTTTCTAAACTCACAGTGAGTTCCAATCGTGGAGTTTCTCCCGAAGAGCATTTCGATCCCTCAGCAGATCGGACCGGTGCTCGAGCGAGACCTCACAAAAAGAATTCGAGATGACGGACATTGGGCTCATGGCATATTACCTTGGTATTAAAGTCAAGCAAAAGGATGAAGGTATATTCATCTCCCAACAAAGTTATGCATAAGAAATACTCAAGAAATTCAAAATGGGAGATTGTAAGCCAATCAGCACTCCAACAAAATGTGGAGTCAAATTGACTAAGCATGAAGAAGGTGAAAGCATAGATCCAACACTTTTTAAAAGTCTAGTTGGAAGTCTACGTTACTTGACTTGCACGAGGCCTAACATACTCTATGCAGTTGGACTTGTTAGTCGCTATATGGAGTCTCCAACAGCCACTTATTTCAAAGTTGCAAAGAGAATTCTTTGCTATTTGAAAGATACAATTGATTCTGGCTTGTTATATTCAATTTCTAATGATCACAAGCTTGTTGGATATAGCGATGGTGATTGGGGTGGAGATATAGATAATGGAAGAAGTACTACTAGATTTGTATTCTTTTTGGGAGATAATGCTTTCATATAGCTATCAAAGAAATAACCAATCGTCGCACTCTCGATTTGTGAAGCTGAGTGTGTAGCCACAACTTCAACTGTTTGTCATGCAGTCTAGCTAAGAAATTTATCGAAAGAGCTAAACTTAGCATAAGAAGAACCAACAAAGATTAGTGTTGATAACAAATCAGCAATTGCTTTAGGAAAAAATTCAGTGTTTCATGATCGATCAAAGAACATAGATACTCAATTCCATTACATTAGAGAATGCATTGCAAGAAAGGATGTACAAATCAAGTATGTCAAGTCATATGATCAAATTGCTGACATTTTTACCAAACCATTGAAATTTGAAGACTTTGCGAGGATAAGGAATTTGCTTGGTCTCATAAAACAAGTTTAAAGGGGAGTGTTGAAATATAAATTTGTTTTAAAAACCCAAGTTTAATTAAAACTCAATCTAAATGATCAAGCCCAGCTCAAAGAACCTTCTAATATTTTTCACATGATGAATTACAGGTCAAGGGTCGATTAGATTGTTGAAAATTATGTTTGTACATGTATGGTTATTATGTTTGTTAGGTGTAAGTTTGGTATAAGTTAGAAGAAAATAGATATATTTATGTGGTTTGTATTGAGTTAGAATTAGTGTAAATACCCCCTTCCTCTTTGCATTATATCATCAAGTAGTAAAGAAAAAATAAGAAGCAAAACTTATGAGTGTTCTTGAGAGTTTGTTGTAGAAGAAAAAGTGTTGTGTTTTATTGTAATAAATTCTTTTTCAAAGTGAGTTTTTGTGTTAACACTAAGTTGAGTTCAATTCTTAGTTTGCAAGAGTTGTAAACTATCAAATAGTGGTGATTGGTTTGATGAGTAAATACTAAATAGAGAGCAAGTCAATCACCTCTGTTGAGTACTGATTAGGAAGTTGTGAAATGAAGGAGTGTGCATTTGCTATCACTGCTGCATCTTGTATCTGTTGATCATCAGCATCCATGTTTCCTACTTTTATGTTATCCTTAATAGTGCCAGCAAAAAGGCACGGTTCTTGAGAAACTGCCCCTATGTTCCTTCGAAGAAATTTCAAGTCAAGATCCTTGATGTTGTGGTTGTCAATGAGAATCACCCCTACAGGTTTGCACATTTTATTAGCCTCTCAAGAGATTCATTTTATTAGCCTTAATTGTCAGTAATCTTTTGCTATTATGCTTGTTTAATGAGGCATGTATGTGCATATTTATTCACTTAAGACAGTTAAATAATGGCTCATAATCAGTTTACACTCAGAGTTCCAGCAGGGATTGCCGAATCACATAAATCTTGTCTCTTTTATGATTATTTTTCTCTTTATTTTTCATTTTTCTGTTCATAGATTAAAACTCATAATCCTAGTTACTACAAAAAAAAAAAACTTGATGCATATGCATAAAGGATGTATTTGCAAGTGTCTGTGTGTGTCCATGCATTGACATTAGAACAAAATGCTTCCATATTCAAGGAATGGGAAAGGAGCAGTAAACCTTTCAAGGGATCATAGAATCTTGCAACTAGGGAGATAACAGTACTTTTTCCACACCCACTACTACCAACTAATGCCACCTTTTTACCAGCAGGGATCGATAGTGAAAAGCCTTTGAGGATTAAATTATCCTGCCTTGATGGGTATGCAAAGTGTACATCATGTATATAAATATTGCCTTCAACCTCATTGAGTGTTTTCCCTGTTGAATTGTGGCTTATGAGTGGTTTTCTCTGTATCACTTGGAGAACTTCAATTCCCGCAGCTTTTGCCTGATTGAAAATTTGCATGTCTGGAGCTGCAAAAGTGAGTGATCTGCATTGATATCAAGAAAAACAGGTGATATAATACTCGCGTCTCAATTAATTGTCTATTGCACTTTTATGGCAAGAATCATAATATGAAAGGAGTATCATCACTTACATAGCTCCGAAGAGAATGCTCATAACTGCAGCTATGACTTCTCCTCCACTTGACTTGTTGGTAGTGACAATAATTGCACCAATCCATATGATAAGTGCCCAAGAAATGAAAGTGACTGTTTGAAACATTCCTGTTCCAACTCCCTTTATCAGTGCTTCTCTTTTGCTGAGAGAAAGCTGTTTGGCAATGCACTCTGAAAAAGACTTGATTGCACGACTCTCACCGACAAATGAAAAAACTGTCTTGATTTGAGATATGGTCTGTGATATAGGTAATTAAAAAAATAATAATACATAAATGATCCTTTGGAAAATTAGATCAGCTCAAAGGCTCAAGATATATATATATATATATATATATATATATATATATATATATATATATATATATATATATATATATATAGTTACCTGTTCAACCATGGATGTTGCTTCCGAGATGTAAACCATTTTAGCTGCTGAAATAATGTTCATTTTCTTTGTGTAGGTGGCTCCAATCACCAGAATCATTGGAACAACTAACAAGGTAAGCAGTGACACTTCCCAAGAGCATATTGCTGCAATCAATATTCCGGAGAAAAAGGCTGCAAAGCTCGATAGAAAGTGACCCAACTGTAAGTAAGAAATAAGGTTAGCACATAAGAATACATCCTTATTTTTTTTATTTTTTCTTCACGAGAAAACCATAGAGAGATTTGATCAAATATATAAAAATACAACATAAAATCTATATCAGATAAGATGTAAAATAGGATGTAATAAAACAATTTCCATTACCTTATATTTACCCATTAATAGAAGACTAATTAAAATAAAAATGTCGTGATTGCATGCTTACCTTTTCACCAATTGCATCTTGTATCATACTCATATGATTGGTAACTCCAGTAATGATTTTTCCACTTGTTAAATCAGTATCAAAAGCTCCAATCTCTTGGCTAAGGACTGCTTCCAGGAAGGCTAATCGTAATCGTGCTAATTGCCTTTCGCTTGCATACATCCAGCATCCAATCTCTGCAATTTCCAAATGTGAGTATGAGACTTTCATTCCCAAACACCGTATTCTTGTGTCGTGCACAATTTGCTTTCTATCAACTATATAGAATATAGTTGGAACATATTTTAACTATCCGAAAGAGCCTTGTAATCAAATTTATCTGCCTAAATTTCAAAGATTGGAAACTTATGATTAAGACTATCATTTTCATTAATTCAATGCTTCCGCGTATTGAACTAGTTTTGGCACTTGCAATTAAAAGATGCAAGTTTGCTATACTGGAAAATTGTCATTAAATTGTGAAAATTCATTTATTTCGTATAACATAATGTTTTAAAAAAACTATATATATAAATCAATCCACCAACCATATAGTCACCTTTCCATGTTTCTAACCGTTGCAGCAACTATATAGTTTGTTAATATATTTACATAAATTATTATTACTATTTATTAACATTGATGATTTATATATAACTTAGTAGGTTTCAATTAAATATATGCAAGACTAATACATTAATATTTTTTTTTTTGGTCAGTTTATATATAAGAAACTTGACCCATATATATATATTTTTTATATTAATATTCAAGAATCAAAATTACGAAGAGGTAATAATATTTAAAATTAATAAAACACTAATAAAAGTAGTTGACATATATATTACTATTATATTATTATTATTATTATTATTATTATATATATACACTAAACCAGTAGACATTGAATCATTAGGCTGCCATATGTCAAAGCCACAATTTTTCAAAATAAAAAAAAATTAAATCATTAAATTAAAACAATTATTCCAACTCATTTTAATTTATTTTATTTATTTATTTACTTGATAATGAATACAATTATTTGTAATATTTCATATCCTTTATTTTTTTTATTCTAAAAAACAGTGGTTCTAAAAAACTACCAAAACATCCATTCAAGCATTTTTTTTTTAATAGTCATTTGGACTAATGTCATGAACTAAACATAAGCATTAATAATTGCAATCAAGAATAATATTTACAATTTGTTATTCTCTTCTATCATTTAGCATTTCTATTACATCCTTTTGTTTTATTAGCTGGCAGAGTCCTGATATTCATTAGTTGGATATTATTTAGTAGTGTAATTCATTACTTGTCAATCAAAAGGCTATAAATAGTGAAAGGAATGTATTGCAAAGGCATGAATTTAGAAAATTAATCAAACTATCTCAATTTTCCTTTCTATTCTTCTTCTTCTATCTCATATTCTCTCCTCTCTATGTTTTTCTATTTCTAATCTAATATCAGGTCCATAACATCTAAGTTTTGCTATATGTGACTTTTAAAATTTTGATATACATAATTAAATTAATTCTGTAAATAAATTATGTCAGAAAATATTTAATTAAATTTTTAGAAATTTTAATATGTAATACCCGGTCTTCTGAATATTCTTTAATAAAATATAATTAATTATACAAATGGAGATCTTAAATTTAGATATGATAAAAATAATAATAAACTTTATTAGATGATAAGCACTCTCAATGAATGAAATTTCCTTTTTACATAGGCCATATAAATAAAGAAATAAATAAGGAATTTCTATGACACTTATGATGGTACCTTTTCCATTTCTTTCTTATTATTTTTGGGATATAAATCGTGTGGAACTGAAAAAACAAAACAAAATAAATACAAACCGTGGGGGCTCTTATCATATAAATGAAAAATTATACAAACTACAACTATAGAGATCCCACAATGTAAATGGAAGAGAGAAAATTTTTATGCCATTGTAAAGACTATTTTTACCATAGAAGGGTTAAAAAAAAAAAGTTATATAAAACTTCCAACCAGTAATCAAACTTCTCTTTCCTATATGTAATACGAATTATTAAGCTTTATTAGAGAACACTAATTTTTAGTTTATGATTAATATGTTTTATTAAATTTGTAATTATACAGCCTGTTAATTTAAATTTAAGTTCGCTAACATTGTCAAATTCAATTGTTTGTTCAAAACTTATAACCAATGCAAATATCTCTAAAGTTGTTGATTTCAAAAATAGATTTAGTATACTAAATCAGCACTGAACTATTAAAACTGATACATGTCAAGATATGAAAAAAAAAAAAAAAAAAAAGTCACAAAATTTTCAATTAAAATATCAATTTTCTAAATCAATTATCATTAAATCAATTAAAATTTTTAAAATAAATTTCATTTTTAAAATATAACTAAATTAAATTTTCAAATTAAATTTCATTTTTTAGATGATCACTATCTAAATCGATTAAAAGAATTTTACCCTAAAAAAATCATAACTTATCCGGCAATAAAAGTATATTATGTGGCTATAGTTTTTTATTTTAATTTTCATTTTTTCCGCCTGCGTTGCAATCCAAATTTTTTCCCCATGTCAAGGTTTTATCCACCTAGAACAGTTTATATATATTCTATTTCTAATATATATCTCATCTAATTATTTATTCATTTATTCATATTGTAAAACTAAAATTAATTCCATTACATTTACATGAAATCCTATTACAGTCATAATTTCACTACTATGAGCACTTCCATTAATTGAAAAGGTGATATAAAAAGATTGTATTTTGTTGATTCTTGTTAAATTTGGATACAACTTCTTAAAAAACATAGGTAAGTAAATTACAATTCTTCTTTTTTAATTTTTAATTTGTTTTACTCATCCTCAACAAGAAAATTGTACTTTTTGTCTGTTAATAATTAATTAATTAAATGGATGACATTTAATTAGAATTAGTGTTGAATATTAGTTCTAAAGAGAATTAGTGTTTTTTTCTGTATTAGTATAATAATGTTGGTTATTAGGCTAATATGCATAATTAAAAAGTGCATAATTAAAAAAGGATAGGCAGGAGCCTTGGCACTCCCATACCACTTGAAAATAGTTACATTATCTTTATGTAATTAGTATAATTTTTTAATTAGGTTTTCTAAATTTTTAATTCATCCCTCTAACATTAAATTTTTACAAATAATTTCAAAAGTTAAAATTATTTAATTAATACTCAATGGTAAATATGGAAGATCAATTAATTAAAAAAGTACTTTTATGAAACAATATAATTACTGGAAATTTTTAAAAGATTAACCTTCTACTTTTTTTATTTATTCTCCTA
>CANTUT010001099.1:110000-162500 GCA_947687605.1 Reutealis trisperma
AAAAACCTTTAAACTTAATTCATCATTATTTTGTTTGCTTTCAACTCCATTTGATGATTGGGTTATTTAGAATAAAATTCAGGTGGGGATAGTTCAGACCGTTCATTTTTTATATAAGTTTAACAATAATAAAAACAAATAAATTACACATTTCATTTTTATATAAACTTTCAGTAGGACAGCCATTTTTTTACGGCTAAATAAAAAGAAATCCAAAATCAGCATTTTTTTTTTTTGAGCATTTAAATTGAATAATTAATATTTATCATTTTGTGTTAAAGACTATTGTGCTATTTGCATTCTCCAAATAATCAATGTGAAGTACAAATAACCTCAACAATTAGATAAGCATGCTTTCTAAATATCAACATCACATAATCAAATATCTCAGAATAAGAAGTCATGTCAATAGATAGATATACTAGATATGTGCCCTCTCCTTCTGTGGGTATACATTTTACATAAGATTACAAGAATTAACCTTTTTATAATATATGGTGAGATTGAATGATTATATATATGGTTATTCTATTCAAGGCATCCATTATATGGGCACCCTCTCTTCTCATAGTTATATGAAATCTATAAAATCTATCTTGTATAATTTCAAGTGGATCTTATACGATTACAATTATAAATTGCACTATTTTTATATGTATCGGATTTACATAATAATTTCTTATCATTGTGAGTTAATAATAAGTTTTCATTTTAAATAAAAAATGAAATTATCAATTTTAATTTATCTAATATTATCATACTTATTACTATAATTACGAATCACATATGGAATGAAAATTATGAATTAAAAAATAGCATATTTCTTTTACTAAATTGGAATTAAAAGGCTACTCCTATAATTGTGATATAAATGATTGATTTATATTTTTTTCTAATTACAATAATAAATATTGAGATATAAGTAAATTACATTCAAGAATAATAGAATTTTTTTAAATAATGATGATACACAAATGATGGAGTTGTTCCATGGGAGTCTCAGGCGTGAGTCCACTCACATCGGGATTCTGCTATAGGTGTTAGACCTGAGTGATTACATCCGGTCCACGTGGTTGCTCTGTCTTTGAGCTATTGGTCTACAAGAGAAGAGAAAGGAAAAGAGTATTACAGGGGCAAGCCTTCATCCTGGCGTAAACCCACTAATACTTAAGTCAGTGACTGTATATTTACAGTAAAGATTTGAAAGTTTTTGAATAAGAATCATCTTCTACACTTCTTACTTCCTCCTATCGAAGCTGGGGCAAAGGCAAATTTATGTTGACTTTCTGCCTAAAGGATTATAGTGAGTGAGAGACATGATCACTTTTATTTAGAGAATTTGTGTCACATCATGTTGTTGATGAACAGTGAGAATGACACTTTTGCAAGATTGATTGTCAACTTTGGTGTCTTATTTTTATTTGACTTGAATCTCATTTCTCGTAGGAGCAAGATCATTTAGTAGTGAAGCAAGATATTATCAAGGCAAGGTTGCTTTAAGCAAGGTATTGTGAATTCTTAATTTTGCACCCTATAATCCGGTCGCAGTTTGACACATATTAAATTTAGTGCATTATGCAAAACCAGTACAACAATCTCACTAGCCAATTAGTAGGTAGGGGGGTCAAGGAGGCACCTCTAGAGCAAAAAATGGGCTTTGAAACATAATACAACAAGGATGCTTAATTTTCAGACATTGACATTTCTATTACCCTGATCGAACTTTTTATACCAGACATCATTTTTTTCAAAACTGATCAGCTTTGTCATACCCCGAATCCAAGGGCACGTGCCAACACTGGGACACAGGTGATGCATGTGGCTATCAATGCCTGTAATAAGCCAAACAATCAACTAAACGATAAAATACTACACAATAAAGCTATGGGCCCACATGTTAAATAGAACTAACCAAACATCAATTTGAAACAATGACACATTGGCTAATCAATCATTATTTCAACATCAATTAATACAAAAGTTAGTTTCTGCTTAACAAACAATTTAAAAGATATAATAATATATAACTGATAATTAAACAAAATATAGGTAATAGAGGTAACATTGCGGAGTTCTAGAATTATAATACAATTATACAAATATCTTTTACATAATTCAGCATGTATTAATACAGAACATTGCCGAAAGTCAACTGGCAGTCTAACTCAATTTACAATTTCCTTTAAAAGTTCATTCCACAACCTAAAAAATAATTTGAACATGAATGAATGTTTTACTAAATGAATGATACCAGCTAATTTATTAACCTGATGTCTTATAGACAAATATAGATTTCTAATGCTCATGTTGTATATCTTATCACAGAGACAGACAAATCACACAAGCAAATAAGGATGAGATACAATCAATTATACCACACTAATTCTCAAATATGGGGAGCGATCCCCTATCCTGGCTCTCTTAGTCCAATACATTCTTTTAGTCCATTATAAGGGTCGCAGCCGTCCTAGCAGTGCTGACTCGACTGGCCACAACGAGGCGATAAGCAGCCTCTCCACCATCAGCTGCCAGTCCTAACTCATCTTATCCAATCATCACAATCCGATCCACATTCCTAAGTGGCACTATATCACCCCAATCTCACCCGACAATCACAAACATTTTTCAGTAGCATTCATTAATGCATCAATCACAATCAAATGTTAACATGTATCTATGCAATAATAATGCATAATTATAAATATATAAATACAAACAGTAAATGCATATGCATGAAAGAAAGTATAATATATTAGGGAGTATCACTCACCTAGTTGACGACTCATCTGACCGACTTCCCTTTGAAGTGCGACCCTTGATGATAGAAAGATGCCAAAGATATTGACTTTGAGTAACAGACGATATAATTAGAAAAATAACGACTTGACTATCAAAATAATTAATCAACTCTTGAGGTTCTTGTGGGAATCTCCCCTAAACTAGGATATTACCCAATAACAACAAAGAAAACAGACACTTTTTAAACAATCTCAACAATCAACACAACTTAATATAGCACCAACGACCCCTCCTGGGTCCTCCCATCACCAAAAACAACTCAACAACAAGCATAACCAACTCACAACATTATCAATTACTAATTAAATCCAATAACATAATTTAAATCAAATTACAACTCAAATAATCAAAATTCAAGAGTTTTGGAATTACCCTCACAAATTTCGATCAAACATACATTGAGAATCGCACCGGAATGACGAGGTGATCTTCACACCATTTTGCTCGTCTCAACGTCAGGAGCTCAAAGATCAATGCCACTAACCGCCACTTGCAGATATCTCACCGGAAAACGCCAAAGAAGCTTCGGTTTTGAATTTTTTTGATCTCCACTTCTAGCGACAACTAGGAGGCATGGAGGTATCATCGTTAAGCTCATGCCACAAGGAGTCAAACGAGACTAGAATCGCTGGATTTTGCTGTCGAAATCGGCCTAAATGTCAACTTGAAGATTTGGCACTTACGAGCCTTCTCTCTTTGTGTGCGCCACCGTTTGCCACCTGATCGAGGTGCTGCTGCCCCCCTTGAAGTCATCCAATGGTGGGCTAACTGCTGGAGGTGGCAGTGCAGCCTACCACCTATCGGACATGGGTCGTCTATCCCCACAACCACTCTTTCTTTCTCTCTCTCTCTCTCTCTCTCTGCTTCTAATTCTTGTTCTTCTCTTCACAGCCATTTGATTGGCTGTTTCTAGCCAATCAAATGTGCCCAATCATCTCTCTCTCTCTCTCTTTTTTTTTAAACCATATATATATATATATATATATATATATATATATATATATATATATATATATATATATATATATATATATATATATATATATATATATATATATATATATATATATATAATAACACCAATATTTGTTATAATAAATAATCACTTAAGAATTATAAACAAAATCTCAAGATTTCCAAGTAAATTTTTTTAAATTAATAATAATAATAATAATAATAATAATAATAATAACAACGAAATTCCAAAACTTCCAAATGAAAATTTATATAATTAACGATATGATTTAAATTAATTGAGCAAAAATTTATATAATTAATGATATGATTTAAATTAATTGAGCACAATATTAACTTCTAAAAATTCTTAAAAAATAGTATTCAAATATCACAATATAAATTCTAAAAATAACCACTATAATATTTTCATAATTAAATATATAAGTACTTTCTTCAATTATTTTCACATATTTAATATTAAAGTAAAATTATTATTAATAATACGTTTTTAAATCATAAAATATATAAAATTTAGTAAAAATATAATTTCAATTTTTGCTTTGATAAAGAAAATAATAAAATATTACATTTCCGTATAAAATAAGATTTTGTAAAATAATTAGAAAATCAAGTTATTACAAGCTTCTTCTCAAAATTAGTTGTCATATCGATTGATAATTAATTTCAAACCCATCAATATTAACTGGTAAATTTTTTGAACTCCAAAATCCCTGAAAACTGATATGAAATTTTTAAAAACTGACCAGAAAATCTTGAAAATGGAAAAAGCCTGAGCCTAGCTATCCTACTGGAAGCACTAGCAGATCCTTTGGCCATCTGGGCAGATCCGCTCGCCTGTCTGGCGGCTGCCAGTAGACATCCTTGCTTATCAGCCTAGAGGCCGAGTAGATCCTCTTTGCTAGGTGGTCCCCCCTCCTACCCTAAAATTTCAATTTTGCCCCTACTTTGTCTTATTTTCAACCCCTTTTTATAGTCCTATCCCTTTTCATCTTTCCACTTTTTTACTTCCTAAAGTGCCCTCACCTCCACTTGCCTATAAATAGGGCTCTATTTTCACCATTTCTCTTCACCCCTTGAGCATTTATTAATAGACTATCCATTTGTTCTCTCTCTCCCTCCAATCAATCATATTTTTAATTAATTAATTAATTAATTCTTTTTCAACCAATCCTTCCAAGTCAATTAATCAATTAATCATTTTAATTAATTAATTAATTACTTTCTTAAATAATCCATCCAATTAATTAATTCATCCACCCAATCTAATTTAATTAATCAATCCATCCAATCCAATTAATTAATTAATCTTTTTAATTAATTAATCAATCAATCTAACTCTCCATGCTCATCCACTCTCCTTGAGTAGGATTTTTGCACCCGGCAAAACCCTCCGTCCATCTCACCCACTAAGACCAAAGGTATAATATTTTGTCTCACTCTTACAAACCCAAATTAATCAATCTAATTGATCTTTAAATCACCTACTTAACTATAGAATGAAATGCATGGGTTTTAAGCTCACATTCAATGGGGTACGTAGATATGTTTGAAATTTAAATCCAATTCCAAATTAATCCCTTTCACTTTTTATATTTAACTCATGTTTTTATAAGGGAAATTATTGATAGTAGTATGTATTCTAGGAGCTATATATTAGTTATGTAATAATAGATAATAATTATCAATGGCATTATAAATATATTCATTATATGAAAAGGGTTTCATATTATTAAATATAGTTCTTAAATATTTATAAGAAGATCTATTCTCAGGTGTTGAAATATGAGTGACAGAACGCTCTTGTACAAATATTTTAAATATGTTCATGGTCATAAGATTAATGATTGGGCATCATTAATTTCAGACGACCATCATCTTTATTTATTTTCTATAAGCAATATATAATATAGATGATTATAGAAATAGTGAGTCTCATTTTGCTTGACATATGACATGGATACAAACACTTGGATATTCATGGGACAAATAATCGAATTGTGACATTATATGATAATAATATTGGGTTTTATTACTTGTCAATTATTTATTATCTAGATCATAATAGTGCATAAAATCATTTGACTTGAGAGATATTGTATCTCATACATAGGTGATTATGATTTATTACTGGTTACATAAACGTGCTATTCATGTACAAATATATGGCATGTGATAGTTCTAATTTGTTATGTATGGAGATAAGTGATCGCTAAGAAAAAATTCATTACCTTGAGTAAATAAGGTTAAGATCCTATGTTATCTTGTTATTCTTGATACTTAAGTTCTTGGCAAAGATAGAAAAATTCATTATAAATAGTTTCTAGTAGGAATCTAATCTCATCAAGAATTAGAACCGACATAAGTACATAGAATCAAGACATATTAGGATTTGACATAAATCATTACCCTAGTTGAGATTGGAATCTTTGATGAAGAAATTTTAGTACATGATAATTTATGATTGATGGTCCATGTGATATTTAAAGCAATCAACTATAAACATTCATTTCTAATTAGGTAGCCGTGATATGGAATGCTAGCTGTCACTCATAACTTATGGGACTAAGTGTGATGTGGGGATTTCAAATTAGTAAAGAAAAATATTTTCTCATTCCCAATGCTAATTAAACATGAACCTAGAAAGTCACACACGTTTCAAGTGTAAAAGGTTTTCCATAATAATTAATTAATTAATTAGTGGTAGAATTATTAAACATGTAATTAAATTTATAATGATCCTAGCATATCCTGATATTTAATTTATAAGGGTTTTGATTCAATTAAATCTTAATTTGTATATGATGCAAATGAGAAAGATTAAATTGAAAATGATTTGGACTAAATCAAAGACTTAATTTTAAGCGTAATAAAAATCCTAAACACATGAGATGTGGTCTAAGACCATATTTGATATGGAAAAGAGGCAATTTAAGGGGTTAGAAAATATTAATTATTCACTAAGCCCATGTGATGGGTTTAGGAGTTAGAAAATTTTTCACTAAGGTTAAATTGTAATTACGTCTTTTAGCTAATAGAAATTTCCACTTTGCCCCTAATGGATAAAATGGTCCTTTCACTATTTGAAATAGTAAAGTCCACATTTGCCTCTTCTACAATGATGAGTTAAAAGGGCATATAAATCTTTGTGAAGACTTAAGGGTTAAGTCTTGGAGAAAAGAAGTACATAAGGGATATTTGTTCATCTTTTCACTAAGGAAGGTTGTTCTTTTTTCTGCTTGGAGCAATTTGAAGAGAGAGAAGTTTGAGAGAGAAAAAGAAAAGAAGAAAGAGTTTCTACAAATTTTCTTTTGATCTTCAAATTCTTTTTCCTATTTCTTTATGAAAGAACAAATTGTTTGCAATTGAAAAATTGATTTAGTTCAAAACAATAAAAGAGAAACCTAATCTTCCTAAGTATTTTTAGGAGAAGATCTTGAATCAAATTTGGACAACTAAGAGAGGGATTCAAGAATACCAAAGAAACTTAATGAAAACTTGAAGGTGAGCCTAGTGTGAATGATTTAGAGGCCACACTTGGGGGGCTCTTTGTTAAAAAAAGAAGGAACTTTCAAGAGGTAATATGATTGCTCTTCCTTCTTCTTTCTTTGCATATGTGTTTTACACACAAATTAATTAATTATTGGAATGAATATTTGGATCTAATTAGGTAAAATGAAATTTTAAAATGTTTGAAATTTCACCCCACTACCTCATTGCCGTTGCGATTGGCACCATCAGTCCTTCAATTAGTATCAAAGCCACTCAGTTTCTATGTAAAACCTTTATATACATTGTTTTAGAGGTTTTGATTTGGTTGAAAAGGAGTTGTTGCACAAATATTATACTCTAAAACATAAAAGTTGTGACCATGAATCAATAATTACGCCTGCAATTTCACATTATGACCGTAATATTGATGTTGTGCTCACAAACTTGAGGATCGAAACAAATATTGTTATAATTGATCATGAGAATCACACTTGCTATGCTGATATCGCGCTCGCAAAACCCGCTATGTCTGTATCCAAGTTTTATTTTTTTGCAAAATTATTTTGGATTTATTTTTCAATCAAATAAATTTAATGACTTAAAATATGATTTTAACCTATAGAAACCTTTAATATGTGATATTCAAAATGGGTTTTTGGAAATGTTCCAATATTGAACAATATATCTATAAATGCAATTGTTGTATATATATGTTTTGTTGTTGTTTAAGAGGCATAGATGGTTGATAATGGATTAAGAAACTATAATGTATGGTCTCTTATATGGACCTGTAATAATTAATTTTATTATTTGATGGGATATAATTAATTGTTAATTACTTATTTAGGTTGTAAATTAAATTCATTAAGCCTATAAGGTCTTTTGTATTTGTAATCTCACCTTGGAATGCTAAGGTTACTAATATACATATGGAGATATAGAGATGTAAGAACAAGAAGAGATTCAACCCATGAAGATGCCTAGTGGGAGCATAAAGATACAAGTGTTGTAATCTTTTGCTCGTAATTTGATTAACCTAAATCTCTAACCCATTCCTTGTGGCTAGGAAGTGGGGCCACAATTAATCCATGATCATACCTATATGTATATTGCCTATTTTATGAAATATATATGTGATATATATTAATGCATATGATGTATGTTTAAAATGGATAATGTGCAAAGTGAGACTAAATGATTAAAGTTCGAAATTCTTCCAAAAGAAAATATTGATTTATGGTTCTCCATTGGAGCAATAATTCAATAAAATTCAAACACTTATATCATCAGTTATGGATACAGAAGGGTGATGTATTTGGTTTGAATATTTTCTTGTTGTTAAACATGTGATGTCATGAGTATAGGATACATTGTATGTCAATAACGATAATGAGTATCTCAGATGTATGATATTCAAATCATTATACTTACTAGTCCAATGAGTTTGACTTGACTAGTGTGAAAGGCAAATAACAACAATGTGTATCTGAGGTTGGAAACACCATAAACCAAATTAATTAAGCCTCACAAGGAGTTGTGAAGAGCAAGTGTTGTTCACTTATTAGATATCAAAATTTCAATAATGATAATCTATATATGAGAAATTTGTGATAATCTAATAAGAATTCAATCACCTTTTGGAAATCCACCCCAATAGGATTTTTGTTTTCCATTTGGAAATATAGGATTCACCAAATTAGTGAGACTACTATTTTGATTAAAGACCAAATCATTATAGTAGCTATATAATTACAAAAGTTATTAATCTTGTTACTTTTTTCATTTTGATAATATGAAATTAACAAATCCATCTACAAATATTTTTTATTCTTTTAGGCTTACAGGGTCAAAATTTGTGGGCTAGTTTGAAAATCTTAGAATGATCCTTGTATTCGAGTACATAGTGTATGTAATCGATTTGATTTGTTCTTAGTCTTTTATAGAAAAGACTACTAAAAAAAAACATATCACTCTAAGTGCAATGGAATTGAAATACTGGATGAGGTTGATGTTATACGATTATTTTATAAGTAAAGGTTGCAAAAATAACATGTGAGCATGACAAGACTCCAAGTAATTATGTTTCATCTACAAGAGTTGTTTGATAAACATAGATGCACTGGTTAATATATTAAGGTAGTTATTTTATTTGGATATGAAGAAAATTATAAAGAAAGAAAAAGGAAAAAGGAAAGAAAGAAAAAGTAAAGGAAAAGAAATTATAAAGGAAGAACAAGAAGAAAGAGTTTCTTGTTGATCTTCATAACTTTTTTGTTTTTTTGTCTTCTCTATATTTTTCCTTATTATTCTTACTTTTACTATTCAACTAGAGTAAGAAATTAGAGAAAAAAAATCAAAGAAAAAAATGTTTCATCTTTAATTTCTTATTTTTCTATTTTTCTATCTAGTATTATTTGTGAAAGAATTTAAATTGTAAGAAACTTATTTTATTTCTTATTAATTTGTAATTAAACTAAATTTGGAAATCATTTTCATATAATGATTAAATTCATCAAACAACTAGAGAGTCTAGATGTTTTGATGAATTGTAATTTTCAAATAGTTTAATTCTTTAAATTCATTCCAAATTTCCATGAGATGGAAAGAACACTTTAAGGTAATAGAAAAAATTTCTATTATAAATCCTAAAAGGGAAATTGGAAAGGACAAGTCCATTAATAATGTTGCAGTTGAAAAATGAAAATGTTTCTATTGTCAATATTGTGAGTATTGGAAAAGTAATTGCTCCAAGTATTGAGAATACTAAAGGACAAAGAGAAGGATAAACCTTGTGAAGGTAAATCTATCTCTTGTTACTATATTCCAATGATTCATATAGGTTCTTTTATGCCTTATGCATGATCAGAGTAAGCAATGAAAACATGGAGTTAGAAAATGTGAATTTAAGAGATCTAAAGGGCAAAGTGTTGTTTCCAAAGAGGTTTTAAGATACTTTATGTGATTTTAGAAATCATATTTTGTATATCTTGTATGTACTTCATGATGATTTTAGAAATCATGTATGTATTTCATACTTAAGCTACATTATTCTGTAACTTCAAGGAATTATGAATTCCTTTATGAGAAAAATGGTTGTGTGGTTTATTATGATAATAAACTTAAGAGTGTGAATTATATATTTGATGTATTATTATTAAGTTAATAATAAGAAAATAACTGCAAGCGCTTTTATGATAATGCCATAAAGAACTCCAATCTAAAACCACTATGATTTCTTAGATTAGTTTATTTAGTTGAAGATAAAACAACTTAGTTGGATAACATGTATCACGACTCATCAGGGTGTAAACTTGTTTCAACTTAGAAGTCTAGTATCTGGTGTAAAAACAACTAGATCACATTCTGTTGGACAAAAAGATAGAAATTAAAGAAGTTTTAAAATTTATGCATATAGATGCATCAATACCATTTGTGAAATGCTTAGTGGGAGTTTTTCCTAATTCATTATATTTATCTTTATATATAATATTGACTCGTTTGATAAGGGTAAATAAAATAAAGTGTTCATTCCAATCTAAAACCACTATGATTTCTTAGATTAGTTTATTTAGTTGAAGATAAAATAACTTAGTTGGATAACATGTATCACGACTCATCAGGGTGTAAACTTGTTTCAACTTAGAAGTCTAGTATCTGGTGTAAAAACAACTAGATCACATTTTGTTGGACAATTAAAGAAGTTTTAAAATTTATGCATATAGATGCATCAATAACATTTGTGAAATGGTTAGTGGGAGTTTTTCCTAATTCATTATATTTATCTTTATATATAATATTGACCCGTTTGATAAGGGTAAATAAAATCAAGTGTTCATTTGAATTCTTTGAAACATTCAAGAAATTCAAGATGAAAAGGAAAATAAATATTAGGGTATTTCATATAAAAGTGAAAGAGTATCATAACCCTTTGATCTTATCAAAGTGGGGAGAACTCGATTATCAATTTTTTAGGAACTTTCTAAATAAAAAATTGGCATATAATCATAATTCTTTTTGGGAAACCATATGTGATGGTATACTCAAAAGAATAAATTAGAACATATATGATATGATTAAATAAATGATGAACTATAAAAATTTTTGTTTATTTCCTTATGGAGATTTACAATTAATAGCAAAATATTTTTAAATAGAATTCTCTTTAAAGTCTATCTAATCCTAACTCATTTATGATATGGTACAGATAGATATCAAAATTCTTGCACATGTTAAGATTTGAGATATGTAACTTATTTAATAAGTTGAACTTAGACAATTGGAAGATAATTCTAATCAAGCTAAGGTTTGTTGGATATCTTAAAGGTTATTTAGGATATTACTTTTATCTTTTGCATAAAAAAAATAGTTGTTAGCAAAGGTGTTATTTCTTAATAAAGTGTTTATTCAAAAAAGTGACATGTTGAGGAAGATAGAATAATTGGGTGAATGCCATTCAACAAAATGATCAAAGTAAATTTGATCAACCTTATGAAAACCCTAAAACTAACTAAATATTTTATCCTTACAAGCTGTTAAAAGGTTTAGTAGAATATCTAATTTTTCTATAAGATATGATTTCCTTTATATGAATACACAGCAGTTGTATATTCATGATAAAGCAAATTATGAGATGATTCTATTATAGCTATATACGATGTAGCAATGCATAATTATTATGAGTTTGACATATAGATGTCAATATTGGTTTTTTTTCTCTAGAAAAGAAAACATAATCATAGAATAAATCTAAAGGCTTAGAGTTTTTAGAAAATTACAAAGCATGCAAAACCTTAATGAGTTGTATATCGCAAGATGAGCCCTTAATGTACAAAAGAATAGTGGGAGTCTCCTTACTCTCTAATTTTGTACATGGATAACACAATGGTTGGTAAAAGTATTAATATATTTGCATTTGTAGAATGGTATAACCATTACTTTCTTCGTTTAGACTTGAAATAAATATTTTACACTCTTGATAATTTAAATCTATAGAGATAGATTGAATAGAATTTTAAATATGTCTAATTCATTATTTGGAAAAAGATATTGAAAAGTTCAACATGCTAATTCCAAAAGTATTATTTCCTATGATTTTGATAATCATTTCTTAAGGGTTGTTTTCCTAGATACCTAAAGAAAGTATGGTATGAATTCCTTATAGTTCAACTATAGGAAATCTAAATTATACAAACGTTGTATAATGGGCTAGAAATTGAGAATGTTGTTAGTATGACTAACAAATTCTAATCTAATCCAAGATTAAATTATTGAAAATATAATCAAAATTATTCTAAAACCCTTGAGAGAAGTATTTAAGAATTAATTTTGATAAATGAAGATTATTGCTACATAAATGATAGAGAGTCTATCATTGGGATTATTGTAATCTATAATGAAGGAATAATTTGCTAGAAAAGTTCTAAATAAATTATTGTTACAAACTTCATTATAGAAGCCAAATTTGCTACATAGCATGTTGCAAATAAGAAGATGTTTTGGATTCAGCAGTTATGACCTGTTTAACAGTTTCTCTAGTACATCATGAGTATCTCTCTACTGTGATAATAATGGAGCCTTAGCTTAGGGTAAGAGAACTTGAGTCTCACACTAAAATCCAAAATACTTCAATATGCATTATGATATTATAAAATCAATTATTGGAATAGAGCATTCTAGCCTTGCAGAAAATAGTGTTTACCATTAACTTGGCTAATCTGTTGACCAACGTCAAAAGTTAGCAACAGTTAGACTTTATCTTGAGAAGCTGAGTTTCTGATACTAAGTAGAATAACTCTAATGGAAGTGGGAGATTGATAGCAGTATGTGTCCTAGGAGCCATATATTAGTTATGTAATAGTAGATAATAATTTCCAATGGTATTATAAATATATTATGTGAAAAGGATTTCATTTTATTGAATACAGTTCTTAAGTATTTGTAAGAGGATCTATTCTCAAGTGTTGAGAATACGAGTGATAGATCGCTCTTATACAAATATTTTAAATATGTTCATGGTCGTAGAATTAATGACTGAGCATCATTAATTCCGAAAGACCATTACTTCTGTTTGTTTTATATAATCAGTATGTGATACGGATGATTATAGAGGTAATGAGTCTCATGCTACTTGATATGTGATGTTGATATATAAAGTGTGAAGTGAGAATTTCACATCAATAGAGAAAACTATTTTCTCCTTCCCATTGCTAATTAGACATGAACATAGAAAGTCACAGACCCAATAGTGATTGGCTTTCAAGTGTAAAAGCTTACTATAATAATTAATTAAAGTGTTTAATTAATTAATTAGTGGTAAAATGATTAAACATGTAATTAACAAGTTTCGATTCAATTAAATCTTAATTTGTATATGGTACAAATGAGAAAGACTAAATTCAAAATGATTTAGACTAAATCAAAGAATTAATTTTAAGCTTAGTAAAAATCCTAAAC
This sequence comes from Reutealis trisperma, assembly GCA_947687605.1. Classification (NCBI taxonomy): domain Eukaryota; kingdom Viridiplantae; phylum Streptophyta; class Magnoliopsida; order Malpighiales; family Euphorbiaceae; genus Reutealis; species Reutealis trisperma. The sequence goes on from CANTUT010001099.1 coordinate 123,720, forward strand.
AGTAGCCTAAGCTAATATTTTATATGGAAAAGAGATAATTTAGGGGTAGAAAATATCCACTATTCACCAAGCTCATATAATCGGTTTAGGGGTTAGAGAATTTTTCACTAAGGTTAAAATTGTAATTATATCTTTTAGTTAATGAAAATGTCCATTTTGCCCCTAAAGGATAAAATGGTCAGCAAAGTCCACCTTTGCTTCTTCTACAATGATGAGCTAAAAAGACATATAAGTCTTTGTGAAGACTTAAGGGTTAAGTCTTGGAGAAAAGATGTACATAAGGGATATTTGTTTATCTTTTCACTAAGGAAGGCTATTCATTTTTTTGCTTGAAGCAATTTGAAAAGAGAGAAGTTTAAGAGAGAAAAAGAAAAGAGGAAAGAGTTTCTTCAATTTTTCTTTTGATCTTCAAATTCTTTTTCTTTATTCTTTGTGAAAGAACAAATTGTTTGCAATTGGAAAATTGATTTAGCCCAAAATAATAAAGAGGCACTTAATCTTCTTAAGGATTTTTAAGGGAAGATCTTAAATCAAGTTTGGGCAACCAAGACATGGATTCAAGAATACCAAAGAAACCAAATGGAAACTTGAAGATGATTTAGGTGTGGATGATCTAGAAGCTTCACACTTATGGAGTTCTTTGTTAAAGAAAGAAGGAACCTTCAAGAGGTAATATGATTACTCTTCCTTCTTCATTCTTTGCATATGTGTTTTATACACAAATTAAGTAATTGTTTGAATGAATATTTGGATCTAATTGGGTGAAGTGACATTTTAAAATATTTGAAATTTCACTCCACCACCTCATTTTCACTACGATTGGCACCATCATTCCTTCATTTGTAGTCTTCTTAGAACCCATAACTGCTAAAGAAGGGCGGATATTATTGAATTAATGTAATTAATCATTTAACTATTTTGGAGTTAAAAAGCGATTATATAATTCTTCTAGTATCTATAAGGACTAGAGAGAACACTCTTTTAGCTTGTGGATGTTTTATTTTACTTGCACTCTTAATTTTCTCATGCTTTCATAATAATGCCATGATCATTCATTTTAATTGTCATCTTATAATTTTCATTCATGAAATCAATTTTTTAAGCCAAATTAAACTTAGGAGCCATGTGTAGATTATTTAAAACTAAAAATCTAGTCCCTGAATCCTCTTTGGTTTTAAAGAATAGTAATTTTATCTTTGGATCAAATTATTAAAAATTAATGAATTGGGTTAAATTTAGATTTTTCCTTAATATTTCTCAATTAAATAAAATTAAGGTGGCAATTCTCAAAATATTTTCAAAAGATCAGAATTAAATTAATAAACCAAACCAACATTTTTTCATAACCCCTCTTTCATAAGAAGGAAGAACTACGTGGGGTTTAATTCCTATTCAATAGGATACGCAGGTTGCCATTCTGTAAGGCATCAACTCTAAAATCTTTTTTAAAAAATTTTTTCCCTTTTACTTTGATTTATTTGTATCAATACTTTATTTCTTTTTATGTATTACCTTAATTAAGGAATGTGTACTTTTCCTAGTACCCATAAGGACTAGAGGAAAGATCCTATTTATTTTATTTGCTTTGATCTTGTAATAATTAAGTAGAATTTATTCTTTTGCTTATTTATTTACAATTGTCATTTCATTTCATTTACAATTGTCATTTCATTTTATCATATATATCTATTTCATTCTATCATATATATCTATTTCATTCATCATTTTATTCATGTTCATGCATACACGAAAATTCCTTTTTTAAGAGTTATTTTGCAACTTTTAGCCAAACTGAATAAAATTATATTTTCTTAAATGTGTAATTACCAAAACCTAATCCCCGAGCCCTCTTTGATCACTCATGGATTAGTGCTCTTTTCCATTGGGATAAATAAAAATATTTTTGGAGTAAATCGATTTAGGTTTTCTTTAATTTTTTCAATTAAAACAAGTAAATTAAAGTGGCGACTCCCTTTGACAAATAACAAATTGCAAACTTCAATTTCTAAACTCATAGTGAGTTTCAATTGTGGAGTTTCTCCCAAAGAGTATTTTGATTCCCATATGCAGATCGGAGCGATGCTCGGGTGAAGCCTCACAACATGCTGGCTTATGGTAAATTGGGTAGGCAACTTTGGAAGTTTGAGGCTTTCTATTTGTAACTTTGTCCTAGTCAGTTTTTGTCTTAGTGAACTAATTAATGTTACCAAATTTAGTTCTTATATGAGGTCGCCTTACTCTAATAATGCAAAAAGCTAAGTCTATAACAACAAAAAGTATGATTAGTTGAAGTGCCTCATGAGGTTGATTAGTGAGGCGTCTTCTACAGACTTCACAGCTTACAGGGAGGACCCATTTAGCTACTCCATTTAGACGCATACTGCTTTTCTCAAGAATTAATGTGGTCATTATTAGAGACCACACAAGTTAGCTTAGGATTTTGAGGGTATTTATTAGGATTTTGAAGATGAAGTGGATATAGTGGTTCCAAGAAATTGAAAGAATAGCTACAAGTTTACTTAAGGCACTGTTCAAGTCTTATATATAACTAAAGTGTGTCTGCAGTTATTTACTTGTCTTTTGTTAGTTTTTTTTTTATACATTTTTTTCATCCACAAATCTTTTTGAACTCAAGATAATTATTCCATGTTGTTCTTTAGTAACTTGTGTTTCATACTTGATGTGCCCACAAACTCTTTATAGCCCATGCTAGGTTCAAGATAGTGTTTTCTTAGGGCCCAAGTTGAGGATTAATAAGTGTTTTGCTATGGGTGATCCCTTATGCCAATTGAATCTTGTTTTTCGGAAGAGTGGGATCATTTAGTTACAAAACAAGATACTACCGAGACAAGATGGCTTTAGCTTTATGCAAGGTATTTGCTATTGAGACAATCACTTAATCATGAGGTACTAGTGGGCCTTTTAGTAGTGCCTTGGACCTACTAGCTCGTGGTAGCTTGGACTCGGTGATTTTTAGACGTTTGAAGCCTATTACTGTAACTTTGTCATAGTTGGGTTTTGTCTTGGTGACTTAATCAGTGTTACTAATTTTAGTCCTTATCAGAGGCCTCATACTCCACTGAGTTTGTGGTAGTAAAAGTATGATTAGTTGGAATTCCTAGTGAGGTTGACTGGTAAAGTTTTGAAGACTTTGGAGCCTATAGGGAATGCACAAGTTAGTGACTTCATTTGAAGTGTGCTGCTTTTCTCAAAAATTAATGTGGTTGTTATTAGAGAATGCACAAGTTAACTTGGGATTTTAAGGGTAGTTATTAGGATATGTAGTGGATACAATCAATTTTTGGAAATTGAAAGGGTAGGCTTTAAGTTTAATTGAGGCACTATTCAAGTCTTATATATAATTAGAGCATGTCTTGAGTAATTTGCTTGTCTTCTGTTAACTTTTTGGTTTGTCTCTCTTTCTCTGTTTCTTCCACTTTTTGCATCCATAAATCTCTTTAGACCCAAGATAATTATTCTAAATTATTCTAGGAACTTGTATGGCAAGCTTGATGTGTCCACAAAGTCTTTATAACCCTTACTAGGTTCAAGATAGTGTTTTCTTATGACTTAAGTTGAGGGTTGATAAACATCTTAATATGGATGATCTCCTTAGCTCTGGAGGAGAAGCCTTTGCTGGATCATGCATTATGAATAAATTGAAAGCACTTAGCCTTTTTGCTCTTCATATTATAGTTTGGTGTTGGCTCAAATGGCATCTTAGACCTTTATTATTTGTTTTCTCCATAAATGTGTTGTGCATTTGAAGCAAGATATTGAGAGTTGTCATCCCTTTATGAGGTCATTGGCCTATTAGATCTTTTTGCTTTTAGTAAGCAAGCTCCCTTCTCCTTTTCTCGGCAATCGTGCATAGCTCTTGTAAAGAGAACTCTCAGTCTATGATAGGATCATAAAGGTGGAGAGTTTATTTGCAATGATCTTTTAGCATGGGAAGCCTTTCATTATTGAAATTTTCATGGAATAGGGCTTTCGATGTAGCCTTTATTCTATATTGTTATAATTTGAACAAATTGTGTAATTTGAACAAATTTAATAAAAATTTGGTCTTTTCACCTTTTGCAAGTGTTTATTATATAATTGATCAACTTTCATTTGCTTATGTCTTCTTTTTTTTTTTTTTAATCTTTTGTAGACTTGCTAACACTTCTCTAAGCTGACTAGCTTTCTAATTGTGTTTAGCTCACCTTGTCTGTGCCCTTTGAGGTCTTACTACTCACTTTGTCATTATTGGAGTATTTGCCTCTTTAATTTAAAGTCTTCTTTTGTTTTCTGCATTACAAAAAGTTAGTTTCTTTGATAACATTTAATATTGCCTCTCTTAAAGGTCTTACAACACTATATCGCCATGAGGTCTTAAGTGCATGAAATTAGGTTTATCTCATAAAGAGGAATTAGGATTCCTTAGAATGAGGTTTTAGTTGTTCTGTGGGAATTTTATTTGGAGTTATCTCTCATAAAGATCTTATTAGGTAGCCTCACAATGAGGTATTTGGGTGCCTTTTATAGAGGTCTTTATTTTCCTTATGAACAGTCTTATAAAGTCTCACGAGGAGGCCTTATCTCGCTATATAAAAGGTCTTAATTACCTTGTTGAAGGGCTTCAGATGCTTCACGTAGAGGTCTTTATTTTCCTCACTAAAGGTCTTATGGAGCTTCATATAAAGGCCTTACCTCACCTTATGAGAGATATTAACTACCTCCTTAAAGGGCTTTTAGTGCCTCCCATAAAGGTCTTTATTTTCCTTATAAAAGGTTTTATGGAGCTTCTGTGGAAGTCTTACCTTGCCTTCTAAGAGGTCTTCATTACTTCATTAGAGTGCTTTAGGTGCCTCCTATGAGGTCTTTATTTGCCTCATGAAAAAGTCTATGAAGCCTCGTGTAGAGGTCTTACCTTGCTTTTTGAAAAGTCTTAATTGCCTCATGCACTTCCATATAAAGTTCACTAGGTTTTGTTATACCTCGTGGTCTTTCATTTAGCTGGTGCTAGGTCTTATTATGCCTTATGTAAATGTTTTAGTGTCTCATGGTCTTTCATTTAGCTAGTGTTACGTCTTATTATGCCACACAAACATCTTTGTGTCTTGCAATCTTTTGTCTAGCTAGTGCTAGGTTTTATTATGCCCTATGTAGAGATCCTAGTGCCTGGTGGATTTTTGCCCAAAATTTCTAGGTTTTGTTGAGCCTCACATGAGGTCTTTAAACTTGTGGTCTTTTTCCTAGTTGGTGCTAAGTCTTATATACCTCATGTAGAGGTCTTAGTGCATTGTGGACTTTTGCCTAGATTTCACTAGATCTTTTTTTTTTTCTCCTCAAAAGCACCATTGTGAAGTTTGTTAGGATAAATACTTCATTTATTGCTTTTTTTTTATATAGATGTTCACAATGAAGTATTTTGAGAGCTTTCTCTTTTGTTGTGTCTCGAATGTTGCATGCTTCTGCAATCCTTTTTGATAAGCATAGGATTGTCTAACTTTTGGCTCCCCTACTCGAAATGTTAATGGATGCTTAGGATGGAAGCTTTGTGCACAGTGGCCTGCTTACAACCTCTGGAGTTTTCCTTTTCCAAGGTTCTCCTCTAGGTCTTCATTTTTAACCTTGGCTTGGTTCTTTACCTCCATCCTTAAGCTTCTTCCCCTTAGTCTCTCTACTTGATGGAGCTTCGAAGTCAAGCTTCTTGCTTTGGAATTACCACTCAGACACTAGTTTGCTCCTTAGTGCCTAAGACAGTACTTGACGAAGATTTGGGTGCATTTACGTGCTTTGTAGATAAACTGCTTCTTAAATTCAAGGAGAGAAAAGCTCATTGTGGCTTTCCTATCTCTCCTAGACCTTCTTCGAATGACTTATCCTTTGGAAGAATCCTATGTTTGTATCTTCTTACCATTTATACTTGTTCCAATTCCCACAGGCAATACCATTTTTTATGAAGTTATTTCCTGGGAAGTCATAGACTTAAGTCCACCTACTATCGGGACTATGATGGAGGTATTAGATATGAGTAATTGGATGCACGTCACTTTATTTTTTTGCTAAAGGACTACAAAATAAGAGAAAATGAGAGAGTGTTTGTAATACCTTAGTGTTTCATAGCTCTCTCTGAGTGCAAATGATACTAAAAGACTAGATCTTTGAATGATAGTGTGATATGGGAATGATAGGAAATCGGGTAGTAACCTTATGACATAATGTGTGATGTTTGCTTGGTACATGATTTTACGATGATTTACTATGTTCTAATGATTTAGATAGAGTCCATATGATAGTTAAGGATGTAGACAAAGAAGTTAGAAAATGTAAATTGGAAAGTTATAATGAAAGGTAAGGAAAGGAATTTAAAAGGAAAACTTCCAAGCTTGTAAATAGGCTTATGGGCTTATTAATGGGTCTTTATGTAATGGGGGCCTAAACCCAACATAGCAAGGCCCAAACCCAACAATGAGTCTTGCTTAAGGATGATTCAACATCAAAGCTTGTGAACAAGAAATGGTTAGCCAAGACAATAGACAAGGGATGTGTAGAGATTGAATCATTGATAGGTATCTCCTTAGTCACCAAAATTGACCAAGTCAAATTCAAAACCAAATGAAACTCGTGCTTTCCCTACATAAGAGTCAAGGTTTAATTGGGACACCCTAACACCTTGTGATAACTCTCATCTTATAGAGAGAATCTTAGCCATCCATCTTGACACCATCTTAACCATCCATTAAGATTAACTCCTAACTATTAGATATAGCTTGATAAATTCTCCACATCCAAGCCATTACATATATAAGTAAGATTATGTAGAGAAATTTCATTTAGCTTTCTCTACACCAAATGAAGAAATTCTCTCCATCCCATTTGCAACAAGAGTCTTGGCAAAACAAAGCTAATTAAGGTAAAGAATTATGCCTATCCTTTCTTTTTATGCTCTAAAATTGATTGCAGTGACTAGGTTGTTTGAAGAATTTCTTTTGCACTATATATGGGATTCGACCAACCTAGGATAGCCGTGCTTAGGATATGTTTTTAAGTGATCTTAGATGAAGGAAAATGATTTAAAAGGGATAAAATGAGCTTTGGGAACATGATTCAAGTTTTGAGAAGGTTTGAAGCATAAACATGATTAGAACAAGAACTTGGTGTTCTAATACTATATTGTGATGATTGAGTGAATATATGTGTTATATGTTATATCAATTTCATGTTCTTACAACTAATTTGGAGGTTTGATGAGGAATTGAGAGTTTTCCCCAAATTTGACATAGATGGAATAAGTTAGGGTTTATGGAGTAATTTGGAGATTTTAAGACTTAAACTTGAATTCTTGAAATTTAATGGGATATTTAGCTTAGAATTGATTAGGAATAAGAATGAGTATTTATATGATACAATTGGAATGTTTCTATCATAAGTTAAATCAATGAGCAAACAAAAGATATAGTTAGTAACATCATTGGTTACTAATTGTTATGTGATTGAAATGTGATGTGCAGAACCACAAAGAAAGGGCAAAGGAATTGTTCAAGCTTGTGAGGGACTTTGAGCTAGCCAAGAATGAATAGTCATTAGAAGCAAAGGCGTTAAGGTGAGTACTCAATAATGTAATGTAATTGTGCCATGTTGCTTGCAACTATTGATTGAAATGCCATCCTTTGATACATGCACAAAGAGGGATATTGAATATGCATTGCCCATGGAATGTGAGCCTTTGAATTTCACATCTTTCTTATATGATAATTTGAACATAAAGAGCCTCTTACATTAATGCCATTTTGTGCCCAATGTTTGATATGCCAATTACTTGTTATTGATTGCTTGATACCGATTTGAACATGCCCTTTATGAATGTCCATGATAAGCAGAAAACCCCTTTCAATATGGGGTAATACATTAAACCATTTACACTTGGTATAAGCCTGCGGATAAGGCGAGAGTATCCAACCTCTGTTAGGGGGAACGCCTAACCGTAAGACCTGATCAGTCTTGCGTAAAATATATATGAGTGAGCAAGACTTAGGCCACCACTTTTCAACTTTTATGTATGGGAAGCTTTTCGCTTCCAAGACATTCTTGTTTCTGCTAAAATGCACTCTAATGTTCAACATGGCCAATTTTGATTAACATCACACCATTGTTATCTTAAATTAACCCAAATGATAACATGTTATATTGTTTGCATGTTGCATTATATTATTTTGTACTCATTGAGATAGTCTCATTCTGTAGTTGTTTATAATTTTCCAAGTCAGGGTGAATCATTAGCAAGCTAAACCCCGAGCCATGTTTCTCCGCTTGAAATTTGCTAAAGATATTGTTAAGATGTTACTTGTGTCATTTTAAGGACATATAACTTAGAGCTCCATGGTGACTAAATATGTAGTGTAAATGAATGTTATGTCTAAGAATAGTATAAGTAAGTGATAACATGTATTAAGTATGTGTATACTTATGATATTAGTTAAAAGTGTATGGATAGTATTTATGGATAACTAAGAATGATGTTTTGTTTTTAATCATGGCATGAAACTAAAGTTTATTGAGTATAATGAAATAGTTAAAGTAATCGTTAAGAATTGGCAATGAACAACATGGTTATGATCTTGGGAGAGATGGTTAAACAAGATATGTAGGATGATAATGAGATTAACTGTGTTCTACAGGTTTAGGTGATTTTACGTCCCTCTGAACTCTAGGACAGTCACAGCCTAGAAATTGGGTTGTGACAGTGTTAGAGGACTAAGCCTTTGTTTTGGTGTTAGCCCTCCAATGCTTAAGTTAGTGACTATATCTTTGGAGTAAAGGCTTGGAGGTGTTTGAGTGAGTATTGTGCTTTGCACTTCTTACTCTTCCCATGTGAAAGGAGGGCAAAGGTGAATTTATGTTGAGTTCTCGCTTGGAGGATTATAGTGAGCGAGAGACATGGCCTCTTTTTATTAGAGGGTTTGTGTCACATCAAACTATTGATGAATAATAAGTATGACGCTTAGTTGTCAGCCTTGGAGCCTTGTGCCAATTTGATCCAAATCTTATTTTTTGGTAGTGTCAAAGATTATCTGCTCACAATATGGGATACATTTGAAGGAGATGTGAAGGTGAGCTCTCATTATGTGATGAATGTGGTTGTCTAACAGAGAGGCAAAGTATTATTGGTATAAAGTGGCTTTAGGAGAGATAATTGCCGCTTAGGTGATCACTTGGTGATGTAGTGTTAGTGAAATTTTTAATAGTGCCTTGAACATGCTAGCTCGTGGCAGTTTGTCCTTAACAACTTTAGATATTTGAGATCTGCTATTTTTAATCCTAGACTAGTTAGACTTTGTCTTAATGGCCCAATCAATGTATCAAATGTAGTCCTTATCAATTAGAACTTGGTTTTGGCAGAAAATTATATTATGGACTCAAGACCATAATGCATTATGGTCCCAAGATATAGGTTAATTATTATATATGTAGCAATAATATCTAAAAAAAGTGATTGGTCTAGTTGGATATATCAATATAGCCTAATAACCTCCAAGTCTCAAGTTCAATTCCCAGCTTTAATTAATCTTTATTTTTTTCTTTTTCAGTTATTCTTTGTTTTTTTTTTTCAATTTTCTTTGTTTTCTTTCTTAGTTATTCTTTATTTTTTTCCTTTTTTAGTTATGCTATGTTTTTTTTTCTTTTTTTACTTTCATGTTTGTTTGTAATATTTGTAACTAAAATTATATTTACTTTATTTATTTCTTTAAGAAAAAATAAATTAATGGTTAAGTTTTTTTTTATTTATTTAATTGTTCAAATTAAATTTATAGTAATTCTTTTAAGAGAAAAATTACATTAATATTTGAATTTTTTTAATTTTAATATCATGAATATCAATAAAAAAATAAAGAATTAAAATTTTATTTCGCATAAAATTTTCAATATAATTTTTATTTATAAATTTTAACATTTTATGGTTAATTTTTTTAAATGGTTTTTAAGGACAATTTTACATTTTTATAAAATGTAATATTTATTTTTTATATGATAATGAATTTTCACTATCACATAGGTTCATATATGATAAGTTGTATATTTATTAAATAAAAAAAAATATAAATTCATTAGTAGTACGGTGTAGTTTCATTGAAAATTCACTGTCAAGTATAATTATAAATAACATGATCATTAAGTATTACTTATAGATGCATCAAATATGTGAATCTCATATATATTTGTGATAAACATTAAAGTTATAATTTATGAACCTGTTGTTTTTAATTTACAAACCTATAGTTTTATGATTGATGTTTATAGTTTTTATTAATAACTTTATATTCATAACATATGGTTATGTTGTGTAATTTATAATTACAAATATGAAATTATTAATTTTAATGTTTCATTATTGTTATTAAATTTTAAGAAATTAAAGTATTATTACATAGTGATAAAAAATAATTAAAATTTAAAAGAGGAAGAAAAAATTAAAATTAAAATTATTTTTAATTTTTAGAAACATAAAATTATTCTCTCATATGTTTACTTTTAATTATGTTGATTAAAATCTTTTTAATTTTAATATTTATTATTTTCCTTATAAAAATGCTAGCATATGATTAAAAAATAAATTTAATGTAATAAAAAAGAAGTATAAAATTTATTGAAATATAAAATTAAAATAAAGTTAACATCTAAAGTTTTAAAAAATAAAAAAAGAAAAAACGCGTGTTTTCAATGCAAAAAAATAAATAAATTAAATAAAAAAAAGGAAAAAAGAAAAATTCAATCATTAATATAATGTTTTTCTTAAAGAAATTAATATAAATTTAATTAGAACAATTAAATAAATAAATAAAAACTCAACCATTAATATAATTTTTTCTTAAAGAAATAAAATAAATTTAATTGCAAATATTACAAACAAATAAAAAACAAAAAATAACTAAAAAAGATAAAAAAAATTAAAAAATAAAAAAGAAGGTTTTTGCTTAGATTCAAAACTATACTAGTCAATTTCTTTAATTTTTTTTATCACATATATAATAATTAAGGTGTTCTCAACTCCTAATTCATAATACAATATAAATCGAGATTCATGATATAACAACTCAATTTCGGTACTACAAGTAATTATGATAGAATTTTTACTATGAAAAATTTTTCAATAACACTATATTTTTCTTCTTAATAAGGATTCCCACTAAAGGTGCTGTAATGTTTGAGAATTCAAATATATCTAAAGTATTAGATCAATTTGTAAAATTATACTAATTTATAAAAATTAATCAAATTTCTAATTATCATTCAAATATGAAATTTGTAAAATTATACCAACTTATAAAACTTAATCAAATTCCACAACTGATTCTTCCTTCAAATATCAAATCTCTTATAAAAAGGAGAATAAAACTTCTAAATAAAGACAAACAAAAATTCTATGAGGGATGAAACTAACAGAAAACAAAATCCTCAATGTTCAAATTTCATCAATCATGTTTTCAATTAAATATTTTGGTTTTTACTAAAAATAATTACTTTTCTAAAATACATAAAAATCATTTTATTATTTAAAAAAAGAGAAAATTAAATTTTCTTCAAAATTCTCTTAAATTATTTCACACTAATTAAATTTGATTTTGAACTTAACTAGACGTTGAATAACGTTTTGAAATTAATTTGAGTTTGTGTATTAATTTTGTTATATCTGGATTAAATTAAAATTAAAAATTGAATGCCAATTTAACTAAATTTAATATTGAAACTAATCGGAAATTAGCTAGAAATTTAGGGGGTGATGGTGGTGGTAGTCGTTTAGTGCAGGAGTCAAGCAGAAGAAGAAGAAAAAAAAATGTCCTTTCAATACTTGCAAAAGTCAAGTTAAAAAATGTATAAAATTTGATTTGGTAAAATAATTTAGAGGAGACAAATGCTTTTGATAGCAAGTTTGTCTCAATTTGCAGCCACAACACATAATGATATGGTTTTGAGAATTGTTTGTCTTGTTGGTTTGTTTCTTTTAACATTTGGGATAAGAATTGTTGACCCTAAAAGAAATAAAAGAGTGGCCAAAGCTAAATTTCTCCATTGACATTTAACTTAAAGATGGCTCAACTATACTCTCCTACTTCACAGCTAACGCTATGTTTGTTTTAAAGAAAAAGTGGGAGGATGGAAAGGAAAAGAGGGATATTTAAGATCCATTGTTTGGTTGAAAGGTTTAAAAAAAAAAAAAAAAAGGATGGATTAAATATTATCCATCCTTCCTTGTTGGGCCCACAAACCCTTTTCCTTTCAATCTGGGAGGAAAATAAAAGTAAAAATAGAGGGAAAATGGGCTATTTTTGTCAATTTACTAAACTACCCTAAATTATAAACCACATGTTTTAAATTCAAATCCTTAAATATTGTAGAAGTTCTATCTGTCAAAACCATTTATACTTCATGGTGCTACACTGAGAATGAAGTATTTGCAGAGTTGGTGAATATTGGTGTCCCAGACTACCTTCAACTTGATGCATTCCTATTTCTTATCAATAGTTCAACAAAGATGAGAGCATTCTTTCGAGTGCAAAAGGAGTTAAGACAAAACCTACTAATAAAAATGATGAGTGCTACAAATGCTTCATGATGATCTTTTCGTGATGATCTTTTGGATTACTAGCCAAGAAACATGCACTGTGATTGACTTTTTGGGGCAATATGCAATAGGTATTTTGTGGGAGATAGTTGTTGTAGACTAGTAATTAAAACATTTTGGTTGCTAGTTAGTAGGTTAAAATCACATTTTGGATGCTAATTTCTGCGTACAGGTATAATACTTTGGTATCTTTTGTAAATATATCTCATGTCCATTGAGATATTCAGACTATCTTTTTTTGTCAATAGTGTGTGTAAATATAACATATGAAATGTCTAATTTCATGGGTTTATTATTTCTTTTTAATGTGGTCATATTATACTAATAGATTTGCAACAAACAAGCTATTATTTAACAATTATCCAGGTGCTTTTGGAGTAATATGCTGGTGTATGACAACAACAAATATAAGGCATAAAATTAAAAAATTTTAATATTCAACTAATAGATCTTATCTTCAACACTTTGCCACTGTGCTACTATTTTAGTATATAAATAAATATAATTATAAAATTATTTATTATAAATTAATAAGGATAGATTAGTAAATTTGATAAATGATAATTTATCTATTTATTATTTTATCTTTCAAACCAAACAAGGAAAGATAAAAATCCTTCATTAGGAAAGATAAAAATCCTTCATTCCTCCCTCTTCAAACCAAACATATCAAAAAAAAAAAAAAAAAAAAGTAGATATTCCATCCTTTCAACCTCCCCTCCTTCCTACTTATTATTTTCCATCCTCCCAACCAAACATAGCCTAAGGTTAACCAATGTTCTAAGACTAGTTGCACTTTTGTTTTCCCCAATTCTCAATGTTCTTTCGCAAATTTGACCTAAAAATGGAGTTAAAGAAACACTATATAAAGAAGGGTCACCGCTTGTGTTTACAAAAATTTCAATTATAGATCATATCTAAGTTCAAATCATAGGAAGAGTAAGTGAAAGGAAAATTGCTTGACATTAGGGATTATAAAAGTAAAGAAAAATAATAATAAAAAAGACATAAGGAAAGAAAAGAAAAACATTGAAGTGTTGTAACTAGACATGGCAAATGCTAGTTTGAATTGTGAATTGGACTAAAACTAGTCTAGGTCAAATTCAGAAGTGGATTGATTAATAGTTTTGGTTCACAAACCGGACCATCAAACTGGAGGTTTAAGAGTTGGTTAAGGATCATGGGAGTGAAAAAAAAAATCAGAACTAGATCGGACCATATTGTTTGAACTGTAAAAAAAAAAAAATTAATAATTTTATTTGGTTTTAAATAATTTAGATAATGATCTTTAATTTGATATGTAACTAGTATAAAATAATTAAATATTTTATGATTTTTTTGTACCGTTTATATAAGAATAGTTTTTTCTATGGTTTTTATAAGAATTTTTTCAAAAGGAAATTTTAAAATAAAATTAAGCAAATGTCATATTATAATATTGAAATTAAAATTAATTTTTTTTTAAGAAAATGAGAAATTGTAAAAAAAGAAATGAGAAATAAGAATATTAAATTTAATATTCTCATTTATAATTTGATCTCAAATCAATAACATAAAAATAATAATAATAATAATAACTATATGTTCAAACTAAAGTCAAAATCATATGAACTGTAAACCATAACTAGACTGTAGTATTTAAGGGTCGATTAAGAGTTTATATCTAGGGAGATCGGAACTGGACGGGGCTCAACCAAAACTGAAAGTTCCAAATCATTGCCCATGTCTAGCTGTAACCACAGTTCCTTTATGGAAGAGTTAGTGTCTTAAATTTTGCACTGCATCTTTGGTTAATTGTGAGAAGGTTATATACCCACACAAAATTAGGATATCCTATTATTATACATGAAATCTTTTTCTACAACATAAACTAGTGACTTTATCATAAAGGAGAAACTTTACTGGCAAATCAATGCCGAATAAGAGATCAATTAGATGGATTCGAAATCATCAATTAAAAAAAAACATAAAACTTATAGTGAATTCAGAAGAAAAACAAAGAATTATAATAATAAGAAGCCATTAGAAAAATAGAGAAGAGCTTCAAAGGTCCTTTCGTCCCCTTCTTAAATCAAAGAAAAGGGAACAAAACAATAAAAAAAAATTTAAAAGGTTAGCAAGTTAAGCATATGTCAAAAAAAAAAAAAAAAAAAAAAAGCCAAAATAATAAAAAAAATATATAATTCTTCCGAATAAAAAATGTTCTCATCGTGTCATGATCCAAACTTGAAGGTACATGACTAGTATAAGAGAGTGAAAAAGTTTAAGGCTTTTAGAATTCATAATAAGTCTAATAACTTACTAAATGATAAAATTATCAGTCAATTGAAAAAACACATTTATTTATGTACCTCTTATTATACTCTTACTAATTGTATATTGAATTTGAGAATAATATGGTGTTTGACTATTATTTATTAAAATTATTTTATTTTTAAACTTAAAATAAATATAATATATAATAGAATTTTACGTAATAAATCATAAATCTAATTTTATTTCATCCGGGTAAATAAATAATACCATTATAAATCTAATTTTATTTTTTAAGAAAGTGAATTTAATAATCAAGTTATATAAATATTTCTGCATGATAATCTTAAAAGTCAACCAATACAATTTCGACCTTTTTATATTTTTTGAGAAGTTTTATATCATTTTAATTGAAAATATCACTTAACATAAAAGTATATAATTTCATACTTAAGTAACAAAAAATTGGTCATTAAATTTTTGATAAGAAAAAAATAAAAATTTAGAATAAGTATTTATATTTTTAACGAATTCTAATTAGTCGTAATGGACTAAGCATATTTTTTCTTTTCTTTTTCTTTTTCTTCTTTTTTTTTTATTTTTTAATAAAGCGAAATTGATAAAATTATGAATAAGTAATACCAAACTTTATTATAATTTTAGTATTTTCAAATAAAATTCATGGGAAATTTTAAAGCAAATTATTAGTCTAAAAGGTAATAATTTAGTATATCTATACTATATATAAATGTACAGTAGGGGAAAGGAAAAGTACATTTATTTATGTGCCCCTTATTATGCTCTTACTAATTGTATATTGAATTTGAGAGTAATATGACCTTTGACTATTATTTATTAAAATTATTTTATTTTTAATGTTAAAATAAATCTACTATATAATAGAATTTTATATAATAAATTATAAATCTAATTTTATTTCATCCAAGTAAATAAATTATACCATTATAAATCTATTTTTTTTAAAGGAATCTTATTTTATTTTTTAATACTTCCTCCACCAAGCCAACCTCTCCATCACTTCCCTCACCTAATGTCCTCCAAACAAACACTCTCTCCCACCTAGCACCTACTAAACAACCACAAATCACCTCCTCTCTTATGCATCCTTCCCAAGGGAGGGAAGCCATATGTAATCCTATACTTGAGGTCTTCCTACTCAAATTGGAAGCCATGGAAAAGTCAGTAAAAAGTCTAAAGAAAAGGGAAGGCATGGTTGATACAAGTCCATTAAGCCTTTTCCCTAATGCCTAGTTATCACTAAAGTTCAAGATACCGAACTTAGACAAATTTGATGGTACTACTTATCCCAATATCCATTTAAAGATTTACATGAGGGCAATGCAGCCCCTTGGTATCAACAACGAGCTCCTTGCTCAACTCTTTCAGCAAAACCTTATTGATGCTGCCTTAAGATGGTTTATTAACTTAGATGTCACCCAAAAACAGATGTGTGAGGACATTTGCACAGCATTTATCGAATAGTACCACCAAAATATTGAAGCGGACATTACAAGAAAGGATTTAGAAAGCAATAACTAGCTTTCAAATGAGACCTTCTTTGTATTCCTTACACAGTAGTGGGCCAAAGCTGCTCTAATGATAAACAGGCCAACCGAATGAGAACAAATGGATATCCTTGTCAAGAATTTTCTTCCAAACTACCGAGATCCCTTATTAAAACAATACCTACCCACTTTTAAAGCTTTGATTGCAACTGCATCCAAGGTTAAAGATCACCTTCAAAGCAAATCAAAGATTGCCACCATTGACTTGGACATTGAGACATAACTTGAACCTAACATTGAAGAGTTTGACTCTAGCTAAACCTGACCTACCTAGAATCAATCCAAGACCTCATTGGCAATAAATGCCTCTTTTACCCATCAACATTTCAAGCCACCTAGTGAGTCAACAAGGCAAGAAAGATACTAATCAGAGTCCATGTCATTTAAGTCCGAGTCATGGTTTGAGTCAGAGTCATCTTTTTGAGTTTAATTGTCAGAGTCATCTTTTTTTAGTCTGTCTATCCGAGTCATCTTTTTTGAGTTTATTTGTCAGAGTCACCCTATTAAGTCTATTAAAGTCCTTATTATAATAGGGAAAGATAGCATTATTTAATAAAGTTCCTTTCTTTATGAGTTTCTTTTCATCCAATTTGAATGAAACAATGAATTTTTGTGCCAATAAGGAATCACATGCGAAGGGTTAAGAATTCATGTAAGGCCATAACAAATGATCATTAAAGGTAACTTGTTCCTTGGAAAACATTCAGATTCCCCAAGTAGACATCCATGTCACTTTCTCTCCAAACTGATACCTTTTTGCCAAAATTTGAGTATTCTATATAATACCAAAGCTTCCATCCTTGCTACAAGCTAGGGGCAATTCTCAATCATCTTTACAAGTAAAGAAGAACAGATAGCTTTGCTAACTAAAAAGGGAAGGAAAATCAAAAATCCAACCCATGATACAAACAGAATCAGACCTTTCCGAGTAAGACGAAACAAATAGCCTTGCCAACCTAAAAAAAATCAAAAAAAAAGAAGAAGAAGAAAAAAAAAAAAGAAAAAACAAAGAGAGAGAGAGAGAGAGAGAAACTCAAAAGGATAGCTTAGAGCAAGTAATCAAAACCTATAAAAGCAGTTTAGCCAAAAGATGGAATCAACTCAAAACAACAATTCAAGATGGAACTTTGTTTCCTTCAAATTGGATTCACTATCTAGTCTGTTAGTCTTATCTCGTCTAAAGATAGTCATTCTATTAGTCTTACCATTCATAGAGTCATATATCCCTACACTTGTACCACATTAAGTGTTTTCACCACTTTTACTTAGAGTTTTTAGCCTTTTGTGTATCATTTTGCCATTACCACATCAGTTAGAGTATAGTCTCACATCCCAATATATGTGTTAAACTTGTTGAATCAACTCACGAGGTGGCATCCCACCTATCTCCTCCAAAAAACCTTTACCCTTAACTCCTTGATCAAGGCCTATTATCTCTTCAAGTAATCAACTATACCATCCTTCCAAAGATTATGCATCCTAGGTACATTATTATCAAATTCTTTAGCAAAATCTCAAGGTTTGGGCTCATTAGAAGAATCAAAGCCCATCGTCATTAAAGCCCAAAGTTTCTTAGCTAAATTGCCTCCTTTTGCAATACTTGTAGACTCCCTTAAGCTCAAGGTCTCTTTATCAAGTTGGCTGAACTAATGAATCCATTATCCTACACACTGTATTACATCAACCGTCTTTGCTCAAATCTTGCAAACTGAATTTTCAAATGACAATTCTTGACCTAATATGAAACTTGACCTAATATCTCAAGACCAACCTATCCTTCTAAGGACCTACCTAACCTACCCCATCCTCAGCCAAGACCTTTCACTACAAGGACTGATCCTCAACAGTAACTTTCTATAGGCAAACCGGGTCTTGCCACCCATCCTGAAATTCCCACACCCCTCGTCTTTCAGAGACATAAACTTTTCTAAATCCCATAACATCAAGGCTAAACAGTTAGCTTTGATCCTCATTTTTCTAACATCAAGGTTGAACATATAGCTTTAACCTCAATCCTCCCAAGCATCAAAGCTAAATAGATAGCTTTGACCCCAATCCTCCTAAACATCAAAGTCAAACTGATAGCTTTGATCCCAATCCTCCTAAGCATCAAAGCATCTAATCCTCCAAAACATTAAAGCCTAATAGATAGTTTTGATCCCAATCCTCCCAACACTAAAGGCAAACAAATAGCTTTGATCCCAATCCTCCTAATAGTAAAGCTGAACAGATAACTTTGATCCTAATCCTCATAACATCAAGGCTAAATAGATAGCTTTGATCCCAATCCTCTTAACACCGAAGTCAATCAGATAGCTTTGATCCCAACCTCCTAAGCATCAAAGTCAAAAAGATAGCTTTAATCCCAATCCATGCAATACCAAAGTCAAACATATAACTTTGATCCTAATCCTCCCAACATCAAAGCCAAACAAATAGCTTTGATCCCAATCCTCCCAACACCAAAGCCAAATAGATAGCTTTGATCCCAATCCTCCTAAGCACCAAAGGCAAATAAATAGCTTTGATATCGATCTTTCCAAACATTAAAGCTGAACAGATAACTTTGGTTCCAATCCACCTAAACATCAAAGCCAAACAGATAACTTTGATCATAATCTTCCCAATAGTAGGGCTGAACAAGTGGCCTTGCTAAACTAGTTTGAATTCCCTAGGTGGACCAAATCTACAAATCTTAAAGTTTAGGCCAGACAGATAGCCTTGATTTAAATTCACCAAACCATCATTACTTCTAACATTAAGGCTAGACAGATAGCCTTGATTGAAATTTCGCCAAAACCATCTTTACCTCCAACATTTAGGTCGGACAGATAGTCTTAATTGAAATTCACTAAGACCATTCTCACATCCAACATCAAAGTCGAGCTGATAGCCATTGACAAAACCTCATTTATCCTAGGGGCCCCCTCCCAAAAGGTTCATATTCTTATACCATATTTATCCTTCATAAGGTTTAATTTGCACAAAGCATGAATGCCTCATACATGACGAACACAAGTAAATATCATAAGCCTAGAATTTGACATGGCATAAGCCTAAAGTCTGACATGGCATAGCCTAGAATCTGATATGGCACAAAAACACATAGCCCAAAATCTAACATGGCATAATAACGCATAAGCCAAAAATCTGACGTGGCACGAGCATGAGCCTAGAGTCTGATATAGCATCTCTTCTCAAGGTTTGTTGTCATCAGAATGCCTTTTGTTCATTGTCATTAGGCATGCCCTCTCTAAGGCATCAATTCTGCCAAAATTACAACTTCTCTCTATCACATTCATCACATAGTTTAGGGCCGAAATTGCTTTTCTTAAATGAAAGTGAAAACTTTAATTCTCTTACAATTGTTTTATTACTTTTTCTTACTTTAGTTGTTTAGATTATAATTGGGAAATGTATACTTTTTCTAAAACCCATAAGGGCTAGAGGAAAGATCCCCTGATTTTGACATTTTGACTTGTAATAATTTTAAGCAGTTTTCCTTTATTGTTCACATTTTGCAAATGTCATTATTTAACATTTGTCATGCATTGCATGACTAATATTTGTTTCATGTATCATATTATATATGTTCATGCATACATAAAAACTTCTTTTTTACAAAAGCTATTTTATATTTTAGCCAAACTAATTTTTTTTTTTTGTATTGTTTTATCCAAAAACTAGTCTCGGAGCCCTCTTTGGTCATCTAATTCCTCTCTTCTTCTCCCTCCAATCAACCTCCTAAAATTAATTAATTAATCATTTTAATTGATTAATTACTCTACCCCAACATAATTCAATTAATCATTTTAATTAACTAAACTTTTTTTTTTAAAAAATTAATCACTTAATTAATTAATTTTCTTAACTAATTAATTAATCACTTTTTTTAAATCAATTCATCCTAATTAATTAGTTAATCCCTTTAGTTAATTGATTAATTCACCCATTTAATCATATTAATTAATTAA
Source organism: Reutealis trisperma (assembly GCA_947687605.1). Classification (NCBI taxonomy): domain Eukaryota; kingdom Viridiplantae; phylum Streptophyta; class Magnoliopsida; order Malpighiales; family Euphorbiaceae; genus Reutealis; species Reutealis trisperma. The sequence continues at coordinate 144,143 of CANTUT010001099.1, forward strand.
TTAATCCATCAATTAATCCAATCCTCTAGTATCTATAAAATGAAACTTCGCTCTGGTAATACCCTTCATCTAATCCACTCAAAGGTATAATATCTTTCCCTCACCCACACAAACTCTAAAATCAAATCAATCAAATCAACTCCTAAACCCTCCATTTAATCGTGGAAAGAACTAGGTGGATTTTGATTCATATTCAATAAGGTACATAGGCATATTTGGAATATAAATCTAAACCAGAAATCTAATTCCAAATCAATTCATTTTTCCCTTTTTCTTTCAAATGTAATTATTTATGTATTGTAAGGAAATTTGTGGCCTTCTTAAAACTCATAAGGGCCAGAGAAGGCATCTCATAATCTTGTTATGTAATTAATTACTTTAATCATTTTAGAATTAAGAAGTGATTATGTGGTTCTTCTAGAATTTATAAGGATTAAAGAAAACACTCTCCTTAATTTATGGATATTTTATTTTATCCGCACTTTAATTTTTCATGCATTAATTACCATCTTATAATTGTCACTCATGAAACTAATTTTTAAGCCAAATTAAACTTATGAGCTAAATCTAGTTTCCTAATCCTCTTTGATTTCAAAGACTAATGATTTTATCCTTAGGTAAATTAATCGAAGATCAACGAAATTGGAGTCAATTTAGATTTTTTCCTTAGTATTTTCCCAACTAAAATAAAATTAAAGTGGCAACTCCCAAAATGTCTTAAAAAATCAACCCATCTAAAGTCGAGAGTTCCACCACGAGTCTAAACCTAAATGAGTACTCTGATTCTTTTTAGCGGATCAGATCGGTGCTCGGGCAAGGCCTTATAATGAGCGACTCCACTGAGGATTGATTGCCACCTTTTAAATGAAAAGAAAAGAAAACTAAGAGGATTACTATTTGGTTGAGATTTTTCTCTAAAATAATCTTCATTTGGTTCATTAAGTTTAATTTGGCTTTTATGCATCACTTTGCATAATAACAGCTCTTTGCCTAACCTTAGTTTTAGAAAAACTTTTGAATAGTGAGTTGCATTGGCTCAACAACTCTCTTTAAGTATGTTGAGAGATAGCAAAGGCATTCCACCCCACAATGAATCCTTGATCATTTCGATGGTGTAACGAGCAATTATTACTATTTGACCCATGCGAGGCTCCTTAACTATATGTTGTTAGGTATATCAATACTCTAGTGGGACGAGGACTCTAAACCAAACCACACTTCAACCTTGTGCACGTTGTCATCTTAGCATTGACTTTAGATTCATATACCATAATAATAGAGACGTTTGTGCATATGCCCATGAAACTTTTTCCTGCATGCATCATGACATCTTCATGCATACATGACATGAGAAACTCGAAAATAAAAGAACAAATACCTCAGACACCAAAACTGGTGGTCCATAACCACACACTCACTAAATCTCCTAACCTAGTGACCAACCAGGTACAAAGGGAATCCTTTTCCTAACACACCATTGCATACACCTCTTTGCTCCCTTCAAAATGTAAATTCTTACCCTTTCTTTTTTCCTTTCCTTTTCAAGATACTGATGGCCAATACTTCCAACTCTTTCGACCAAGATGCCAAGAGCGCTTTCTTCACTAACTTTTGCAAAAAGCAAGAGAAGACTTTCCAAACTATACTCACGACCACCCTTGAGACTCAAGTTGACTCTTTCACCATAATGCTCAATCCACCAACTTCACTAATGCTTAACTCCTAATGCCAATCGATCATTAATGAGGTCAAGAAAATGACCAATGCTACCATCACTCCTCCTTCTCGTGTTGAGGCTACTTCTGCTTAAGTTGGGACTAGCCATGTCCCTATTTTCACTCCTTCCATTATTGATCTCACTAATAAAAGGAAGGCACCCAAAACTCCTATCGCTCCTTCTTTGGATCTGAATGCCATAGCCCCCACTCCTACTGCAAATCCTTTTCAAAGTGGAGATTTCTCTAGCTTCTCTGATGCTAATAAATTATAGAGAAATTTGAGGCCATAGAAAGGACTATCAAGAACATAAAGAAGCATGAGGACATGATAGATGTCAAATTTCTAACTCTCTTCACTAATGCGAGGGCTCCATTGAAATTTAAAATGCCCATCATGAAAAAATCCAATGGCACCACTTGCCCAAAGACCCATCTTAAGATGTATATGGGTGCCATGAGACCTTTTGGTGTGGATGATGATCTCCCTACTTAGTTATTCCAACAGTCTTTGATCGGAGCTGCTAATAAATAAGCTCCTAGATCTCGGCTATAACCATAAGAAGACTTAGGATGACATCTGCAATGTTTTTGTCAAATAGTACCATTATAACATTGAAGTGAGTCTCACCCATCGAGACTTAAAGACCACTATACAAGGGCAAAGGGAATCTTTCACCAAGTTCCTTACAAGGTGAATAGCAAAAGCGGCCCAAATGGTGAATTATCCATTTGTGGAAAAGCAAATTGACATCGTCATTAAGAATCTCTTTCTTTAATACCAGACTCATCTACAAACTTAATACCCCTCTAACTTTAAGGCTCTCATTGCCACTGCCTTTAAGATTGAGGATTTGATTCAATATGGTAAGGATGAATCCTCTAACTCGAGATATCACAAGAACAAAAATTACACCACCAACAACACTAACTCTACCACCCAAAAAGGAGGGGAGGTAAATGCTATCTCCAATCACCAGCAAATGAGGTTAGAAAGAAGAGCTTTCTCTGAGTTAGGCATACTTCTAAGCACTATTTATAAGAAGGCCTTGGAAGCTCATCTTGTCAAGCCTTTAGAGCCAAGAACACCATCCAATCAACCGCTTAGGAACTATAATACCAATGAGCATTATGACTATTATGAAGGACCAGGGAACAAAACTGATGTATGCAATGCTTTGAAGCATAAAATCTAAGACTTTATTAATAGTGGAGACATTATTACTCCTAAACCTAAAGCTTAACATCACACTAATCCTTTTCCAAACCTCTAGGTGAATGGTAACTTCATTGCCTCTACCAAACTAGAGTTCCCTCCAACCATCTTTTTGAGAAGAGTGCTGGCCTTGCTATGCATATGTCTGAGTCTTCCGAGTCCATCTGAGTTCAAGTCTAAATCACCTATGTCTAAGTTTGAGTCTTTTGAGTCTATTTCCATTGATTCTTTCTCTAAGTTTGAGTCTATCGAGTTTTGCTTTTCTGGGTCTATATTTCGCCTTTTAAGCTTATCATTTAAATGTAACCCATGATAATGTGACTGTTATCTGCAATAAAAATATTTTTAAACTTTCTATTTCACTTTAATTCTCCTGATTCATCTTATGGGACATCTACAAAAATAAATAAATAAATAAACAAACAAATAAGGTAAAAAAATAATTAATTATGGCACAAAAAAAATCACATACATTTCATCTGCATATTGAAAAGGCTCATGGGCTCTTAAATTATTCTTTATGAGAACCCAAGGATATGGTAGGGATGGATCCAAGCATCGCAATTCACAAGATCCTAACCTACACATAAAGCCTATCAAATAAAAGGTAAGAGAATGAAAGCGTGATACATCAAAAGATGTCATGACTAGTAGAAGGCCATTGATGAAAAGAGAATGGATGCTCTATACAAAATTCAAGGCTATCAACAAAGGTTGGTTGGGCACTTTAACAAGAAGGCAAAAGATAGAGGTTTACAAGAAGAAAATCTAGTTCTAAAAGAAATTTGAGCTCCTATTTATGATGCAAGAGGAAAGTTCAAACTGAATTAGGACAAACAATACATGCTTGACAAGATCCTATTCGATAGAGGCTCCATCTCAATGGACATAGACGAAAATGAATTCTCTCATTCTTGCAACCTAAAACAGCTAAAGCAATACTACATCTTAAGATGACATTTGCATTTCATTTCTGTTTTCATGTATATGTAATTAGAACTATATGGACCTAATTCTCCCCAAAGAAATGAATGAAAGGAAAATGATTATAAGGGATAAGTAGGCAGCTTGACTTGGGTGCAGTCCAAATCACAATATAAGATATTTTATTTGTATTGCATTCTCATTTTCTATGTGTCTAATACAACATTCATCTAATTTCTTTTACCTAAACCCAAAAACAAAACAAAACAAAACAAAACAAAACAAAACAAAACAAAAACAAAAACAAAACAAAAAAAAAAAACAAAAAATTGAAAAAAAAAAGTTCACTAAGCAGAAAACCTAAAAAGGTGGCTTTGGCAGAAGTTAGAGTAAGCTTGTCGAGTCAAAAACCTAAAAGGGAGGCTCAGGTTGAAATTAGAGTTAAAAATAAAATAAAAAAAAAAAGAGCAAGAAAGAGCTTGCTAAGTTGAAAACCTAAAAGGGCAACTTAGGCAAAAATTAGAGTAAAAATAAAAGATTTCTCATATAATGGTGATCAAATTTTATAAAATACAACCCATTATCATGGCAAAAAAAATAACCCTTTCAATGTTATTTATAGCACCTGTCAACTTGCAAGTGTATACAAAAGCAGAAATTCTAATCAAAAAGCAAAAAGATCATGTTTGAAGTTATAGTCTAGTTAATAGGGTACACATCTCTCATGGTCTCGTCAAAATCAGAGTTCATCATAATCTCCTCAAATGATCACACCCTTCCTTTTGGTCTTTATAACTCCCACCATTGCATCAATGAAGTACTAGTAAAATTAAAACTACTCATCACAACTGTGTCAAAAATCCTCCCTTGAATACCAGCAGTTCTAACACCGCTCTAAAAGTCCTCCTCTACATAGCAATAATTTAGAAACTTTTCCCTGTTGCAGTAGCTGAAATCCTCCTTTGCAGTCCAAAAATTTTAGTACCCCTTTCTACCCTAACTATAGTAGTCTTCTCTGAATCATCACTATAGATACATCATGTCTCCTCACTATAGTCACAATCTCCTTCTATCACCTCCATCGCAATTTGACTCACTAATGCAACCTATAGTGTCGAACCCTCAGTAGCTTTTCTAGTCTCTTTCATAGGCCAGTAACCCTTTTATCTCTACTATAGCTCTCATTGTCTCCCTCTTCTCAATTATGTCACCCTCCATCTCCCTCAATAAGGTAGCCTAGTACTCTTTCTCAACTGCCAAAACCACCTTTATCAACCATATACCATACCTCTTTATAGTCCCAAATTAAATTCTAAAATGAATAGCATAATAATTCCCCAAGCAACCACCCATAATGGCCCTAGCAATAAAGCATGTGATCCACACACACTCTAAGAAGGGTACAGATAGGGGCACATCCTAAATTTGGCCCATCTGTATTAAAGCCACTTGATACCCATAGCCTATGGTCATGAAAGATTTGATCATGTACCACTGCTAAGATATGTCCTCCTTAGCAAGCTCTGACAACCATTCTATCCAATCTCTAACCAAGTCTTAATAAGGCACATATGGTATTGAAAAGTAAAGGCCACCACCCAGAAATGATCTATCAACCACACTTGCAAAATAATCTAAAACCCAAAATCAAAAGCCCACAGAGCACCTTTAACAAAAAGGGTAAAAACAAACAAATTTTCCTCATCTAGGAAATAGCTGGGGAGATAGTCCATCTTTCCAAACCCTAAACAAAATAATTGAGATTCATCAATCTCTCTACCAACACCGCTCCAACCATGGAGTGACACTGCTCCATTAGTAATACCAAGCTTGTCACTCTAGCATCACCCCAACAGATGGACCCAAAAAATAGATATTCGGTCGTCAAGCAGAAAACCAAAGCCTTCATCTTGAGCCTCTACCTCATCATATCTCCTTGGGCACTGAAATTGTGGAACTTCTTAATCACAACAATCAAATTTACTTGACCATCAATAACCATATGGCTTAAAACATCCTAAAGTAAGTCCAAAACTCTTGAAAAATTCATAAATGCCAAACTTTGAGCTCTGGTACTACCAGAATTGCATCCTAATCATAGTTAAGCATAGCACTGAATTCCTTAAGAATAAGGCATAGCTCCTCCTCGGCAACATCCAAAAGAAATACCCAGGCCACTGGAATAAAAAAGCCTAAAGTAAGCCCTTAAAAAATCTCAATCGACATATACTCCCCATGGCATCACCATCGCTACAATCCTATATCTATCTAGGTTGATTTTCTCAACCTTGTCATGTTTTTTAGTCTATAAGTGCATGTAGAGACTAAAATATGGCTTTCATAAATGTGAAAATCACATGAAAAACTACATTCACAAAGCAAACTCGTGAATCCACCTTACTACACTCATGCAATCATCCATTACAAGTATCATCACAAAACATCCACAACATAAAGATTAAATAAAAGGTCCATGAATTATAAAATAAGCATGCATAAATATATATCATCTATGTATAAACATATATGCATGTGCAACTGCAACCATGCATAATCATGCATAAGCTAAGCTAATAGCCTCTTCAACATTTTTAAAACTAATTAGTATCTCTTCAAAGTTGATCGACATATCAGTGCCTCCTCGAAGCATATCGACATCTCCAAAAATGATCAGTATCTCCTCGAAAATGATCAACAACTTTAAAACTGACTGATATCTCCTCAAAGATGATTGATATCTTCTAAAGATGACTAGTACCTCCTCGACGCTAACCGATATCCTTTAAAATGGACCAATGCCTCCTTGAAGCTAACAAACATCTTTTGAAGCTAACTAGTACCTTTTTAAAGCTGACCGATAGCTCTTGAGGCTGACTAGTGCCTCTTTGAAGTTGATGACATCTTTCCAAAGCTGACTGATACCTTTTTATCCAAACGCATCAATATCACCCATAAATGTCTAGAAATGATTACCTAGACATCCCTGTGGTCCCTTTTTTCGTCTCTTTTACCCAAATCCATTAACTCCATGGATAAATGTCTAGAAACAATCATCTAAACATCCCTATAGTTCCTTTTCCATCTCCTCTTATTTTGAGTCAATCATGTCTTCCACCCAGTAATGTCTAAATTCTTACTTAAAGTCAATCTGGTTCCTTTTTTCCATACCAATCTAGCTAAATTTTTTACCCAAAAATGTCAAATCTATATGTCTATCTAGTTCCTTTCCTTGCCTTTTCATCAGAATCAATAATATCCATTATTTCACTTGAAAGCATCTAGCTGACAGCCTAGGTATCCCTTTGGTTCCTTTTCTCGCTTCCATTTATCTGCCATATTTTTCACCCATAAATATTTAGGAACAATTGATTAAATATCTCTATAGTTCTTTTTACCATATTCCCTTTTGACCATGTCTCTCACCTAAACATGTCTAGGCACTAACCTAACATTCCTTTGGTTTCTTATACCATCCCTTCTCTTGTGTTCACTATTATCAAAATTACTTTACAGATAAGACAATTTTAGTGAGAGGGCAGCTGTGAATCCTCAATTTTACACCCTTATCATACAGTTTCAGTCTAACAACTACTAAGTTCAGTACATTAATAGAGCTAGTATGGTGGTCCTACTAGCCGAGTAGCGGGTGGGGGCTTCGAAGCAATGCCCCCAAAAGAAAAATTTTAACCTTCAAGTATATTGCTATCCAGACATTCCATTTTCCGATAAGAACCAACATCAATCTCTTAAAAAGAGAGAGAGAGAGAGAGAGAGAGAGATCGCCACATGTCAAGCAGCAGTAAAGGCATGCAACGCACAAGAGGCATACAGTGGCACTTGCAGCTAGCCACACAAGAGGCATGCGGTGTTGTATAAAGCAAGTGTTGTGCTGCAACTCCTCTATGCAACTAGTCTCCTTGCCCTCCAAAATAACTTTTTTACCCCTATTTTATCTTATTTTCACTCTTTTTCCTGCCCTACCCTTCTTGACTTTTCATTTTTAACATATCCAAAATATCCCTCCCCCCAATTTTTTCTATAAATAAGCTTCCGTTTCTTCCATTTCCTACACACCTTAAATTAGAGTTGATAACTATCCTTTAATTCCTCTATTCTTCCCCCTCCAATCATTTTAATTAATTAATTAATCACTTTTTTTTTAAATCAATCCATCCTAATTAGTCAGTTAATCACTTTAATTAATTAATTAATTAATTAATCCATTCATTTAATCCCATTAATTAATTAATCATCAATCAATCCAACCCTCCGGTATCAATAAAAAAAAATTTCAGTCTGGTAAAACTCTTCATCCAATCTACTGAAAGGTATAATATCTTTCCCTCACCTACACAAACTCTAAAATCAAATAAATCAAATCAATCCTAAACCCTCAAATCAATCCTAAACCCTCTGGTAAAATTAGTTTTGATCCTTATTCAATAGGATACATAAGCACATTTAAAATCTAAATCCAATTCCAAATCAATTCATTTTCACCCTTTTCTTTCAAATGTAATTACTTATATATTGTAAGGGAATCTATGACCTTCCTAAAACCTATAAAAGCTAGAGAAGGCATCCCATCATCTTATTATGTAATTAATTACTTTAATCATTTTTGGAATTAAGAAGTGATTATGTGGTTCTCCTAGAATCCATAAGGACTATAGAGAGCACTCTCCTTAATTTGTGGATGTTTTATTTTATTTGCTCTTTAATTTTCCATTCACTCATAATTATGTCATGCTCATGTATTAATTATCATCTTATAATTGTTATTCATAAAAGTAAACTAATTTTTAAGTCAAATTAAACTTATGAGCTAAATTGAGATTATTAAAACTAAAAACCTAGTCTCTAAATCCTCTTTGGTTTCAAAGGCTAATGATTTTATCATTGGGTAAATTAATCAAAGATTAATGAATTGGAATCAATTTGGATTTTTTCTTTAATATTTTCCCAACTAAAATAAAATTAATGTAGCAACTCCCAAAACATTTGAAAAATCAATCCATCCATACCCGAAGGTTCCATCGTGAGTCTAAACTCAAATAAGCATTCTGATTCCCCTCTAGCAGATCGACAGATGGTCAGGTGAGGTCTCACAGCCCTTAATTCTTCACCTTTATGATGTGACTACAGGTTGACAGCTACTAAGCTTAGCACACTATGCACAGCCAGTGTAGACTGACCTTTCTCGAAACTGATTAGATCTCTTTCAAAACTGATTGTCAAATTATTCGATAATTAATTTTGGACCCACCGATACAAACAATAAGTTTTTAGACTTTAAAATATCCTAAAAACTTATCTAAAAGTCTTGAAAATAGATTCTGAGAATAAAGAAGACAAAAAGTTGACCCGTCCATTAGAGGTGTCAGCGGCACCACTAGGTCATCAAGCACCTTAGCTTGCCCAACTAGCAGAAAAGCCAGGCAACTGCCACCAGATCTTTGGTCCCACCACTAGCTTGCCTCATTTTTCATGTGTGAACTCTTAATTTTGCACCCACCAATATGCGTTTGAATCTTAGAAGCACTTATGCTCGGTAAATAAACCTCTTGAAGCTAGTAACTCTCAAAACTAGAAAATTGGGAAAACCAAAACTTGTCTTTTTGACATTTGAACCCCTTCAAATCATCTTAGACTAAGTAACAAATACAATGTAATTAGAATCATGAAAAATGGATGAGAAATGAGCAAAAAGGGCAAAAATGGGCCTTTGCCGCAGAGCCCTCTCTAGCCAGACCCTCTACGGTTCTGCAGAGAGCTGTGCAACACTACCATAGTGCTATGTGGCAACTCCTATGAATTTCACTATTTGCACAATCCCACATTGAAACTTCAATGTTTTCCTCCTCCAATCTTCTCTCTAAATACCTTGCACCTCCTAACAATTTCCATACACAACTATATACTTCTATACTCTCCCTAAATCCTTCTAAACCTTATTCCTGAACTTTCTAATCATTAAAACCCTCGTTCTAAACCTCTAAATCTCTAAAACCCCATTCTAAAACTTCTTCCATCACCTCAAATCTTATTCCCAAGCTTTCTAATCACCTCAAACCTTATTCCCAAGCTTTTTAATCATCTCAAAACCCTATTCATAATCCTCCTAATCATATCAAATCATCTCTCTAAGCCGCCTAATCAAGAAAAGGTGCAATTCAAGTTGTTTCTTTCAAAGGGAACTCGTGGTGCTCAAGTAAAGGTGTGATCCAAGTCCTTCCAAGAAGAGTTCATGCTAATCAAAAGTCCTTCTTCCAAAAGGAGTGGTCGCGCTATCCTTAAGTTAAGGTGGAACTTAGATTTAGTGCCAAGCTTGCTCCCTACATTCCTCGCCTTCGAAAACCAAAGGTAAAAGTTTTTTCCTTTTCCTTTTCAATTTCAATTTCAAGATCTAAATCTGAAAAGATCTAATTTTTGTTAATTAAAATCTGACATAATTAACAAATCCCTAAGCCCTTTAAAATCAATCAAAACATGATAACAAAGGCAATGATTTAAAAACCCCTCCTTCATAAGAAGGAATAACTACGTGGCATTTGATTCCCATTCAAAGGGATACACAGGCATGCCATCTTTAAGGCATTCAACTCCATTAAAATTAACAACTTCTTCTATCTATCACCTTTTTCACATAGTTTAGGATTGAAATTGCTTTTCTTAAATAAAAGTCAAAATTTTAGTTCTTTTTATTATAATTGTTTTATTACTTTTTCTTATTTTAATTGTTTAGATTATATTTGGGGAATGTGTGCTTTTCCTAAAATTCATAAATGTTAGAGGAAAGATCCCCTGATTTTGATATTTTAACTTGTAATAATTTTAAGTAGTTTTTCTTTATTTTTCGTATTTTATAATAGTCATTATCTCATATTTTACTATGCATTGCACGAATAATATTTGTTTTATGCATCATATTATATCTATTCATGCATACATTAAAAAAAAAAAACCCTTTTTACAAAAGTTGTTTTGTATTTAAGCCAAACTAATTTTTTGTATTGTTTTAACCAAAACCTAATCCCCAAGCCCTCTTTGGTCATTTGAGGACTAGTATTTTTCCTTGGGATAAATGGTATAATTTTGGAGTCAATCAAATTGGAATTTTCCTTTAATTTTCCCAACTAAAATAAACAAAATTAAAGTGGCAACTCCTTTGCGAATTACAATTTACAAAATACAATTTTCTGAAATTATAGTCAATTCCAATCGTGATGTTTCTCCCAAATGGGCATTTTCGATTCCCTTTCAGCGAATCGGGCCGATGCTCAAGTGAGGCCTCACAAATAGTCATCTCTTTTATCCTACTAGACAGGATAATCACTTTTCATTCCTACTAGAAAGGATCATTACTTTTACTGTTCCTACTAAATAGGACAATTATCTTTACCATTCCGACAAGATGGTCATCTTTTTAATCTTATCAGATAGGATAATCATTTTTTATTTCTACTAGAAAGGACCACTACTTTTACTATTCCTATTAGATAAGGTAGTCATTTTTACCATTCCTACCATATAGAATGGTCATCTTTTTTATCCTACCAGACAGGATCACTAATTTTTTGATTCCTACCAAATAGGATCACCACTTTGTCGATTTCTACCAGATAGGTCACTTTTATTCCTAGCAGATAAATTACCACTTTATTGATTCCTATTAGACAAGGTTGCCTTCTTTTCTACCAAATAGAATCATCACTCCTATCATATAAGATCACCATTTTGTCAAGTCTTACCAGACAAGGTCGCCTTCTTTCCTACTAGACTAGATTATCATTCCTACCATACAGGAACTTCACTTTTAGCTCTTACTAGAAAGGACAACAATCAAATGCTACTAGCCAATAGATCTCCCAAATATACCGGGAGCATCTTTCTGAAAATTCAATAACACCTTTCACCTAAATGTCTAAACTTTGACCTAGACATTAATTTGGTTCCTTTTACCATCTCTCATCCTCAAGTTCACTGTCATCAAAATCACCTTTTAGGCAAAGACAATTTTGATGAAGGGATAGCTGTAAACCTTTAATTTTGCACCCTCCAATATACATTTGAATCTTAAAAGCACTTAGGCTTAGTAAACATACCTCTAAAAGTTTGAAACTCTAAGAAATGAAAAATTAGAAAAATTAAAATATGTCTTTTTGAAATTTGAACCCCTTTAAATCATCTTAGACTGAGTAACAAATACAACGCAACTAGAATCATGAAAAATGGATGAGAAATGAGCAAGAATGGGCAAAAATGAGTTATTGCTGAAGAGCCCTTTACAGTCGAACCCTCTGTAGTTTCTCAGAGAATTATGCGACACTGCTGCAAAGCTCTGTGTGGCAACTTCTATGAATTTCACTATTTGCACAATCCTACATCAAAACTTCAATGTTTTCCTCCTTCAATCTTCTCTCTATATTATAAGACCTCTCCACACTTCAAAGGATTAACTTTCAGAGCTTGAAAGGCTTTGCATCAAGCAAACCATGCTAGTTCTAAAGATTTTCTTTTCTTTCACTTTGCATTTGCTCCTTGCTTCATAAAGCGAGTTAGGGGGTTTCTTCTTGATTCCTACCTGACAAGTCAAAGGCTTTCTGCTTGCCTGTTTGAGGCAAGTCTATTGCCCAAGACTCGTGTCTACCTTCCGAGGCTAGCTACTGCTTGCCATCTAAGGCAAGCCACCTTACCATCCGAGACTAGTTGCTGCCCGCTATCCAAGGTAAGCCACCGCTTGCTATCTAGGGCAAGCCACTGCGTCATCCAAGGCTAGTCATCGCCCACCATCCAAGGTAAGTTTTTTTCTCTTTTCTTTATTTTATTGTTTCTCTCCTTAGAATTTATGTTTTAAGGCTCCTTGCCTAATTCTTGATTTACTAAATTAGTTAATTAGAATCTAACTAAATTAACTCTACTTGGTAATCAATTAGTTAAAGTAATCAACCCTCTTTTAATCAATCAATCAAAAGATGATCAAATGGCTAGGCTAAACTAACCCCTTTGCAAGAAGGGAGAACTATGTTGGTTCTGATTTCCATTCAAAGAGATATACAAGTATGCTTGGTTCAAGCATCGAATCCAATTAAAATTAACTAACTCTCCCCCCTCTATCACCTTCTTCAGTTACTTTTATTTTATTTTATTTTCTTTTACTTTGTTATTAGGCTTAGTTTGGAGAATGTGTGACTTCCACAAAACTCATAAGGGCTAGAGGTGGTATCCTCTAAGTTTGGGATTTCATTGTAATATTAACATTCCTTTATTTTCGGACTCTAATTATGTATAAAATTTATGGATTGAATGATCATACATACTATAAATTGTTCTTGCATCTTAAACTATTCATGAAATATATTTTAAATTACTCTTATATTAATTGGCCAAACTGATTTTGTTAAAATAAATTGAAAACCTAGTCTCTGAATCCTCTTTGGTTTTGAGGCTAGTGATCTTTTTCCTTTGGGTAATAATTGGAGTCATATGGGTTTTTTCCTTATATTTTTCCAAATAAAAATAAATTAAGGTGGAGACACTAAGAAATAATTTTCAAATCTATCAAAAATAAGCCTAAGGGCTTCCCTGTAAGTTCTTTCCTAAATAAGCATTTCGATTCCTTTTACAGATAGAACCGGTGCTCAGGCAAGGCCTCACATCGTGTCATGATGTTACTTATGCCACGTCAGTAGCTGCCAGAACCGTCAGCACCACCACTGATGACTCCAACACTGCCACTGGACCATCCAATACCTAGCCCCCTTCTGCTCCTCTAGAGTGACATTTTTACCCCTCCTAGTATGAATTTCAGCCATTAAAGCCCTACCCTTTTGTTCTTTCCACTCTTCCATTACCCAAAATAACACCTTTTTTGCTTATAAATACCCCTTCTTTTCTTCATTTCAAGACACACCTAGAGCATTTATTGACTTGTCCACTTGCTCTTTTTCTTCTCCTCTAAATTAATCTCTCATATTGTCCTTGAGTAGCCACTTTAATTAATTAAATTCTCCTTGATTTTAATTAATTAGTTTTAACTAATTTCCACTCAAATTGGTTAATTGATCACTTTAATTAATTAATCATTTTAATTAATTAAAAACTGGTTAATTAAGCAATCAATCCATCAAATTAATCTCCTTAGGTTAATTAAATCCAATCCATCATCCTATCCCCACTCTTTGAAATAAAACTTTAATCCAGCAAAATCCTCCACCCTGTACAAGCAGCAAAAGAGAAGATATAGCATCTTCTCTCATCCCTAAATCCCCAAACCAAATCAAATCGATCTGCCCAACCTCTAAAATCCCTCCCTTTCATAGTGGAGAAAACCATGCGGATTTTAATCTCCATTTAATGGGGTATATAGGCATGCTTGTGATCTAACTCCAAGCCATAAATCTAAATTCCCAATCAAGCCCCATGCCTTATATTTTTGTAAATATTATTTTCAATCATATTGTAAGTGATTTGTGGTTTTTTTAGAATCCATAGAGTTAGAGGAAACCTCCAAATATTAATTATTTTGTAATTAATTATTATTTATTTTGGGAGTAAATGAGTGATCTGTGATCTTCCTAGAAACCATAAAAGCTAGAGAAAAATACTCTTCTTTACTTGTGGATGTTTAATTTTCTTTTAATTTCTCATGCATTTATAATTATGTCATGCTCATGTATTTTAATTGCAATTTATACTTGTCACCCATGAGATCAATTTTTAAGTCAAATTAAATTTAGAAGTTAAATTGGGATTATTTAAAATGAAAAACCTAATCTCTAAATCCTCTTTGATCTCGAGGCTAGTGCACTTTTTCTTTGGGATAAAATTAGAGTCAATTTGGATTTTTCTTTAATATTTTTCCAGTTAAATAAAATTAAGGTTGTGACTTCCAAATCATTTTTAAAATCAACTTGTTCAATCTCGAGGGCTCCAACATGAGTTTGAACCTGAATGAACATTTAAATCCCTTCTTAGTGGATCAGAGTGGTGCTTGAGTGAGGCCTTACACTACGTCATTCCAACCCATTCGAACAAACACAAGTAATATGCAACACAGATATAATGAAACATTCACATACATATTTCTAAATGTTCAATTCTTGTATATAATGCATAATTATATATTTTACTCTACAAACAACCAATGCATATATGTAGGCTTGGGCATTAGTTGGTTCGATTCAAAAAATGCCAAAATTGACCAAACTAAACTAGAGGTAAAAGTGGGACCAAATTGAACCAAATAAAGAAGAAGACCGAAATTAAAATAGGCCAAAATTATACAACAATTTAATTCAATTTCAGTTTGGTAATTCGGTTTGGGCCTCTATGATGGGCCTTTGAATTTGTGAGCCTATTTACTCAAACAAAATTTTTTTTACCACTAAAAATAGTAATATTTCTATATTTGCATTATAGTTTAGTAACAATTAACTGTATTTTGGAATCAAAATTTTTACTTTATAGGCCTCTTAATTACAAAATAAATAATTTGCAAAAATTGAAAAAAAAATTATGAGCAAATGATAAATTCAAAATAATAAAAAAAAAAAGCAGTGTCTATTAATCCATTTTGCAATTCTACTAGAAAACCATAAATAGAAGCATAACCTGCAAAAGACATTAAAGATATTAAATAAATCTAAGTAATTGATTGAAAATTAATATATTGTCAAGTTGAAGGAGAGGGCTCAGTTTTTTCTTTTTTTTCCTTTCATGTAATAATATGGTCAATTAACTCAACTACATTATTAAACATCAATATTTAATAGTGCTACCAATTAAGCTGATACATGTATTCAATTTCTATTAGAAAATCAGTAGAACTAGAAGCATCATCATTGCCCAATGAATAAGAAAGAAAAAAAAAGGAATAAAATGAAAAGGGGAGGCTCAAGGCTTAATTTTATTGCTGTGATAGGAATATTATCAAATTAAATGGCTGCAAGTAACACAAATTATGCCTATCTCCCACAATTTAATCCAACACAAGCATTCAATCGTAGCAAGAGAATTGAAGCATGCCATCATCATTGCCCCAAAAAAAAGCATAAGAAAGAAAAGTAAAGAAATGAAATGAAAAAACAAAAAAGAGAAATAACATGAAAATAGTTTCTTTGAAATAGACAAAACAATAGAAAGTAACAAGAAATAAGAAGGAAAGAATGTAAGGAAATAGAAGAAGATTTAGGTAAAAGATGGATAGGTTTTGCATATCTAAAAATGAGAAGACTACCACTGCCATAGTAGTGCCCTGCCATTGTCTATAACCATAACCCAAATATCCAAATGATCAATTGAATTCATTGAAGACTTACCAATATATAATGGCTGCAAAAGTTACTACTATGCCATTAAAGGCATTGCACTATAAATGATTGGCATCAATCACATAATTTCAAAATAGGTAAAATGGACAAAAAAAAAACTAAAACAGACAAAGTAAGTCATAGAAAAGGTAAAAAGAATAAGAGAACTTTACAAATGCAGCAATTATGAATTTGGACACAATAGAAGCTACACTTTAACAGTTAGCAACAGCAATTGCGTGCCACATTCTTTTCATGAATGAAATGGTTAGCTACCTATAACTGCAAATTAATGAAGGAAAAATTATCAGTCAAGTATTAGAATAAACTAGAAACAGAAATAATTAACATAAGAGAAAAAAAAGGAGGGGAGGGAGACTTTCCAAAAAAAAAATATACAAAAGTTGATGTATAAATAGAAATGAACAGCATCAACTGAAAACTAAAACTATAGTTAGTTTTAGCTAGAAACAAAATGTACAAGTCCCACATTTGACAATTCTACAAAATAAACAAGACATGACAAATATTCATTTTAGAACCCCCAAATACCAAACAATAGAGGGAAAATTAAATTTCAAAACTAATACAAAAGTTTGTAAATTAGTACCTTTTTCAAAATTTTCAAAATCTTCAAGACACTCCTCAATAATGATTGGCTTATTAGATAGCCTAATCCAATCCTAGGCACAAATCAAGGCTTTCAAAATTCTTAGAGTTAATGAACTCCTAAAACAATCAAGGACTCTACCATCGTTGCTGAAAGCACTTTCTAAAACCACTATGGAAATAAGAATAGTTAAAACATCCGTGGTCTATCACAACCCACATTTGGGATGGACGGTCCTAGGGCATGGGTGGCCATAAGGGCACCAAAAACCCATAGAATCCCTTACCTACTATCAAATCTAATATGGCATCAAGCAAACTAAACTGAAAATATCACATCAACCATGCCCAAATCATAACCTGAATTACAATAACCATCACATAATACAATTCTATACATTCTTCTTAATGATCATCAATAACACTTATTGATTAATTCATACATATTTCTCATCCTTTCATAAACAAATTATTTTATACAATAATACAATTAACATCAATTTCTATAGAGCAACTAAAATAGAAGATACATATACTTGCATATAAATAACATAACAAATATCTTCGAAGAAAGTTCTACTCTAACTAATATGCCATCTCCAAGCAAGACTCGTACTTTAACTCAAACTGATCACTCTTAAATATCTTGTAGAAAAATTTGGGAAAAGGGGAGTGAGTTTATGACTCAGTGAGTAAAAATCATGTACAATAGTTCAAGTGGCTCAGGTTCAAGGTTAGTTAACGAGGAGAACATTTGGCTGAAATTGATAAAGAAGAATGACACATATTAGTTGATAGAGAAGATGAATGACAATGATTATTAATAATATATTTAAATCTTTATATTGAATAGCATATAACGTATATTATTCTTGAAATTAATTTATCAAATATCAATAACTCATTATACTTTTGAAAGTTAAGTCGTATAACAAATACTTTAATAAATTTAAAAATTTTCATTTAACTACAAATAATTTGCAATACACTTCAAATACAAATTCAAGTAACTAACCATAGTTTCAAACATACTTTCAAATAATTAGTAACACATTTCAAATAGGATTTCACATAACTGATAAAATATTTTAAATACTTTCTGCAAATAACTAATAACTTGAAATCCGATTCAAATACAATTGTATATACAACTTATGAAATACATTTCAAAACTTCTTTCATCTCGTAATTATCTTTAAAATCTTATACAATAGATAAGAAAAGATTTTATCCTTATCTTCTCATCAACATTACAATAATGGCAGATCTTCTTGCGGAGCATTTGCTATACATCTTGTGCTACCTTGTAAAACATCATTCATAAAATACTATCATATCATATCATTGGCAGAAATCTGGTCTACAATAAATGGATGCGGATTTGATCCATGCATCTTAACAGATTTACAATAATGGCAGAGGCTCTTCTTGCGAAATAATACCATACTTCTTACACCAGGCAAGCCAAGCCAAGCGGCTAGGATAATACCTCTTCCCAGCTGGAGTCACTATAGTGTACACTGCCTGGTGTTCCCCACACTGGATAAGAGGATCTCTGCTTGAAAATTCAAAAACCAAATAAA
>CANTUT010001100.1:0-212500 GCA_947687605.1 Reutealis trisperma
AAGTGAAAGATATATATGATTAGCAAAAGGTTAATGCTTGTGAATAGATGAATAATAATTTCCCTTCCGCAGCATTAAATAGGGCAGAGACAGAGAGAAAATGAAGAGAGAAAATTAGGATTTTCACTTTTTAATCTCAAAATTAGTGACCTTATCCTTTAGTCGCTAAATGTAAAGTGACTTAAAAATATTGTCGTTTAACTAAACCATATTTCGCGACTAAATGCTTAGTTGCTCCTTTAGTCTCCATTTAGCGATTACATTTTACTCTCTAAAATATTATCACCTTAATATCACTAATGCTCGCCCATAATTTGATATGCAAGACATCTATTTATTTTTATTAAGCCCAAATTTAAGTTAATTAGTCGGTTTCTATATTATTGGGTTGCCTATGTCATATATTAAGTCTAAAACCTATTCGTAATAATTTATTTTCATATTTTAATTAATTTTGGGCCTCTTTTGTATTAATTTAAGGCTCAATACAAAGTTTTGCTTATCTTTCTATGTTAGAATTTTATTTTCTTATTTAATAAGAATTTCTTTTCAATTCCCTGATTAGGAAGAATTCCTTGTTTTGTTATATTTCTTTTTCTTGTTTAGGAAGGTTTCTTGATTAGGAAGAATTCCTAGTCTTGAGTGTTTATATAAACTCAAGCTTTCTTTGTACTTTGATAGTTAGAGTTATTTGCCTGACCACAAGTTGGTTTAGTGTCAAGATTTCTAGTTTCAAATATGATTTGGCTTTCCTAGGAGTCACTTTTAAGTGTATTACTATTGGGTCTCAAGACTAGCCGCTTGAGGTTCACATTTGTTTTGTATGAGAGCTATGAGAGCTTTGGCTCTAAATTAAGTTTGTGTATCCTATTCATTATTTATGTCTCATTTTCTTTATCTTTTGTTTTGTTTTCCTTTTTCTGCATCTTTTCATTTGATTCCATTTCTTTTGTTTATTTCCATTTTGTGTTATCTTGTCAAATTGGGTCATAATTTATGTAATACCTAAGGTTTTCCTAACTCATTAGAGTTACAATGGTGCCATGCGATATTGATTTCAATAAGTATTGTGATGATGAAATTAAATTGAAATTGAAAGGGATTCAATGTGACTAAGTGACCTACTTGCTCGAATTGTGAAATTAAAATGTTTATGTACTGTACTATCCAAGGATTTTCTAACATATTGAGAACCATAAGAATATCATAAGAAGTGATTTTAATGAATAAAGTGACAATAAATGAAAAGTGAAGTCAACTTGATAAATATTCTAATAGTAAAATGAAAGTCAAACCAAGTTTGACTTAACGTGACCAAGTTAATTATTTTCTTGTGATATGATACATAAGTGCTAGTGAATGGGCATGAACATAATACCTAAATATCTATTAAGTCATTATAGATAATAATAGTGAAATAAAAAGTTGATTTTAATCAAACTGCAATAACAAAAAAGAAGTCAAACTTAGTTTGACCTAGTGAGACTACAAGATTTGCTTGCTTGAACATTGCTATTAAAGGGCTAGTAAATATGCATTATAAAGTGAATAAAATTTATCTAGTAATATTTAGAGTGTGTAGTTAAATTAGAAAGTAAATATATGTATACTAAAGTGAAAGTAAAGAAATGAAAAATCTATTAAGTTACTAAGTATGAAATGTACATATATAAATTTGTTAATGGGCTTTTGGACTCTAAGGCCCAAGCCCAAAAGATGGTCGGCCTACAAGGCTTATGGATGAATAAACATAAAATTTTTCTAGAGTTAGAAATATTTCCCAAATTTAGTTCCTTGTGTTCATTTGTTCAAAACTTGCTTCTAATAGTGTCTATTTGATTCTATTGTCCTTATTTCTTTTTTGGTGAAAAATCAGTTGTTTACAATATAAAACAATAAAAAAAAATGAATCTTACCCTTTGAATTCTTGTAGTTGTATTCTTATCAAATCATTCTGTTTTGAGTTTTGTTTGTCCTTGTTTCTCTTTGATTCGTAATTGTTCCTCATTTCTTTATTCTTTGTAATCTGCAAATTTTTTGGTGTTGAAAAAAAAAAAAAGCTGTAAAACTTGAGTGAAAATAAATACGAGTGAACTTAAAAGATGAATTTACTTGAGTGAAACATGAAAGGGAGTAAGGTGAGAGAATTTTGCTTTACTAACCTTTGCTTTCAAATGAAGGAATGGTGAAGCCAAAAGCAGCAGAAGCAAGGTGATGGGGTGAAATTTCAAATATTTCAAAATTTCACTTTACCCTCTTTTTAGTCCAAACATCCATTCAAGCAATCGATTAATTTGTGCATAAAACACATATGCATATAAAGAAGAAGGAATAGTAATCATATTACCTCTTATAGGTTCCTTCTTTCTTTGACAAAGAGCTTCCCAAGTGTGAAGCCTCTAGATCATCCACACCTAGCTCACCCTAAGTTTCCTTAGTTTCTTTGGTGTTCTTGAATCCGTCTCTTGGTTGCCTAATTTTGATTCAAGATTTTCCTTCAAAAATCTATAGGAAGTTAAGGTTTCTCTTTGATTAGTTTTGGACTAAACTCATTTCTAAATTGCAAGCAATTGTTCTTTCATAAAGAATAAAGAAAAGAATTCAAGATCAAAAGAAAAATTTTAGAAACTCTTTCTTAATTTTTCTTTCTCTCTCTCAACTTCTTTCTCTAAATACTTCAACTTAAAAAATTATGTTCACTCTCCTACATAGAACATAAAAGTCATAGCTTTTATATCCTTTAGAAGACTTAACCATTAAGTCTTTACACCAAGAGACCATTCCATCCTTTTTAGCTCATCAAGGATGAAGGGGCAAAATTGGACTTTGTTTCTTCAAATGGTGAAATGACAATTTTATCCTTTAGGGGTAAAATAGACATTTTTATTAGCTAATAAGATATAATTACAATTTTAACCTTAGAAAATTCTCTAACCCCTAAACTCATCACATGGGCTTATGAATAGTGAATTTTTTCTAACCCCTAAATTGCCTCTTTTTCATATCATATATAGGCTTAGGTCATATCTCATGTGTTAAGGGTTTTCACTAAGCTTAAAATTAAGTCTTTGATTTAGTCCAAATTAATTTTCAATTCAATCTTTCTCATTTGCATTATACACAAATTAAGATTTAATTGAATAGAAACCTTCATAGATTAAACATCATGACATGCTAGGGTCCTTGTAAATGTAGTTACATTTATAATCATTTTACCACTAATCAATTAATTAAACAATTTAATTAATTATTATGGTAAACCTTTTACACTTGGAAGGTGATCACCATTAGGTGTGTGACTTTTTAGGTTCATGTCTAATTAGCAATGGGAATGATAAAATATTTTTCTCTAGTAATGTGAAATCCCCACTTTACACTTAGTCCCATAAGTCATGAGTGACAGTTAGCATTCCATATCATGACTACCTAATTAGAAATGAATGTTTATAGTTAATAACTTTAAACATCACATGGACCATCGATCGTAAATTATCATGCACTATAATCCCTTCATTAAAGATCCCAATCTCGGCTAGGATAATGGTTTTGTGTCAAACCTTAATGTGCCTCAATTTTATGTCCTTATCTCAGCTTTAGTACTTGATGAGATTAGATACCTACTAGAAACTCTTTCTAGTGTATCTCACTTTCTTAGCAAGAACTTAAGTATTAAGAATAACTAGATAGCATAGGATCTTAACCTCGTCTACTCAAGGTAATGAATTCTATCTTGGCGATCACTTATCTCCAGACATAACAAATTAGAACTATCACATGCCATATATACATACATGAATAGTACGTCTATATAAGCAATAATAAATCCTAACCACCTATGCATAAGATATAGTGTCCCTCAAGTTAAAAGATTATATACACTATTATGACCTAGATGATAAATAATTGACAAGTAGTAAAATCCTATATTATTATCATCAAACGTCACAATTTGACTATTCATCCTATGAATATCCACGTGTTTGTATCGACATTATATGTCAAGCAGTATAAGACTCACTGCCTCTACAATCATATATATCACATACTGATTATAGAAAACAAACAGAGGTGATGGTCTTCCGAAATCAATAATGCCCAGTTGTTAATTCTATGACCATGAACATATTTAAAATATTTGTACAAGAGCGATTTGTCTTCTATATTTTTAACACTTGAGAATGTATCCTCTTACAAATACTTGAGGGTGCTATATTTAATAATATGAAACCCTTTTCACATTATGAATATTTTTATTATGCTATTGGGAATTAATATCTAATATTACATAACTATTATATAGCTCCTAGGGTATATACTATTATCAATCTCCCATTTGCACTAGAGCCATTCTGCTTAGGATCAGAAACTCATCATCTCAAGATGAAGTTCAACTATTACTAACTTTTGACTTTAGTCAATGGATTAACTAAGTTAATGGTTAACAATATTTTTTGCAAGGCTAAAATGCCCTATTCCAATAATTGATTTGATAATATCTTAATACCTTTTGAAATATTTTGGATTTCAGTGTGAGACTCGAGTTTCCTTGCCATAAGTTAAGGCTCCATTATCACAGCAGAGAGATACTCATGATGTACTGGAGAAACTCTTAAAATAGTTCATAATTGCTGAATCCAAAATAGTTTCATATTTGCAATACCTATGTAGCAAATTCGGCTTCCACAATGAAGTTTGTAACAACAATTTGCTTAGAAATTTTCTAGCAAATTTTTTCTTCATCACAGATAATAAAAATTCCAATGATAGACTTTCTGTAGTAACATTCTTCATTTGTTAAAATTAAATCTTAAATACTTCTCAAGTACTTAAGAATAATTTTGATTATATTTCCAATAATTTGATCTAAGATAGGATTAGAATTTGTTAGTCATACTAACAACATTCTTAATTTCCTACTTATTGTACAACTCTTGAGTAATTTAGATTTTCTATAGTCATACTATAAGGAATCCATGCCATACTTTCTTTGGGTATCTAAGGAATCAACCCTAAAAAAGTGGATATCAAAATTATAGGAAATAAAACTCTTGGAATTAGCATGTGGAACTTTTCAACATCCTTTCCAAATATCGACTTAGACATATTTAACATTCTCTTCAATCTATCTCTATAGATATGAATTACCAAGAATGTAAAATATTTATCTCAAGTCTAAATGAAGAAAGTAATGGTAAAACCATTCTACAAATGCAAATATATTAATATTTTTACAAACTAATGTGTTATCTATGTACAAAACTTGAAAGTGAAGATACTCCCACTATCCTTTTGCACATTAAGGATTCATCTTGCAATGATACAACTCATTAAGGTTTTGCATACTTTGGAATTTTCTTAAGACTCTAAGCCTTTAGATTTATTTCATGATTATGTTTTCTTTTCTAGAGAAAGAAAACTAGTATTGACATCTATATGTCAAACTCATAATCATTATGCATTGCTATATCTTATATAGCTATAATAGAATCATCTTATAATTTGCTTCATCATGAATGTACAATTATTATGCATTCATATAAAGTAAATTATATTTTTCTTAAGACTAGATATTTTATTATCTCATGATTTACTTCATCATGAATATACGACTATTGTGTATTCATATAATGGAAATTATATCTTATAGAATAATTAGACATTCTACTAAACCTTTTAGCAGCTTATAAGCATAAAACATTTAGTTAGTTTTAGACTTTTCACAAGTTGATCAAATTTACTTTGATCATTTTGTTGGGTATTATTGGATGACTTCATCCAATCATTTCATCTTTCTCAATATGTCCCTTTCTTGAATAAATATTTTATCAAGAAACAATATCTTTGCTAACAACTCTTTGTTATGCAAAGATAAAAATACTATCCTAAACAACCTTTAGGATATCCAACAAACCTAATCTTAATTAGAATTATCTTCCAATTGTCTAACTTCAACTTATCAAATAAGTTAGATATCTCAAATCAAATTATGAGTAAAAATTATGATATCTATCCATATCATATCATATATGAATTAGGATTAGATAGACTTTGAAGAAAATTTTATTTAAGAATATTATGCTATTAATTGCAAATTTCCATAAGGAAATAAACAAAACTTTTATAGTTCAT
Source organism: Reutealis trisperma (assembly GCA_947687605.1). Classification (NCBI taxonomy): domain Eukaryota; kingdom Viridiplantae; phylum Streptophyta; class Magnoliopsida; order Malpighiales; family Euphorbiaceae; genus Reutealis; species Reutealis trisperma. The sequence goes on from CANTUT010001100.1 coordinate 6,130, forward strand.
CATCTATTACATCATATCATATATGTTGTAATTTATTCTTTTAAGTATACCATCACATATGGTTTTCCCAAAAAGAATTATGATTATATGTCAATTTTATATTTAGCAAATTCCGTAAAAATTGGTAATCGAGTTCTTCCCACTTCGATCAAATCAAAGGGTTATGATACTATTTCCCTTTTTTGCATGAAATATCCTTAATATTTATTTTCCTTTTCATATTGAATTTCTTGAATGTTTCAAAAATTCAAATGAACAATTCATTTTGTTTACCTTTTTCCGAATAGGTCAATTTCATATATTTAGGTAAATATAATGAATTAGGAAAAACTCCCACTAGCCATATCACAAATGGTATTGATGCATCTATATGCATAAATTCTAAAACTTCTTCGATTCTTATCCTTTTGTCCAACAAAAGGTGATCTAGTTGTTTTTGCATTAGATACTAGACTTCTAAGTTGAAGAAAGTTCTCTCCCTAATGGGTAGTGACACATGTTATCTAACTAAGTTGTCTTATTTTCAGCTAAAAAAACTAATCAAATAAATCATAGTGGCTTTAGATTGGAGTTCTTTATGGCATTACCATAAAAGCACTTGGAGTTGTTTTGTTATTATTAACTTAGTAATAATATATCAAACATATAATCATAATCTTAACTTTATTACCATAATAAACCTCGCAAACATTTTTCTAGTAACATAATTCACAATTCCTTAAAGCTACAGAATAATGTAGCTTAAGTATGAAATACATACTTGATTTACAAAACATGATTTCCTAAAATCATCATTAAGTATATACAAGATATATAAAATATGATTTCTAAAATCATCATGAAGTATTCTAAAAGCTTTTTAGAAATAAATACTTTGCCTCTTAGATCTTTCAAAATCATTTCATTTAATCTCCATGCTTCTATTGCTTACTCTAATCATGCGTATGGCATAGAAGCAGCTATATCATGAATCCTAACAATAGATGAACTATATGAATCATTGGAATATAGTAACAAGAGATAGATTGACCTTCACAAGGTTTATCCTTCTCTTTGTCTTTCAGTATTCACAATACTTAGAACATTTACTTTTCCAGTATTCATAACATTGACAATAGAAACATTTTATTTTGTTAACTAAAGCATTATCTATAGACTTAGCCCTTGCAATTTCCCTTTTAGGATTTATAATAGAAACTTTTTCTAATACCTTAAAGTGTATTTTCCATTTAATGGAAATTTGGAATGAATTTGAAGAATTAAACTATTTGAAAATTATTATTCATTAAAACATTTGAACTCTCTAGTTGTTTGATGAATTTAATCATCACATGAAAATAATTCCAAATTTAGTTTAATTAAAATTAGTAAGAAATAAAAGAGGTTTCTTACAATTCAAATTCTTTCATAAAGAATACTAGATAGAAAAATAGAAGAATAAGAAATTAAAGATGAAACATTTTCTTCTTTGATTTCTTTTCTCTAATTTCTTACTCTAGTTGAATAGTAATAATAAGAACTTGAATGAAAAACATAAAGAAGACAAAGAAAAATAAAGTTATGAAGATTAAGAAGAAACACTTTCTCCTTTTCTTCATTTGTAATTTTTTTCCTTTCCTTTTTCTTTCTTTTCTTTTCCTATTTCTGTCTTTATAATTTTCTTCATATTCAAACAAAATAACTACTTTAATATCTCATATTAATCAGTGTATTTATGTTCATCATACAACACTTGTAGATGATGCATAATTACTTGGAGTCTTGTTATGCTCATATGTTGTTTTTGCAACCATTGACTTATAAAACAATCATATAGCATCAACTTCATCCAATATTTTGTTTCCATTGCACTTAGAGTGATATGTTCCTTTGGAGTAGTCTTTTCTCTAAAAGACTAAGAACAAATCAAGTTGAATACATTCACTATGTACTAAAATGCAAGGACCATTTAAAGGTTATCAAACTTCCTATAGATTTAGGCCCTATGAGCCTAAAAGAATAAAATATATTAGCAAAAGGGTTTGTCAATTTCATATTATCAAAATGCAGAAAATAACAAGATTAATTACTTATGTAATTGTGTAGCTACCATAATAATTTGGTGTTTAATCAAAATGGTGATCCTACTAATTTAGCGAATCCTATACTTCCAAATAGGAAATTGAAATCCCATTAGGGTGGATTTCTAGTAGGTGATTCAATTCTTATTAGATTATCACAAATTCCTTAGATACATATTGCCATTATTGGAATTTTGATATCTAACAAGTGAAAAATATTTATTCATCACAACTCTTTGTGAGGCTCAATCAATCCGATTCCTAGTGTTTCTAACCTCAGATACACATTGTCGTTATTGGTTTTTCACACTAGTCAAGTCAAACACATTGGACCAACAAGTATAATAATTTGAACATTATATGTCCCAGATACTCATTATCGTTATTGACATACAATGTATCTTATACTCGTAACATAACATGCTTAACAATAACTTCAAGAAAACATTTGAACCAAATATATCACACCTATATATCCATGACCGATGACATAAGTGTTTGCATTTTTCTTGAATTATTGCTCCAATGGAGAACCATGACTCGATATTTTCTTTGGAAGATTTTCAGGCTTTATTGATTAATCTCACTTTGCACATTATCCATTTTAAACATACATCACATGCATTCATATATATCATATATATATTTCATAAAATGGACAATATACTCATAGGCATGATCGTGGATTTTATGGATCCACTTCCTAGCCACAAGGAATGGATAGGGGATTTAGGTTAAATAAATTACAAACATGAAATTACAACATTTGTATCTTCATGCTCCCACTAGGCATCTTTATAGGTTGAACCTCTTCTTGTTCTTATATCTCCACATCCATATGTACATTAGTAACCTTGGCATTCCAAGGTGAGATTAAAAAAATAAAAGAGCTTACAAGCTCAATGAAATTAATTTACAACCTAAATGAATAATTAACATTTAATTACATCCCATCAAATAATAAAATTAATTATTACATGTCCACATTAGAAATCATACATTATGATTTCCAATCCATGATTAACCATCCATACCTCTCAAACAATTACAAACATATATATACAACAATTGCATTTATAGATATGTTGTTCATCATTGGAACATTTCTAAAAAATCCATTTTGAATATCATATATTCAATGTTTCTATACCTTAAAATCATATTTTAAGTCATAGAAATTTATTTGCCTGAAAAATAAATCCAAAACAATTTTGGAAAAAATTAAAGTTAGGTACAGACATAGAGGAAATCACGATCGTAGAGGAAATGGCGATCATGGTCGTAATACGGATTTTGCAGGCATAAAACTTGAATCGCGGTGGTGATTCTCAAAATCAACATGAATAAATTTTATTCTGATCCATTCATTCATGGGCACAACATCATTTTCACTGTCACAATTCTTGATTTGTGGGCATGAATTCTGTGTTTGACAATACAACAATTGTGCAACAACTCCTTTCAACTAAATCAAAAACCTCCAAAACAACATATACAAAGGTTTCACACAAAAATTAAATGGCTCTGATACCAATTGAAGGAATGGTGGAGCCAAAAGCAGCGGAAGCAAGGTGGTGGGCCGAAATTTCAAACATTTCAAAATTTCACTTCACCCTCTTTTTGGTCCAAACATCCATTCAAGCAATTAATTAATTTGTGTGTAAAACACATATGCATAGAAAAAAGAAGGAAGAGTAATCATATTACCTCTTATAGGTTCCTTCTTTCTTTAACAAAGAGCTTTCCAAGTGTGAAGTCTCTAGATCATCCACACTTAGCTCACCTCCAAGTTTCCTTAGTTTCTTTGGTGTTTTTGAATCCCTGTCTTGGTTCCCTAATTTTGATTCAAGATTTTCCCTAAAAAACCTTTAAGAAGTTAAGGTTTCTCTTTAATTTGCTTTGAACTAAACTCATTTTCAAATTGCAAGCAATTGTTCTTTCACGAAGAATAAAGAAAAGAATTGAAGATCAAAAGAAAATTTGAAAAAACTCTTTGTTCATTTTTGTTTCTTTCTCTCAACTTCTTTCTATAAATGCTTCAACTTAAAAAATGATGTTCACTCTCCTACTTAGAACATGAAACTCATAACTTTCATATCCTTTAGAAGACTTAACCATTAAGTCTTTGCACCAAAAGACCATTCCATCCTTTTTAGCTCATCATTGATGAAGGGCAAAATTGGACTTTGCTTCTTCAAATGGTGAAATGACCATTTTATCCTTTAGGGGTAAAATGGACATTTTTATTAGCTAAAAAGTTGCAATTACAATTTTAACCTTAGTAGAAAATTCTCTAATCCTTAAACCTATCACATGGGCTTATGAATAGTGAATTTTCTCTAATCCCTAAATTGCCTCTTTTCCATATCATTATATACAAATTAAGATTTAATTAAATAGAAACCTTCATAGATTAAACATTAGGACATGCTAGGGTCCTTGGAAATTTAATTATAGTTTAATCATTTTACCACTAATCAATTAATTAAACAATTTAATTAATTATTATGGTAAACCTTTTACACTTTGAAGGTAATCACTATTGGGTGTGTCACTTTCTAGGTTCATGTCTAATTAGCAATTGGAATAAGAAAATATTTTTCTCTACTAATGTGAAATCCCCACTTCACACTTAGTCCCATAAGTCGTGAGTAATAGCTAGCATTCTATATTACGACTAACTAATTAGAAATTAATGTTTATAGTTGATAACTTTAAACATCATATAGACCATTGATCATAAATCATCATGTACTCGAATCCCTTCATTAAAGATCTCAATCTCAACTAGGATAATGGTTTATATCAAACCTTAATGAGCCTTGATTCTATATCCTTATCTCGGTTCTAATTCTTGATGAGATTAGATTCCTACTAGAAACTCTTTCTTATGAATCTCACTTTCTTAGCCAAGAACTTAAGTGTCAAGAATAACCAGATATCATAGGATCTTAACCTCATTTACTCGAGGTAATGAATTCTATCTTGGTGATCACTTATCTCCATACATAACAAATTAGAACTATCGCATGCCATATATCCGTATATAAATAGTATGTCCATATGAGCAATAATAAATCTTAACCATCTATGCATGAGATATAGTATCCCTCAAGTTAAAGGATTATATACACTACTATGACCTAGATGATAAATAATTGACAAGTAGTAAAACCCCATATTATTATCATCTAACGTCACAGTTTGACTATTCATCCTATGAATATCCACATATTTATATTGACATCATATGTCAAGCAGTATGAGACTTATTGCCTCTAATAATCATTTGTATCACATATTGATTACAGAAAACAAATAGAGGTAATGGTATTTAGGAATTAATGATGCCCATTCATTAATCTTATGACTCTGAACATATTTAAAATATTTATACAAGAGCAATCTGTCTCCCATATTCTCAATACTTGAGAATGGATCCTCTTGCAAATACTTGAGGACTATATTTAATAATATGAAACCCTTTTCACATTGTGAATATATTTATTATGCTATTGGGATTTAATATCTAATATTACATAACTATTATGTGGCTCCTAGGGCATATATTGCTATCAATCTTTCACTTGCACTAGAGCCATTTTGCTTAGTATTGGAAACTCATCTTCTCAAGATGAAGTTCAACTATCACTGACTTTTGACTTTAGTCAATGGATTAACCAAGTTAACGGTTAACAATATTTTCTACAAGGCTAGAATGCCCTATTCCAATAATTGATTTGATAATATCTTAATGCCTTTTGAAATATTCTGGATTTCAGTGTGAAACTCGAGTTCCCTTGCCATAAGCTAAGGCTCCATTATCATAGCAAAGAGATATTCGTAATGTACTGGAGAAACTCTTAAAATAGTTTATAACTGCTAATACCAAAATATTTTCATATTTGCAACACCTTATATAGCAAATTCAGCTTCACAATGAAGTTTGTAAGAACAATTTGCTTAGAACTTTTCTAGCAAATTATTTCTTCATCACAGATAACAACAATCCTAATGATAGACTTTCTATCATTTATGTAGTAACATTCTTCATTTGTCAAAATTAAATCTTAAAAACTTCTCAAGTACTTTAGAATAATTTTGATTATATTTCCTATAATTTAATCCTAGATAGGATTAGAATTTGTTAGTCATACTAACAATATTCTCAATGTCCTGCCCATTATACAACTTTTGTAAAATTTAGATTTCCTATAGTCATGTTATAACCAATCCTTTCCAAATATTGACTTGAACATATTTAACATTCTCTTCAATCTATCTCTATAGATATGAATTAACAAGAATGTAAAATATTTATCTCAAGTCTAAATGAAGAAAGTAATGGTAAAACAATTCTACCAATGCAAATATATTAATATTTTTACAAAATAATGTGTTATCTATGTACAAAACTTGAAAGTGAAGATACTCTCACTATCCTTTTGCACATTAAGGATTCATCTTACAATGATACAACTCATTAAGGTTTTGCATACTTTGGAATTTTCTTAAAACTTTAAGCCTTTAGATTTATTCCATGATTATGTTTTCTTTTCTAAAGAAAGAAAACTAGTATTGACATCTATATGTCAAACTCATAATCATTATGCATTGCTATATCATATATAGCTATAATAGAGTCATCTCATAATTTGCTTCATCATGAATGTACAACTATTGTGCATTCATATAAAGTAAATTATATTTTTCTTAAGATTAGATATTTTATTAGCTCATGATTGAAGAAATCAACCATTATGTGGAAGTTACTCATAAAGATACGATATTATATGTGGAGGTTGTTAAAACTATTCATGAAGAAATTTCAACATTCAATACTCATCAAGAAATCATAGAGGAAAGAAAAGTTGTAATTCAAGAAGAAATACAAGAAATTGAAAAAGCAAAGGAGATTGATTTTATTTCCAATGACAATAAACATGTTTCTAATTTGTTTCCCATTTCTAATATGAATTTTGCATTGCCTAATGATTTCCTTTATGTTTCTTTACCAAAACTTCAGATCTTTCAAGTACTTTAAATACTAAAAATCATCAAGGAAAGAGATGACAACTTTGTGTATTGTTGATTCTTCTACTTCATCACTTCAAAATCTCAAGGTCGAGTTTTCTCTAACAAGAGGGAATGATACAATCCAAGAAGTCAATATTTTTTATTATCTATTTATTTTTATTTTATTTTTATTAAGTCTAAGTTTAAGTTAATTAAGTTGGTTTCTATGTTATTGGGCTACCTATGTTATATATTAAGTCTAAGACCTATTTGTTATAATTTATTTTCATATTTTAGTTAGTTTTGGGCCTCTTTTGTATTAGCCTAAGGCCCAATACTAATTTTCGCTTATTTTTCTATTCTAGAAGTTTTATTTTCTTATTTAAGAAGAATTCTTATTAAATTCCTTGATCAGGAAGAATTCCTAATCTAGTTCTATTTCTTTTTCTTATCTAGGAAGGATTCTTGATTAGGAAGAATTTCTAGTCTTGAATACCTATAAACTCAAACTTTCTTCATAATTAGATAGTTAGAATTATTTGATTAATAAAATTCCTTTGACTTTTCTCTTAAGTTTAATTCTTGTTTGAATCTCTTGAACTTATTAAAAGATTTCTCTTTTGTGGCATTCAAACTTATCATAAGACCATAACCTTATGGCATTCAAATCAAATTATACCAAGGTGCCTAACCACAAGTTGGTTTTGTATCAAGGTTTCTAGTTTCAAATCTGATTTGGCTTTCCTAGGAGTCGCTTTTAAGCGTATTGTTGTTGGGTCTCAAGGCAGGTCACTTAAGGTTCACGTCATAATTGGTCTCACTGTTTTGTGATTAATATATGTTAATCGCTAATTAAAGACTAACTTTAAATCTATAAATGACGTGCCATAATTTGGCACCACTATTAGTGATAATCTAGTTGCTAATATTCATTATTTTACCCATCTCTTTATTGTTATAGTTAGTCAGTCTCAAATTAGTTGTGAATTAAAGACTAAATTATGGTTGTGCTAAATTTAATTGCTCATTCAACAAATTCCAATTGTGAAATTTCTTCTTTTCAACTCATGATTTGAAGTTGAGATTTTTTAATATGTAGTTTCTTTTATATATATATATATATATATATATATATATATATATATATATATATATATATATATATATATATATATATATATATATATATATATACATAGGAAAGGGAACAACCCCATATAAAACTATGTCAACTAAATAACCATTGATCAATTGCAACTCTATGAGACTAGCCCACACCACTTCTATCACTGAGCAACAGATGGCTAAAACCTTGAGGAGGCTTCTCGTAAAACTTACATCCTCTCTCTTGATTAACTGCCAGATTAGCTAAGAAGTCTGCTACTTTGTTACACTCTTTGTAGATATGGTTTACATTTACCTCCTACTTATGGTTTAAGAGATTGAGGCAAACAAACATAAGGTTTGATGTAGTTCCACTACATACCATTTCCTTTTTAGCAAGCCATTGAGAAACCAAGAGGGAGTTTACTTCTAACATCACCTTCTTGTACCCCTTATTCTAAGCCAACTTCAGTCTTTTAATGACTACCCATCATCTTTTATTGTATGGCAAACCACACAAGCACAAACCACCTGCATCCCTAAGTATTCCTCCTCCCCCAACTAGCCTAAAATTTTGCTTGCTAGCACTATCTATTTTGAGTTTCACCCAATTCTTAAGAGGATCAGATCATGCAACCATAATTTCTTATTTCTTTATAGACCTCTCCTCCACCAAAGCATTTCCTTCAAACGCCTTCTCAATCTGACTTGCTGAATTATGAAGCCACCTGAATTTAAATTAAAATCATTTTTTATGTCTCTAAAAACCACTCATTTCTCTATACCCACAGCCACTACACAATATTATAAAAAAAAAAAATATGCCAAACATAAGAGATAGTGCTACTAACCTTATTTGAAAGATTGCATGCAATCCATTCTTTTAAAGGAAGAACCTTTTGAATATGGAACTCTTGCAAAGTGAGGAAAAATGATCAGATCACTTTAGCACTTCCACAATCCTTAAGGACATGAAGTACATCTTCTGTCTCGCTTTAGCAACTCTTATAGCTAGCATCTGAGGTGAAAACTCTTCTATTTCTTTCATAATTACAAATGATTTTCTTTTGAACCACTAACCAAAGGAACATCTTAACACATTGGGGAGCTTTGATTTTCCAAATACACTCCCAAAGACCTGAAGCTTCATCACCACCATGGAGATAACCAATTCATAGGTAGATTTTATGGAAAATTTGCCTTTTTAATCTAAAGACTAAAAGAATCCATCTTCATCGTTGAGCTCCTCTCTTAAAAAAAAAGCAAAAATTCTTTTAACAAAATCATTAGGCAGCAACCTTTCCAAAGAATCTCAATTCCAACCAATCTTAGGAATCTAATAATCCATAACCTAATGAACACATCTAGATAACCAAATATTTTGAGAAGCCAACTAATAAAATTAGACTTCTAAAATCCATAAATCAAGCCAAAAATAAGTTTGACAACCATTATTGACTTGAACCCTTACTCCTTATCCAGGATCAAAGACACTTTTACAATCCCCTGCCAAATTGAAGAGGCACCCTGTTTATGCTTGATATTAGCAACGTTTGTTTTAGTGCGAATATATTTATTAGTTAAAAATTGAGCCCATAGACTATTATCCTCAGTTAAGAGTCTCCACCCTAATTGAGTTAGAAAAGCTAGATTTATATACTTCAAACTCTGGCCCCTAAAGCCCCTTTGATTCTTTGGCTTTATCATAGTGTCCCACTTTACTAAATAGACTACTTTCTTCTCTTTATTACCCCCCTAAATAAACTATCTTATCATCCTTTCTAACTTTAAACACCAAATTTGGAATAATAGTGGTTTGCATTACATAGTAAGGAATAGATGCTAACACAAATTAGGCTAGAGTAGTTCTTCCTGCAAGTGTAAGGTAGTTGGCACTCCACCCATTTAGTCTATTGCACACTTTTTCCAAAAGATACTTGTATTTTGATGCTAAGAGCTTCTCATATAATGATGGGATTCCTAGATAATTCTCCAAATTCTTAGTGAACGATAATCAAGATTCTAGAAATGGAAATAACCATCTCATTATCCACATTTCACAAACATAAAAATACTAGATTTGGCATAATTAAATTTTTCCCTATAGAAGCTCTATAAAACATTTCCAAATAGCTTATAATGACTTTCATTTGGTGCATATTAGCTTTGGCGAAAAGAACCATGTCATTGGCAAACATCAAATGCAAAATCTTTGGCCTATTTCAAGAAAGGCAAACTAGCTTCCATTCCCCATCACTCACTGATTTATTTATAAGTTGGGAAAGTCTCTCAATACATAAAAAAAATATACATATATATATATATATATATATATATATATATATATATATATATATATATATATATATATATATATATATATATATATATATATATATATATATATATATATATATATGTAGAGGCAAATAGAATCTCCTTGATGGGTACCCTTTATAGGATTAAACTATTAAAGCTTTGATCCATTCCATAAGATACTCATCTTTGAAGTTTCCACACAAGCCATATTATATCTAACCCAGGTATCTTCCATTCCCATATCAATCAAAATGTCCCAAATGAAAGGCCAAGCTAAGCAATCATAAGCTTTCTCTAGGTTAATCTAGATAGCCATACAACCTATCCCATTTTTCTTCCTTTGTATAGAGTGCATAATTTCCTGATACACCACTATGTTATTTGATATCTATCTTCCTAGTATGAAACTACTCTAATTAGGAGCCATTAACTCAAGCAGAATATGCTTTAATCAGTTTGCTAAGACCTATGTAATGATCTTATAAGACACATTACAAAGGCTATGGTGTGGAATTGAGAGACCAACTCTAGAGATTTCACCTTAGGAATTAGAGTCAACAAAGTATCATTAACCTCTTCTTTAAGAATTGTTATACTAAGGAAGTTTAGAACAAAATCACAAACTGACTTCCCCACTTTATGCCATAACCTTTGATAAATGCTCACTTGCACTCTATCTAAACCCGAGGCTTTAAATGGAGCCATATCAAAGAAAGGTCTATTAATATCTTCTGCCAAGAAGCTGCTGTTCTGAATGTTGCCTTGAGACTCTAAAAGAGGAGGAAACCTACCACTGGCGAGAAGATCACAATGGTAAACACCATCCTATTAAAATAGGCTATAATAAAACTTTTGAACCATGTCCTGCAAAGTCTTCTCATTAATTACTTGATCCCCATTATTATCCCTTAACCCAAAAATCTTAGAGTTAGTTCTTTTCACAATAGTGGCTAAGTGATAGAACTTGGTGTTTCTGTTTCTAGATTCAATCCAGTCTTCTCTAGATTTTTTATACCACAAAATTCTTCTAGTAAAAGGAACTAGTCCTACCGCTTCCTTAGCTTTTGATCAAGTCTCCAAAGATTATTAGAAAAATAATTTGTAAGTTGCTTCTAGACTCCCTTTAACCTAGCTTAAAAGCATTTTTCCTGTTTGAAAATATCCCCAAGCGGCAAGTTTTTCCAATCAATAAGAGTTTCAACATAAGCTTGATATTAGTTGCAAGGCATTTATCATTTCCCCAAACCAAGTTAAGAAACTCCTTAAACTGAGGATGAGTGAGCCATGCCGTGTAGAATTTAAAAATGGAATTATAATTCACAGTAAACTGTGTTTGTAAATAGATGAGAAGGGGAGTATAGTTAGAGTGAATTCTAAAAAGATGACTTACTATGGCCTTTTTAAACAACAATCTCTGGTCTATATTACATAACTCTCTATCTAAGTGAGTTTTAAAGTTAATGCCTCCTCTTCTACACCAAGTAAATTGAGCTCCAAAATAATCCAAATCAATCAAACCACTATCAAAGACTCATTATCGAAAGTGACTGCGTCTTTTGCTTGAAAAGAATCTCCAGAATTCACATCCTCTTCACTTAGTACTAAATTAAAATCACCAATCGCCATTCAAATCTTTCCATAAAAGTTTTCTAAAGTTGAAGCTAGGACTCTTACAAATAATAGATAATAACTATGGCTTAGTATTCTTATGGTACACTCAAGCTAAGACAAATTAAGGATAAGTAAGCAATATATCAAGTCGAACCATATCTTGCCAAAAGACCTAAATTCCTCCACTAAAACCCACAGCTTCCACTCAAATCCAGTTATCAAAACCCATTCTTTGGGAAATGTGATTCGCTTAGTCTCCACTAACCTTGGTTTCTAAGAGAGCTATAATCACATGCTTGTTCCTTCTAACAATTTCCTTTAGCATACTGCCAAACTCCCTTAAAGCCATACCTTGGCAATTCAATACTAAAAGATTCATAAAATATAAAAAGAAAAAAGAATACCAAAAGCAGACACCTAGAGAGCATGGTCCTTAATTAATATGATCCTTTTCAATCCAATCCTCAACACCAATTTCAATGTCATACCCATCTTCTTCTTCTCCAAAAGAGCTTCCCTCAAATTCACTACCTTTCTCCTTCGAATTGTCACTCGATTCTTCTATGAAAATAAGATCATCAGGTTATTTTTTGGCGCTACTTAATGGTGGGTCTTGATGGTGCTCACTTGTGTTTAAATTCAAACCCTTCTTCATTCTATCTTTCAATGAAAGGAGCGACTAGTTGGAATAGTTTGTTGAGTAAATTGCTTTCAATTTTTTGATCCCCTCACCACAATGTATTCTTTCTCAGCTACAACTTGATTAGATTTCCCTCTTCGGTTCACATGATACTAAATAGTTGTACCTTTTGTGTCCTTGCTCACCTCTATACCCTTTCCCTTTATTGTTACTTCATGTTCATCTTTAATTTGCACATTGGGCCTATGACCCCTTCCTCCTAGCATGTTCCCTTTAATTCTATTATCTTTGTTATAGGGCCTTATGCTTTAAACCCTCTTTTAAGCCCAAAGAAATATTTCCCTGTCTGTATTTTTAGTTAGGCTCATTTCTCCTTCTTCAATAACTTGATCTATAAGAACATCAAATCTTGACTTACGGATCCCATAAGAATTGGGTCCTTTTTAACCATTTTTATTATCCGCATGCAAATTAGTTGCAGTATCACTTGGGAAATTGTGATCTTTCCTATGCACTATATAAGCAGGATTACATGGTATATCATTTTTCTTTCTGTAACGACAAGGATTCTTAGTAGCCAGCATCCATGGCCCAAAATCTTTTGCAATTTCAAGCTTAGCCAAATTTGTAACTTTCCTAACATGGCTTCTTTTCCCTTCTAGTTGGTCCTTTCCCTTCTCCCTTCCTTCATTTAAATGTTAAGCTAATTCTGAGCAAGCTTCACTCTGATGACCCTACCGCCCACATTTAAACAAATTAAGTGAATTTCTTCGTATTCTAGCCTTCTAATACAATTTGAACTTTACTAACAGAGGTTCAATAAGGTTTACCTCCACACCAATATGAGTAAACCTGCCTCTAGAAACCATACTAGTAGCATTATCAATTTTGATTGGCTTACCAATCTCCTCCCCACCTTCATCAAGAAGTCTTTGTCATAATATTCAATTGAAAGACATGGAATGTGACCCAAACTAATGTTCTTCCCATTTCATCTTACTCTATATCAAAATTTGGGTACGATTACAGTGAGGTAGTGTTCTGCTGCCATCCATGGTCCTCCATACAAAGCATACTCCAGATCATTAATAGAATTGAATTTGACTATATAATAGTCATTATCCATAGCAACCAGATAAATAACTCCCTTTGGTCTCCACCATTCCTTGAGCAAGTATTGATACCAATGGTTTTACTTAGCAATTTCACTATAAGCATTTGTTTACAAGGCTTGCAAATCCTCACTTTCTCTCCCTTGGACAAAGAAATAGTAGGACACTCATCCTCCCCTTCATCTCCCATAACACCTTCTTCATCATCAGAAACAAAATCCTCTTCCCACATCCGATTCAGTACCACTCACTCTAAGAAATTTGTCTTTAAAGGAGTGTTTTAAGATATCCCAAGATTGATTTCCACCACCCCTCCTTCTACCATTACAATATCTTCACTATTGCTGTTACTCTCAATCCTATTATTCTTCTCAATTGGAGGATCATTATTCACTCTTACTCCTCTCTAGTTGTTCTTCTTCTTCTATGAATTGCTTTCTCTCTAAGGAGCTCATATCATTTTCCTTTTTTTTAAAATATAGTTTTTACGCTTGAGTTTTTTGTTAAAAACATTATATATTAAATAACTTTAATTCCACAAATTAGTTAAATTAATAATTGATTATACTTATTCTAGAAAAAAGGTTTGATTCCACAGAGTCATAAAAAAATACATTTTTAGAAAAATTATAATTAGCATGTTGCTCTATTATATCATTTTCTACAATAATGTTTTTACAGTCAACTAATGTAACACAATAATAACAACACAAATTAGTCATTTAAAGAAAAAAAAAATTTCTTAAAGAATCAATAGTTACAATAATCAATAATGTATTTCAAAGCATAATTTAGTAGTAAGTACATATATAGTTTGAATAATAGAATTAGATTTGATTTCCCTTCTTTATGCTAAAAATATAAATAAATAAAATAATGCCTTATATATATATGAATTGAAAATTTAATGCAAAAAGGAAATTGGGATAAATTATATTATAATATATAATTGTCCTTCCAGTTCTGGTGGGGTTCTTATATTATGGACCTAGGTCCACCTTGCAATGTGGACGTAGTCCAAAACACACCGTTTCAATAATAGCAAAAACACGTGGCCTTTTTTTTAATTTTTTAATTAAAACAAAATCTGTTCATCTTCCTCTGCTTCCCTTCTCACAACCGTTTCCCTTCGCACAACCATTTCCCTCAGCCTAATCTCTCTACTTCTCCACAATCTTCCAACCACTCAAACTCAGAAATCACCCACTACTAAAATACACACACTGCTACCTATTAAATCCATCATCTTCTAGAATGAATACTCAACAGTCACCGCTATTATCTAATTTCTACTTCACAGCAAGTATGTTTCTTGTAACTCTTTTTCTTTTATTTTTTATTTTCTTCTATCAATTTTGTGCTAAAACTTATATTTTCGTCAATCTAAAGTAACAAGATTTATCAAAATATATAAAATTATTGTTTATGTTTTATATTCAATATCACTATGATCAAATCTTAGAGTTAGGGTTTCTAAAAATCTTTGCTAATCCTACAACAAACATATTATTTCAGCTTTAGCTAGAACCTGAACTTGAATACATGAAAAATTTGAAAATCAAGCAAAAATTACAAAATTTGAACAATATATTGGACACAAAATTGACATGGGCATCAAATATTGACATCAGTGATGCAGACCTGGTAAGTACTAATTATAATAGTCATAATATTTGATTTTTTTTAAATAAATATATTGAGGTATTCTTTTTTTTTTTTCTTTGTTGTTCTTTTCATTTTTTTAGGTATTCTTTGTTGTTCTTCACTATGCACATTACTTCCTCATTTGCATCAATCTCAACAAACAACAAATTGAAATCATAGATAACAAAACCTTGCCACGCAATATCAAACATACCACGAAGTATGAAGGCACTCCAAAACTTATTGTAAGTAAAAAAATCTTTTACCTTCATAAGTAAAACACATTATTGGAACTTCATTTTAACACATATTACATTTTATCAATGCTTTTAGGTTGAATCCTGTACATAATATTTGGCAACAAGAGGCATAGCTTTAAAAAAAGAAATCAAGAATTTAAAAGAAGTGTTACTCAGAATGCCTTGGAGGACAAAAAAAAATGTTTATGATTGTGGAATATATTGCATGAGACATATGGAGACATACAAAGGAGAAGGACATAATTGGAACTCCAACTTTACCAAAAATAATGTAAGATATAAATCTTAATTCTTCTTACTTCATTAATTCTATATGTTGTTATTTACTTATATTTTTAATTGTATTTTTTGCAGGACCTTCTCTTAAAGTCTCTAAGAGCAAAATATTGTATATTCATTCTATTATCTGGAATTAATGAATATAGACCCTTTATCATCAATGAAGCAAAAAAGAGATTTCTATAGAGTAAAAAGAACAATTGACAAATACATTGAAGTTGATAATAGTTTTAGAAATTGATAATACACTAAAGTTGTTAACAGTTTTCATTTGCAAATACTTTATATTTTATTTTAAGATTGTTTGTTTAACTAAGCATATTTGGTTTTCATATTTTGTTTTTTTAAGAATTTAAATTCTACATTTGGATTAACATTTCAATGAAAATATTATGCTAATATACTATTTCTGACTTAATGTATCTCTCATATCCACAATATTATATATTTTGTATGAACCTCAAATTCATATATATTGAAAAAAATACTAAATTTGAATTTGAAACATAATGAACCATACACTTATATGTGATGAATCTAAACATTATATCTAATGAACCTCTACCACAACTAAAAACTACATATTAAAAAAATTTATTTTATTAAAAAAATAATTCAAATTTGACTTTGACGAAACAACTATTATTTGAGAGCTGGCAGAAATTACATATCCAATGTCCAATTTCATCTAAACCTCAAATTCATTTCACATAAACCTATACTTACAGCATAATGAATCTCACCTTTATGACTAATGAACATGAACTACTTATTCATCAAATCTAAAAATAAACTAAAAAAATAATCATTCAATAACACTAGTAACTCAACTAAAAAATTTGTTTTATTATAAAATATATTTAAAAAAATATTTCTAGCATATACAAATTATAAAAAATTATTCGAAGACGTGGGATTAAAAAAATTCAATTGATCAATTTCCAACAATTGAACTATAGTCTATACTTGGGTAACGAAAAAGCTATCAATTGAGAGATGCCAAAACTCGAATGTGCAAGATATCCATCACCAGCAACTTGTAAAACAGTTTCCTGAAAAATTATTTTTAACTGTCACTCGTACAATCAACAAAATATTGCAACTTATATCTAAGAAAAGATTAAAATTCAATAAACAGTAATAAAAAAAAAACCTAAAACTGAACTCTATACTGCTGATTTTGTTTCCAATGCAGCCCTTTTAGCATTTTTCCTATGCCTTTTTGCTTGATTACACCTTTTCTCTATTATGCTTTTAATCCTTTTGTTGCGTTAAGCCTTTGCTCTACGCTTAGTAGGATTTTGAATCTCCTCAGTTGATGTTCTATCACCTTCATCACACTCATCAACAAAAACAGGACCAACCTCACTTCTAATACTAACTTCTGCATTTCTAAAAGCTTCCTCACATATTTCTCAAGCTT
The DNA here is from genome assembly GCA_947687605.1 of Reutealis trisperma. Taxonomy (NCBI): domain Eukaryota; kingdom Viridiplantae; phylum Streptophyta; class Magnoliopsida; order Malpighiales; family Euphorbiaceae; genus Reutealis; species Reutealis trisperma. The sequence goes on from CANTUT010001100.1 coordinate 23,598, forward strand.
TCCTATTTTATTCACTAGCTAAAATCAATTGCTAAAACTTCCTTGACATTTGTATTCTCCAAATAGAAGAAGCAATACCATATTCATCAACTGATGAACTAATACCAAAATCAATATTTTGGCTTCAAATAACCTCTTTCATCCACCTCTTTGTTACATAGTTATCTAGGATTCCTTCAACACAATTCACATTCATTACACACAAACAATGGCAACAAAGGATAGCTATTTCTAAAAATATCTTACAAGTGCAAAAAATATTAAGATTTTGCCAATTAAAATGCACCTCATGACAAATAAGATCCACATCTGGACTCAAACATGAAAAATCATCCTAATTTCTTGATTTAATAGACATTCTTGATGATATGCAGTACCCTTCATAAATTGCTCCTTAAACATAAAATAAATCTCTATTGTATAAATTTCCCTAGCATGTGAAAGCAACTTAACATGCTTCAAAAACATCTCCGGTTTACCTTCCAAACAATGCATATCTTCTCCATTTTCCTTGCTCCTCCACTCTAACACTACATCAACAAAACAATTATAAACATCACAAAGCCAAGCAGTCTTAAAAAGTCTCCTAGAAATCGAAGAATTCATACTCTCACTCCTTTGCGACTATAAAATACCATCAAAAAAATAATCCTTGCTAAAAGTACGACACCATTTCTCTCTGCAACTATAAAGCTTCTATAGCCAACTATTATTGTAACATTTATATTCATTTAACAACCTGGAAAAAAAAACACATCGTATGTAGATTCGTCATATATAACATCAAGGTTCATTACACAATAGGTACAGGTTCATTATATTGAACTATCAAGATCACTGAAAAAAACAAAAAAGTATATAACACAATTAAACTTACCTGGTCCAATACAAATGAAACTCAGCTTCTGTATCAGTGTTTTGCAACAAATAATTAAACAAATCCACAAATCCTTTTTGACTTCTCAAAGACTTTATATTCTTCTTTGAATTTTTCCTAATGTGCCATATACAAAGTCTATGACCAGACTTCGGAAATACTTGAACAATCATAGTAGCCATAGTAGCAGACTGATCTGTCATAATAGTTTAAGGATGTCTCCCGTCCATTGATCTTAAAAATACACTAAAGAGCCATACAGAAGACTCTATTCTATCATTTAGCAAAAAACCACACCCAAACATCACATTCATACAATGATGATTTATACCCACAGACAGTGCACAAATCATATCATATTTGTTAGTCCAATAAATAGTATCATGAACTAACAAATCTCCTAAATGCAAATAATCTTATTTCATCCATCCATCTCTCCAAAAAAAAAAAAAAAAAAAAAAAAGAAAACTACACAACCTAGAATCATTATCAACCTCAAAATAAATAAAAAAAAAATTCTTTTTCATTTAATTGTCTTTTTCTAAAAATTTCAATCAATGAATTAGAATCACTCCCATCTAATTTCTTCAAATTCTCTAATCTTAAATGATTATAAGCATCCATAAAAGTGAATCCAACAAATGGTGAACCTCCACATTGATTCTTAAGCAACCTAATCCCATCAGCAACTGGAATTTCACTTTTCTTTAAATGCTCAAGATAAGTAAGCTGATTCTTTGTAATTTCTCAATGTGAATGAAGGAGATGAACTTTGGTTAGTGCACATAGCTCGTGATTGTGATCTTTTTATGTTTTGTTACAGTCCAAACTCTATCCTTGTCAATATCAAATTGCACAAAAGCTTGACAACCACTACAAATATCTAACTTTGCATAATACTTAATCTAGCCTTAGAGTAATAAAAAATTTTCATTGACAGTGTTCTACCATTTGCTCTATACCTTTGCTTACCTTTTCTAACACTAAACCCTAATCTAAATGCATAATCATTATAAAAAGCATAAACTTCATCAACAGATCTCACAAAAATGCCCAACAAATCATCACCACAAACAATATTTCGATTATCAACTGCAAAAAGTAAAACACAACATTATGCTAATGAATAAAACATCATTCTAACATTATACTATAAATTTTAAGCAATCAATATGCATCTACAATTATCAATTACTGTAATGTATTAACTGAACCTCAACGTATGTCTAATTAACATGAACTTTATAACTAATGAACCTGTATACTATAACTAATGAACCTATACTCCTGAAATCACATACATATAAATTCATCAATCATAATTATATTTTTACTAAAACACAACATTATAATAACGAAAACAAAATCATTGTAACATTATACTATAATTTTAATGAATCAATATGCTTCTACAATTATAAATTACTGCTATATATCCAATGAATCTCAACAGTATATCTAATGAACATAAACTTTATAACTAATGAACCTACATAATATAACTAATGAACCTATACTCCCAAACATAAGAACACAAAACTTCATTAGCGAAAATTAAAAAACTTCATCAGCCAAAATTAGACTTTCATTGAATAAACAAATACACTAATACCAAAAAAAAAAAAACTCAAAATCAAATAATAAAAAAACCAAAACTACATAAATAAAACATAACTAATAAAAACAAAAATTAAATCCAATACAAAAAACTGAATAAATCACAAATTAAATACAATTTACCTGCACCAGGAGACGAATCCAAATTTAAAACTGAAGAATTAACTATTGACATTACTTGCTCAACTGCATTGTCCAAATTCTCATCAACTAACTGAACGCCACATGAATCAATAGCAGATTCACCACTGATACACACTTTTCAACTCCAAAAACTAAATTTCCTACCATTTATCAAACAATATCTCTAACTTCTAACCAAAAAAAAACCTAAAAATACAAACCAATCGAGCTCCAAAATAAAATCAGAAAAAAACAAAGAAGAAGAAGAAGAAGAAGAAGAAGAAAAAGAAAAAGAGAAACAGCTTCAACAAAATCGAAACAACTTCCTAAGAGAAGAATAAGAAAAAAAGAAGAAGAATAAGACGAAGAACAAGAAGATCGATGAAGAACAAGAAGATCGAAGAATCAGAATAAGAATAATACGAAAAATAAATCTACCTTCCTAAACTGAAAAATCCATTATAAAACTTTTTTTTTAATCAAAACGGTGCATTTTGAACCTGGGACTATGATGCAAGGTAGTCCCGGATCCGTGGTATAAATTGTCATTCTGGTGTGCATCGTGTATATGAATTTCACCTCTAAATGAAGCGTGAGGTGCAAGTTGCATACCATTTCATTGAGCAGTTGACTTTGTTTCTTGAATTAGGGCTTTAACATTTTATTATTACGGTTTTAACATTTTTTATATATATACAGACATGACAAATAAAAGCCATGAATTATTAACTTCGAGTTGGGTTTGCAAATTTGATTGGGTTGACATTCTTTAGTTGGTATAAATGGTCAAGAAAATGTCGAAGTGGGAAATATATGAGAATTTTTCCAGGTCAAAGCAGTGTTTTCCTCTCTACGATATACAAGTTTACGCAAATTATATTATATATAGATAGATTGGAAGTATTATTGGAAATTTTCAAACCTATTTATTATAAAATGAAGATTTGCTTCATTCCTTAAAAAAATAAATTTTTTATTTAATAATATTGATGTCAGATCCAAAATTATATGATGGTTGAACTGTCAGTTAAAACCAAATTTATAAAAAAAAAAAAATTCATTTAATTACTAATATAAAAATTTATTTTTTTTATTTTTTATTTTTCGTCCTAACATAATAGCATAATATAGATTACAATATAATCTTAGTTTTTTTCTTTTTTAGAAAAATAAATAAATATATATGTAAAACTTTATAATTAGTATAATGATAAATACTGATATATAAGGTTACTTGCAAAAATAGTAGATAAGAAGCATTTTACATTTATATATTTACAAGCTATTTTCTTTTTGAAAAGTAAATAATATATTTACAAGTTATTACGCCAATAGTCAAACTTTTGACATGTTTTATAAAAATTCTTGATACATTTATTTTTTATATATTAGAAATAATAATGCATAAGACCACTAATTAAAGACATTTTGGAGAAGGAAAAACATGGCAAGTGGTTGAAGTCAATTAATTAAGTAGGAATAATTTTCCTTTATAGTACAACTACAATTTTAATTAATTAATTTTTTGTATGTTCATGTGAGTTTGTTTAATGCTTGTGGGAAACATATAAAATTATGCAACAAAGCATGCCTCTCTTAAGACTGTGGGATGGAAAACAAACAACTAAAACAATTAAAACAAACAGAAACATGTTCACTAGTTTAGTGGCTTTCTACTAATTATAAACATTAATATGTTTTCTAATTTATTTATAATTCATAAATATTTAGAAAAAACTCAATATTGATCAAAGAAATAAGAGTGCATTTGGTATACCGTAATGGGATATAATGTAACGTAATCAAATGAATTTAATATAAAGTTATATTAAAAAATAATTTGATTACATTATATTACATCTCATTACGGCATACTAAACGTACCATAAAATCATAAGAAAAAGCTCAATAACTTTTCTAATAATAATAATAATAATAATAATAATAATTGATTTAAAATTTTGTTCTTCTATGATTTTTTATAATTTTATCTTATTTGTAAATAAAACCGCAAGTGCAATTGCATATTGCATTACAATATATTTTTTCCATAAAAAATGACAAATTGTTATTCTAATTTAATATTTTAAATTTGACAATTTTTTTTTCTAAGAGATATATATTACATACAATATAAATTATCAATTACAAATGTATAATCAATTATACATAATTATCATAAAAAAATAGGATGGCTTACGATTATCGTCTTTAAACATGAAGACAGTTATCATCCCTAAAATTAAGGACAAAGTCATCTCCAAAAATTGGAATGATTGTCGTTTTCAAATATAAATATAGTTGTTGTTCTTGTAAAGAGGTACAACAATTGTCTGCAAAATATTGGGCTAAATGACATCCTAAAAATAGGGACAACTATTCAAAAATTGTTCCCTATAAAATAGGGTACGAAAGATACAAGGATAACTTATGAGAATAATTTTTGTCATCCTTTTATTTTTGGAGATGATTTTATAATTTTAGAAGACGATTTTAATTATTCCCTAGACTCATAATTTTTATAGTTATCAAAGTGACAACTGTATCAAATATTATAGATCAATATGAATAACAAATGAATATGAGAGTCGCAATTTGATATTACAATTAATATGTTGGATCATAATATTATTTTAAAACCGTATAGCACATGATAGTGGGAGTTTTTAGCATCCTAACAATTAACAAATGCCTTGTCCATGCCTATTGCCTGCCCATAATCACACACAACAAATGTTGACTTAAGCAAATTTTTTTTATGCCTACATAACAAGAAGGGATTTCTTTAACAAATTTCAATTGCAATTTGGTAGGAAATCACATTGGCAGTTGAAAGGTCTATAAGAAATTAATGATACGCTCTAATTAGAGTCAAATCACTCATACACCATACCTACTAAACAAAGCTGGCATCTTGTATAAAACCCACCAACCATACCCTAATGGATAGGATTGGGCATTATTAAATTGTCCTTATGAAATTCATTATTAAATCTGCATGCAGCATCACGAGCTTGGTATATGTTTCTTGGATTAAATTTGCTCAAATGATTGTGGTCATGGACTTTGAACCCATGTGAGTATTCATGGTTGCTCATTATTTTATTTATTTTGAATCCAAATAGATTCAGTTTAATTAGTCTTTTTAAACCTTTTAAAAGTGTAAAAATATTTGAGTTCTTCTATTTTTTTATTATAGAAATTTTTACTAATTAATTTTTTTTTTATTCTATACTATATGTATATTCTTATTTCATGCATCTAATCAATATGTAAATATTATTTAAAAAAATATTAACCGAAATTATTTTTTATATCCAATTTTTACCTAATGCCAATACTCATTTTTACTTTACATGATGTTACCATACTAATTAAATGTATAAATGTAATGTAGATTAATTTTTTTTTTCCTATTATTGACAAATATTAAAGAAAGAGATCGATCATTGTATACTTACAATGTTTAAGTTGATTTAATATTTATGATAGTAGAAATTGTAAGAAGTATTGGGAGTTTATGTAATTACGAGAGTGTTAACTTCAAAAATTAACTATTAGATCTACTATTTAGTTGAAGGGAAAAAGAAAAAGAAAAAGAAATCCAAAATGAAATAGTAATGCAATTCAAGGAAAGCAAGTTGGGACTCACACACAGCACTCGCGGATATGACCAAGACAGCATATGGTACTACGGAAAATCAGATCTGGCATTTAATTATGTAATAATAATAATAATCTCTTCTTTCACATGGGAAATTATATGTTTGAGACAAGTTCTAATTTATTAGCTGTCTATACAAAACTCATATTGGTAAGGAAGCCAATCAAATATTACTCTTAAAGAATTCTCAATAGTAATAATTATTTCAAAAACTATATTTTATTTAATAAAAAAATCTAGTTAATAAAGATTAGATAATTTTATTTAAATTTAATAAACTCTTTATATTTTACTCTTTATTTTACTTTATCCCATAAGTACTAATTGTTTTAATTTTTCATTCTTTAAATTTATCTAATAAAAAAATAGTACTAAAATTATCTTAATAAAATGTACAAAAACTTATATTGCATTTATTAAAATTAAAATAGAAAGTGATATTTGACTTATAAATATAAAGAGTCAAACCAACTCTATTTTTTATTTTTTAAAGATAAAGAGTCTATTAAAATTTTATTTTTTAAGATAATAAAAAGATTGAAATGTAAAGAGTGCATTGGACACGAGAACTTCAATTTCGACTCATCCTATCTATAATTACGCTAACAATTATCATTAATATAGTGAGAACTATGATATAATTATTTTTGTCGCCCAACTCAGTGTTGTGTAATTTTCCAATAATTTTTTTTTAAAAAATTATTTTAGGGAAAAATTACATACTCCATTTATTATCATCCCAAAAAACATAATTTCATTATTATATTCATATAATTTCGGTCTTTATTAATTTGAAAATAAGCTATTAATTCAAAAAAAAAAAAAAAAGATAATAAGAGGTTAAGATTTTATATCACGACAAGTCACAATTTCATTCAATTGAGAAAGAAAATGTCTACAACAATCTCCATGAAATTAAATTTAATCATTGATAAAGTTAAAGATTAAACCCATAAGATTTGGACCCATACCGCAAGCCAAGTCCGAATCTCTAAGAGGGTTGTATATATCATTTCAAGCTCAATCCATGTGTGCCTTCTAGAATGACAAGTGTCTCATCTAAAGCAAACAACTCTACCTTCTTCAACGAAGGACCTAATAGAGGATTATTTGACCAAGTCTCTTCGACTTGTGTTTCGATCCCTTCTGACAACTCAGGCTTCCGAACAAGCCATTTGATTGTTGCTTCCTATCCTTTTCTCTCAGTGAAAAAGCCATTGACTCTAAAAAGGCTTGCTACCTCATCTGACATTTGGTCACCGGCCACCTCCTGTCAGTACAAAGGCAGCACCTATCTACTCACATGTGAGGTATTGTGCAATGATGACCCAGATATGCCTACCTGCTATGGCAAAAACATGCCCTCTTGAGACATCATCCTCACCTATTCCAAAGAGAGAGATCACCAAGTATTAAAGGAAGAAACCAACACCATACATAGGACAACTTACTCTTGTGAACCCTCAATTTTACATCTTCATCATCCAACCACAATCTTAGAACCTGCTGAATTTAACGCACTACGTCGAGCCATCACAACTGTCCCGCTAGCTGGTTAGTGGGCGAGGCCCAAAAGAAATTTTTTTTAGCGTTCAGTTACATTACTACTAGACATCCAAATTTTCTATACTTAATACCAATCAATCTATAAAAAAGAAGGCTGCCACGTCAGCTGTGTCATGGCAGGCATGCAGCGCCACACAGAGCTCTGTAGCCTTCTGTCGCCAGTGGACCCCTCCTGCGCAGAAAATGATCCTTTTACCCCTCCAGTTTAATTTTCAGCCCATTCTAACCCTATCCCTCATTGTCTTTTCATATTTTTACTACCTAAACTATCCTTAACCCCATTTGCCTATAAATAGGCCGCCCTATTTCCTTATTTCTCTTCACCCCTTGAGTTCGAGTAAATTACTATCCTCAAATTCCTCTCTTTTTCTCCCTCCAATCACTCTCTAATTAATTAATTAATCTTTTTAATTAATTAATTACCTCAACCTAACCAAGTTAATTAATCTTTTTAATTAACTAAAACTCTTTTTCTAATCACTCAATTAATTAATTAATTAATCACTCTTTTTTCAAAAATCATTCTTTTTTTTTAAAATTAAATTAATCCTTTTTATTAATCCACCCTTTATCCAAATTAATTAATTAATCATTTTAATTAATTAATCAATCAGTCCATCCATTTCATCACATTAATTAGTTAATTAATTATTTTAATTAATTAATTAATCTCTCAATCAATCAAATTATCCGATCCCTATAAAACGAAGCTTTGGTTTGGTAAAACCCTCCACCCGTCAAAAGCAAAGGTATCAGCCTCTTCCCTTACTCTCAAAACACCCAAACCAAAATCAATTTGATCAACTCCTAAACTCCTCAATTTAATCATGGAATGAACTATATGAGTTTTGATTCCCATTTAATAGGATACGTAGACACATTTGGAATCTAAATCCAAACCTCAAATCCAAATCCCAATCAATCTCCTTTCTCCTTTTTAATTAATATAAGTTGTCGATGTTTTCATTGCACTCATACCATGCTCATGCATTAATCATGATGTTATAATTGTCATATAATATTTGTCATTTATGAAATTAAATTTTAAGTCAAATTAAACTTAAGAGCCAAATTTAGATTATTTAAAACCAAAAACCTAGTCCCCGAACTTAACCTGATTCAAAGACTAGTGATTTTTATCTTTGGGCAAATTAATTAAAAATTAATGAATTGAAGTCAATTTAGGTTTTTTCCTTAATATTTTTCCAACTAAATAAAATTAAGATGGCGACTCCCAAAATCATTTTCAAAATCAACCAATCTGAACCTAAGGGTTCCATCATGAGTCTAAACTCAAATGAGTATCCCGGTTCCCTCTAGTGGATTTGGCCGGTGCTCGGGCGAGGCCTCACATTTGGCAACTCCACTAGGGACTGGTTACCACCTTTTTTTCAATAAAAAGGAAAATAAGAGGATTATTATTTGGTTAAGGAAAAATTTTCCAAAATAATCTCTATTTGGCTTATTAAGTATAATTTGACTTTCATGCATCACTTTGCATAATAAAGGCTCCTTGCCTAAACCTTAGTTTTAGGAAAATTTTTGGATGGCGAGTAGCATTGGCTTGACTACTCTCTTTGAGTATGTTGGGAGATAGCGAAAACATTCCACCTCGCAATGAATCCTTGATCATTTCAGTGGTGTAACAAGCAATCAGTATTGTTGGACCCACGTGAGGTTTCTCGCCTTACATGTGGTTAGATATATCGATGCTCTAGTAGGACGAGGACCCTTAAATCAAACCACCTTTCACCCTTATATATATAGTTGCCCTAGCCTTTGACCTTAGGTTCTATGTATCATAATAATCGATACTCTTTCATGTTTATGAAACCTTTTTCTGCATGTATCACATCATGATTATGCATTCATAACATGAAAAACTCAACAAGGTAAACCCTCAAATATGTCAAAGACCTAAACCGATGGTCCGTTACCCCAAAATACCTCACACACTCATCCTATCAACATGTAAACTCAATGACCAACAACATGGAAGGAATCCATTTCTTGACACACTTTTCCTTTTTTTTTCTTCACAATTTTGTATTCTTACTAGTTTTTTTGTTTTCTGTTTTAAAGGTACCGATGGCCAACACCTCCAACCCCTTTGACTAAGACGCAATAAGCACCTTTTTCACCAATCTCCTCAAAAAATAAGAGAAAACTTTTCAAGCTGCACTCACCACTGCTCTTCAGACTAAAGCTTAAACTTTCACCAATGCTCTTAACGCCTATTCTGCCACCTTTACTGATGCCCTTAACTCCCAACGCCAGTCGATCATTAATGAGATCATGGAAATGACTAATGCCACTATCACTCCCCTTCCTACTCGTGTTGAGCCTATATCTACCCAAGCTGAGACTAGCCATGCCTTGAGTTTTACTCCTCCCATTATCGGTCTCACAGATAATGGGAAAATACCTGAAACTCCAATCTCTCCTGCTGTGGACTTGAATGCAACCACTCTCTCTCCCACTGCGAATCCCTTTCAAAGTGGAGATTTCTCTAGCTTTATCGAAGCTAAGAAATTGTTGGAGAAAAGGTCATGGAAAAAACAATCAAGAACATCAAAAGGCATGAGGACATGATAGATGTTAATTCTTTAGCTCTCTTTCGGAATTCACAGGTTCCTCCAAAATTTAAAATGCCAATCATGGATAAGTTTAATAGCACCATATGCCCCAAAACTCACCTTAAAATGTATGTGGGCACTATAAGACCCTTTGATATGGATGATGAGCTCCTTAGTTATTCCAACAGTCCTTAATTAGAGTCGTTGTTAAATGGTAGTTAGATCTCAACCAGAATCACAAGAAAACTTGGGATGACATCTGTAATGCTTTTGTCAAGCAATACCACTATAACATCGAGGTGGATGTCACCCATCAAGATTTGAAAACCACCAAACAAAGGCCAAGAGAATCCTTCATTGCATTACTTATAAGGTGAAGGACAAAAGTGACACAAATGATAAACCATCCATCTGAAGTAAAGCAAATTGACATTATCATTAAAAACCTCCTCCCCCAATATCAGGCTCATTTGCTAACTCAATACCTCCCCAGCTTCAAAGCTCTCATTACCATTGCCTCCAAGATCAAGGATTTGATTCAATTGGGACAAATTAAAGATGAATCCTCTAGTTTGAGGTATCATAAGAACAACAATTACACCACTAACTCCACTACCAAAAGAGAAGGAGAGGTAAATGCTGTCTCTTATCACCAGCCAATGAGGTTAGAAAGGAGGATTTTTTCTGAGCTAGGCATGCACTTCAGCATCATTTTCAAGAAAGCCCTGGAGGCTAATATGGTTAAGCCCTTAGAACCACGACCTTCTCCAAACCCCTTGCCTAAGGGTTATAATGCTAATGAGCATTGCGACTTTTATCAAGGGCTGGGGCATAAAATTGATGCATGCAAGGCTCTGAAGCATAAAATTCAAGACCTCATTGATAGCGAAGACATTATTGCTCCTAGACCCAAAGTCCAGCACCGCCACCAATCCTTTTCTGAAACACCAAGCTCACTCGACCATCTTAAGCTTCACTTGATAATTGGCACTTTGAGAAGAATGCCACCCTGTTGTGCCCCTACCTAAGTCCTCCGAGTCCATGTTTGAGCCGTTTGAGTCCATGTCTAAGTCACTTGAGTCAAAGTCTTTTGAGTGTGTTTCTTTTAAATCTTTCTTTGAATTTAAGTTTGTCAGGTCTTACCCTTTGGAGTCTGTATTTTGGCTTCAAGGCTTATCCTTTAATGTACTCATGATGGGACTTTTATTAGTAATAAAAGTTTGAACTTTTTGGTTTATTTTAATTTTTTTTCTAATTCATCTTTAAATGGGACATCTTAAAGAGAGAGAGAGAGAGAGAGAGAGAGAACAAAAAAAATGAAAAATACAAAAAAATGAAAAGGTAAAAGGATTAATTAATTATGGCATAAAGGAAAAGAATCAAAAATCACATACATTGCATTTGCATGGCAGTAGTGGAAAAGCTCATGACCTACTTTGTATAAAATGAAGACATGATAGGGATGCTCCGACTATCACAGTTTATAAGATCCTGACCTACAAGAAACTTGTCAAAGAGAAGCCATGGAGAATGAAGACAAAATAGGCTGAAAGATATTGTGATCAGTTGAATGCCATTAAGGAAAAGAGAATCAATGCTCTATACAAAATTCAAGGTTATCAATGGAGACTAGCCGAGCACTTCAACTAAAAGGTGAGAGACAAGGCTTTGCAAGAAGGAAATCCAATTTTGGGAGAAATCTAAGCCCTATTCATGACCCAAGAGGAAGTTTAGTTTGAAATGGGTTGGACAATACAAAAAAGATCCTATCCGACAGAGGCACCATCTTCATAGATGTGGATGGAAGCGAATTCTCCCATCTAAGCAATCCGGATCAACTGAAATGATACATCTTCTGAAGATGACATCTGTATTTCATTTATGTTTTTCATGCATATGTAATCAGAACTATGTGGACCTAATTCTCCCTAAAAGAAATAACTGATAGAAAAGTGATATAAGGGATACATAGGCAGCCCTACTCAGGTGTGGTCCAAATCATAATAAAATATTTTGTTTGCATCGCATTCTCATTTTCTTTATGCCTTATACATCATTCACTTAATTCTTTTGCCTAAACAAAAAGAAGAAAAGGAAGAATGCTTGCTAAGCTGAAAACCTGAAAAGGCGGCTTAAGCATAAATTAGAGCAAAAATAAAAGATGTCTCATTTAATAATGATCAAGTTTTGGAAAATGCAAGCCCATCATCATGACAAAAAGGATAGCCTTTTCAATGTTGTCTATAACTCATCCTGTTTCATATAGTCCTGTCAACCTGTAATTATTTTGAACAAAATGCTAAAAAAAAAAAAAAAAAGGGGTCATGTAGGAAGTCATGGTCTAGATAGTCCTCCTCTACTTCCTGAGATGCAAAATCTCTTATGTCCTCATTAAAATCAGAGTCTACTATAATCTCCTCAAATGGGCACACCCCTCCTCCAAATCGCTGTAGCTTTTTTTACTACAACAGTAGAGGTACTAATAGAATCAGAACTGTTCACCATAATAGTATCAAAAATCCTCTCTTAAGTACCAGTAGTTTTGAAACTGTTCCTAAAAATTCTCTTGTGTAATTTAGAAGATGCAGTCCTCCTCTTTACCTTAATTGCAATAGTCCTTCCCTGAACCTCCAGTGTAGTGTCATCTTATCCTCATCGTAGTAACAGTCTTCTTCGTCCCTGCCACTGCAGTTTGAGTCACTACTATAACCTGTGGTGTCGCACTTCTAGTAGATCTCTCAGTCTTCTTTAAAGATTGAGTCACCCCCTTTATTGTGCTGTAGTCCTCTTGCTACTAGTGGTCCCTCCTATAGTCTCTTCCTTCTCAGCTACGTCACCCTCTATTCCCCTCAGCAAGGTAGCCTAATGCTCTTTTTCAACTGCCTAAACCATCTTTATCAACCACCTGTCATACCTCTCTCTAGTCTCAAGTGAAATCCCACCATGATTACTCCTTAACTAGCCACCACTAGATAGCTCTGGCAATGGGTGTTATGATTTGCACAGACTCCAAGAAAAAAAAAACTGGGGGTATGTCCTGAGTCTACCCCATTTACTCATGGCCAAATGTCATTCAAACCAAACCCAACAAGCAAATCACTCGACACCAATGGCTTTCGGTCATGAAAGATCTAATTTTTTACCATTAGCAGTGTGAAAATACGCCATCTAGGGTAAGTTGCTAGCAACCATCTCATTTAATCTTTGATCAAGTCTAGATAAGGCATATGCGGACTAAAAAGCAGGGGCCACCATTTAAAAATGATCCACTCTTCCAAGATAACCCAAAACCTAATACAAACACCCACAAAGCACCCATAACTAGCAAAGTTTTCTCATTTGGTGAATAACTAGCAAGACAGTTCATCTCTCAAAATCCTAAATAAAGTAGTCAAGGCTCATTAGTGCCTTTGTTCCATTTGCCACTCTAGCACCACCCTAATCAATAGATCTATATCTGAGACTCAAACAAAAATCAAGGCCCTTATGTTGAGCCTCTGCCCCCCTTATATTTCCCTAGTCACCGGGATCATAGAACTTCTTAATCACAGCAGTCAAATTCACTTGACCATCATCTGTCTTGTGACATCCTAAGACAAGTCTAAAAAAACTCTTGAAAAGTCTAAGAGATGCCAAACTTTAAGCTCTAACACCACTAGAGCTACCTCTGGATTGCAGCCAAGCCATACTGCTAAACTCCTCCTCAATAACACCAAAACAGAAAACACAGGCCACTAGATTCTAAAATATGAAGCAACCCCTCCAACTCCTTATAAAGCCACCATGGCAAATATCCCATACCAATCCAAATCTAGTTTCTCAAACTTTACAAAGTTTCTCATTCCACAAATGCATGGCCTCCACCCTCATGCATCTATGCAATCATCCATTGCAAGCATCATCACAAATCATGTATGGCATAGAAGTCAAATAAAAGGTCTATGAATTCTGAAACGTACATGAACACTAGCATCTATGTAATCATGCATAAGTTGAGCCAATAACGTCACCGACATCTCCTAAAGCTTACCAGTACTTTCTTAAAGCTGAACGACACCTCCTAAAGCTAACAGTGTCTCTTTGAGGCTAAATGATACCTTTTCATATCTAATCAATGAAGTGAGACTTCCAGAGTTCCTTTACTCATAGCAAAGTTCATTTAAGCCTTCTAAAAAGGCCTAACCCCTCACATTCAGAAGCCTAAGTTTCTTTGGAATAATCAAAATATTGTCAGAATCTCTTGAGCTAACTTCCATAAGCCGAGGCTCTCCCTTTATCAAAATCTTGTCAGAATCTCTTGAGCTGACTCTCCATAAGCTGAGGCTCTCTCTTTACCAATATCTTGTTAGAATTTGTCAAGCTGACTCGCCAAAGGCCAAGGCTCTCCTCTTATCAAAATCTTTTCAAAATCTCTCAAGTTGACTCGCCATAAGCCGAGTCTCTCCTACCAAAATCTTATCAGAATCTCTCAAGCCAACTCGCTATAAGCCGAGGCTCTCCTACCGAAATCTTTTTAGAATCTTTTAAGTTGACTCACCATAAATCGAGGCTCTCCTTTTACCAAAATTTTGTCAGAATCTCTCAAGCCAACTTGTCATAGGTTGAGGCTTTTCTTTCACTAAAATTCCTTGTCCAAAATTCTCTTCCACCCATAAATGTCTAGAAATGGTCACCTAAACATCCATGTGGTTGCTTTTCCATGTCTTTTATCCAAATCTAATTAATTTCACCCATAAAATGTCTAGAAATGATTAACTATACATCTATATGGTTCCACTTTCCACTTTTTTACAAATCATCTTTACCTCTAGCATTAAGGCCAAATAAATACAGATAGCCTTGATTGAGATTTACCCAAATCTTATTTAACTCCAACATTAAGGCTGGACAGATAGCCTTGATTGATATTTACTCAAATCTTCTTTACCTCCAAGATTAAGGCCAAACAAATAGCCTTGATTGAGATCCACTCAAGATCATCTTTATCTCCAACATTAAGGCCGGACAGATAGCCTTTATTGAAATTCACTAAACCTTATTTATCTCCAATGTTAAGGCAAAACAGATAGCCTTGATTGAAATTCACCGAACCTTCCTTATCTTTAACATTAAGGCCGAACAGATAGCCTTGATTGAAATTCAACAAACTTTCTTTATCTCCAACATTAAGGCTGAATGAATAGCCTTGATTGAAATTCAACAAACCTTCTTTGTCCTTTAACATTAAGGCCAGACAGATAGTCTTGATTGAAATTCACCAAACCTTCTTTGTTCTCTAATATTAGGGCCGGACAGATAGCCTTAATTGAAATTTACCAAGACATTCTTGCATCTAACATCAAGGCTAGAAAGATAGTCATTGATAAAACCTCATTTATCCTAGAGGGCCCTCCCAAAGGACCTAACAAGAACACACAAGTCCAAAGTTTGATATAGCACCTCTTTCCAACGTTCATTATCATTAAAATCACCTTTTGTTCAAAGCAAATTTTGATGAGGGGGAAATTATGAACCCTCAATTTTACACCTTCATCATCTAATCGTAACCTTAGTACTTGCTGAGTTTAACGTATTACGCGGAGCCATTACTGTGGTCCCACTAGCTGGTTAGCAGGTGGGGGTTAATGAGTTGTGCCCCTAAAAGAAAAATTTTTTAGCCTTCGATTGCATTGCTACCGGATATACAAATTAATACTCCATGCCAACCAATCTCTAGGAAAAAAAAAAAAAAAAAAGGCTGCCACATCAACTGTTGCACAATAGGCATGTGGCGCAACACACCCCTTCTGCAGCATGTTGCATACGTTTGACGCAATGTCGCACAAGCCTGATGTGGCACCATATAGAGCTCTTCAGCCTTCTGACTCCAATGGGCCCCTCTTGCGCAGAAAATGATCCTTTTACCCCCCTCCCCCTCTCCCCTCCCCCCCCCCCCCCCCCAATCTAATTTTCAGCCCTTTCTAACCCTACCCCTTATTGTCTTTTCACATTTTTACTACCTAAACTACCCTCAACCCCATTTGCTAATAAATAGGCTCCCTATTTTCTCATTTCTCTTCACTCCTTGAATTTGAATAGATTGCTATCATCAAATTCCTCTCTTCTTCTCCTTCCAATCACTCTCTAATTAATTAATTAATCTTTTTAATTAATTAATTAGCTCACCCTAACTAAGTTAATTAATCTTTTTAATTAACTAAAAATCTTTTTTTAATCACTCAATTAATTAATTAATTAATCTTTTAATTAATTAATTAATCACTCTTTTTTCAAAAATATTCTTTTTTTAAATAAAATTAATCCTTTTTATTAATCTACCATTTATCCAAATTAATTAATTAATCATTTTAATTAATTAATCCATCAAGCCATCCATTTCATCACATTAATTAGTTAATTAATCATTTTAATTAATTAATTAATCTCCCAATCAACCCAATTATCCGGTCTTGATAAAACAGAACTTCGGTTCGGTAAAACCCTCCGCCCGTCAAAAACAAAGGTATCAGCCTCTTCTCTCGCTCTCAAAACACCCAAACCAAAATCCATTTGATCAACTCTTAAACCCCTTCACTTAATTATGGAACAAACTACGTGGGTTTTGATTCCCATTCAATGGGGTACGTAGGCACGTTTGAAGTATAAATCCAAATCCCAATCAATCTCCTTTTCTCTTTTTAATTAATGTAATTTGTGGATATTTTCACTGCACTCATACCATGAGCATTAGTCATGATGTTATAATTGTCATATAATATTTATTATTCATGAAATTAATTTTTAAGTTAAATTAAACTTAAGAGCCAAATTTAGATTATTTAAAACCAAAAAACCTAGCCTCTGAACTCAACCTGGTTCAAAGACTAGTGATTTTTATCCTTAGGCAAATTATTAAAAATTAATGAATTGGAGTCAATTTGGGTTTTTTTCTTAATATTTTTCCAACTAAATAAAATTAAGGTGGCGACTCCCAAAATCATTTTCAAAATCAACCAATCCAAACTCAAGGGTTCCATCGTAAGTTTAAGCCCAAATGAGCATTCCAGTTCCCACTAGCGGACTGGGCCAATGCTCAGGTGAGACCTCAAAACTCTACCACTTCTCATCTCCTTCTTTGCACTCAAAACTCTATGGTCTTCAAGAAGTCATTTTCTTCCTCCAGACCTCATACTCCATTAAAGCTTGAAATTGACTTAAGCATGGGAGTGACCTTGTCAAGCAAAGACTTAGCCACTATGGCACAGATTTCCTCTTTTGGAAGTTCTACATCATCCTTGCTCCAGCCCTAGAATACAATGAGCCTAGATTATCTAGCCCAAGTCCATCCTTGAAGATCAAACATTAATCAAAATGGGGTCATCTGTGCGAACGATTTGCTAGGTATTTTTGGGTAAAAGGTTGGAAATTTCTCTTCTTTCTTTGAAGCTTGCCACACTGGCTTGCTTCTTATATCTATGAATTGTGACTCATCTGCTAACAATGTTCCAAAGATCTCCTTTACACCTACAAAAAGAAGCTTTTATTTGTACATGAAATAGGGCTAATCCAAATGAAAAAGATGCACCTCCATCTCCAACAGACCTCACTCTCACCATAACCCCAGAAACACACAAGCCTACACCCACCATCCCAAACCCTCAACCCTTAGACCTAACATCATCCTTACAACACCTAACTAGTCTATTTACTTAATAAAATGTAGCAAGTCTAAGTAACATAACCTTTAATCCCATTCCTCCTCAACTAGCACCTACAATGCAATTCCTAGAAGCTGTAATAGCCATCATACAAGCTATGCTATGAACACTCAAGTTTGTACTCTTAGGATCCAACCGTAGCTTGACACTTGCTAAGATTAGTGCGCTATGCAAAGCCCATACGGTAATTCTACAAACTGGTTAGCGGGTAGGGGTCAAGGGAGCAATGCCCCATTGAAAAATAAAATTTTTAAATCTTCCACCTTCAGAAAACCAGTACTTCATCATGAACCCATAAAATCAAACTAGGCCAAGATCGGATCAAGAACGAATAAAAATAGGCTAAAAAATGAGCTGTGGCAACTTGCGGGCCGGTTGCAGCAACTCGCAGCCAGCTGCAGTTATCGTAAATGTCCCTACAGTAGCCAATTGCCTACCGCAACTAGCCCTGCGGTTACTGTAAAGCTCTTTGCAATTACCACAGGCTTCAATCAGTTACCACAGCATGTTCTAACAGAATCCCACACCGAAAAATCACCCTTTTAAGCCTCTACACCCCTATAAATACCTTGCAATCATAACAACTTTCACACACAATTATATGCTTCCATACTCTCTCTAAAGCTATCTAAACCCTATTTCTAAGCTTTCCAATCATCAAAACCCTTTCTAAACCACCTAATCTCTGAGACTCCATTCCAAAACCTTTTCCATCACCTCAAACCTTATTCATTAAGCTTCCTAATCACCTCAAACCTTATTCATTAAGCTTCCTAATCATCTCAAACCCTATTCATAAGCCTCCTAATCACCTCAAACCTTATCTCTAAGCCTTTTAATCAAGAAAAAGTGCAATTCAAGTTATTTCTTTCAAAGGGACTTTGTGGTACTCAAGCAAAGGTGTGATCCAAATCCTTCCAAGAAGAGTTTATGCTATTTAAGAGTTCTTCTTCCAAAAGGAGTACTCGTGCCATCCCTAGGGAAAGGTGGAACTTAAATCTAGTGCCAAACTCGCTCTTTACATTCCTCACCGTCAAAAACCAAAGATAAAAGTTCTTTTCTTTTCCTTTTTCCTTTTCAATTTGAAGGTCTAAATATGAAAAGATCTAATTTTTGTTAATTAAAATTTGACTTAATTAACAAATCCCTTAAGCCCTTAAAATCAATCAAAATATGATAACAAAGGTAATGACTTAAAAACCCCTCCTTCACAAGAAGGAAGAACTGTGTGGGATTTGATTCCCATTCAAAGGAATATGTAGGCTTGCCATCTCTAAGGCATTCAACTCTATTAAAATTAACAACTTCTTCTCTCTATCACCTTTGTCACATAATTTAAGATTGAAATTACTTTTCTTAAATAAAAGTCAAAATTTTAATTCTTTTTATTATAATTGTTTTAACACTCTTTTTTTTTTTTTTTTTTTTTGCTTTAGTTGTTTATATTATATTTGGGGAATGTGTACTTTCCTAGAACTCATAAGGACTAGAGGAAAGATCCTCTGATTTGGACATTTTGACTTGTAATAGTTTTAAGTAGTTTTTCTTTATTTTTCGCATTTTGTAATTGTCATTATTTCAGGTTGCCATGCATTGCACGAGTAATGTTGTTTCATGCATCATATTATATATGTTCATGCATACATAAAAACTTCTTTTTAAAAGCTATTTTGTATTTAAGCCAAACTAATTTTTTTGCATTGCTTTAACCAAAACCTAGTCCCCGAGCTCTCTGTGGTTATTCGAGGACTAGTGCTTTTCCTTAGGATAAATGTTATAATTTTAGAGTCAATCAAATTGGGTTTTTCTTTTAATTTTTGCAACTAAAATAAAAAAAAATTTAAAGTGGCGACTCCATTGCAAATTACAACTTACAAAATACAATTTTTTGAACTCATAATGAGTTCCAATTGTGATATTTCTCCCAAATGGGCATTTTTGATTCCCTTCAATAGATTGGATTGGGTGCTCAGGCGAGGCCCTACACATGCAAATGCCTTTAACCTTATAGCTTATCATATACCTCTTATCCTTAGACCTAACTATTTGCCTCCAGTGAATAGAACTCTAACTTTCACAACATCCCTAGCAATTATAAGCGATCATAAACTAGAAGCATCAAGGAGATTATGCCTTTGGTTAGCAATATGCCAAATAGGCAGGGATAAATCTCCACCACATGGTGAACAGTTACATCTATGAAGTAAAGGTGTGCATGACAAAGATAGAGAGCATTCTAGAGAAGAAAGATGCTTTAAATGCCTATGAGGAATGATGAAGAAAGGGTGAGTAGGAGGGGAAGGAGATAGCGAGGGATAAAGATGGTGATAGAAGGAGGGAAAAAGGCACAAACAAAGAAGTTAGAGATCTAGATAGACAGTTTTAAAGAGAAGAAGCTTCACAGTATGCTTCTTTTAACTAGGACCATCAAAGAGGTTAAGAGGTAACTAATAAAAGTAGATGGGAGGATGTGAGAGAGA
The DNA here is from genome assembly GCA_947687605.1 of Reutealis trisperma. Taxonomy (NCBI): domain Eukaryota; kingdom Viridiplantae; phylum Streptophyta; class Magnoliopsida; order Malpighiales; family Euphorbiaceae; genus Reutealis; species Reutealis trisperma. The sequence continues at coordinate 44,198 of CANTUT010001100.1, forward strand.
CAATAAAGAAAGTCTTTAAAGAAATGGGTGATAAGAAGGGAAAGAAGACTCTAGATAAGAACTTGACTTTAGCTCTTAAGTCACCATTTGTGAAAAAGATACATAACTTTAAGATGCCTAAGAAATTCAAATAAGCTACTATCCAAATATATAACATTGAATTTGTCACATCCCAACTTTGGAGACATGACGGTCCTAGAATATAGGGAGACATAAGGTCACCCATGTCCGTAAAACCCACTTATACTTATACAAATACTGCCTAGGATCGTACCAAAAAAAACCTCTTACATTAACTTAAATAAACCCTTTTTTTTTTTTTTTGAAAACCTTAAGTTGCAAAAGTATAATTAAAATATACTTTAAACATAATCCATAAGGAAATAATATTTAGAATTCAATTAAAATCTTGAAGGATAACATTTCAAAATAACCATCAAAAAAATGAATATTCCGGAGCATCTAAGGATAAGTATTCATGACATATTAAACTAATTTTCTTGGACAAGGAATTCCCCAAGCGAAGTAGGATGCTTGAGCCATCACCTTGCCTCCTCATAATGCTTACTTGGAACTACATAAGGAAATAGGGTGAGATAGATGATCTCAATGAGTAAACAATAGGGATTGTACAATAACACATATCCCTTAGAAAGGGCTCATAGCTCATAACGTATAGCTCATGATTCATAGTTTGTAATTTAGAAGGTTCACAGAAATCACACTTATAACACATAGAGTGAAGGCTACTGCCATAATCACTCGAACACATAGAGTGAAGGCTATTACCATAATCACTTGAACACATAACATATAGAGTGAAGGCTATTGCCATAATCACTCGAACACATAGCCGATAATTACTCGCATTGGTACGAGGATACCTGCATAAAAAAAAATAAAAAAAAAATAAAAAAAAAAGGTTAAAGGTACCATAGCAAGAGCTAATGGTAATCATATGTAACAATAACATTTAAGCCATCAATAACATATATCCCAATAGCAATAGCAGTTTATTATTTTGAACAAAAGATATAAGAATAGTGTAGTTCCAAAAAGAATATAAGTTAGGGTGATAATCATGAAGGAATTATCATTGGATAAACAAAAATGGTTTGGACCAATTGTCCTTTGACAACCCAAGCTTAACAAGGAAATCATAGAAATTCATTTTAGAATGGGATGGACTTGGGTTTCAAGAATGTCAAAGGCTCACATAACATGATATCATATATTTGTAACAAAACATATTGTTACTTATGCTTGTAGCACGAATACAGTGTTTACTCACACTAGAAGCAGGAATATAGAGTTTACTCACCTTGTGGTTCCTTTGCTCCTAATTCATGTAGCCCTTGGACTTCTAAAGCTCCTCAAACTCTAACACAATATTTAATTTAATACTCAGTATTTATTTACTCATGATGCTCCTATCCTATAACTATCCCATGCACATATAGCATGCACATACACTTAGAGTTCACATATAGGTATACTCGTCACTTGCACATAACACATTGACTTTAAAAGTCTTGCATACTTAAGCCTTATAGGCTCACATGGAAACACATCACAATCATGTTAATACCTTTCTAAGGTCATCACAATATTATTTCCTCTCCATTCACTTTTACAATCATCTTAATACACTTTACACTTCTATACATGTCACTTAATGAGTAACCTTTCAAGTGTCATGCTTAACTCTTATGATCCTTTTTATACAATTGTCACTTCATCAACTCAAAACCTTGTATTTATTATCAAGTCATCATAACATGTAGTTCCATATTTCTCAATCACATTTGCATTCTAATCACAATATAAGGTTAAGATACCTTAAGTATACCTTAAGTATACCAAAATGCCTTTAAGCTTATCTAAGGTCATACCTTCAACTAACATGAAATTTTATCATTTCTTATACATATATACATGTCAATAATCATCAAAACACATCACATAAAAATTATAAACATTGGGACAAGAATATTAAGGTAGGCCGAATGCATCACCAAAGGAAGAATTAAATTTTCTTTCTTTTCGCACTTTCTATCTATTTCAGAAATATGTCAAAACATGGTTTGAACCAAGATTTTTCATGTAAACATAACAAAAATCATTTTAGAATTTTAATTCATATAAATCGGCCACACTTGGTGTTGTTCATACATAAAAATTCAACTTTTAAATTATAGAGTACAAAACCATGAGTTTTCTTGTTTTTGATATTTTTCAATCATTTCAGAAATATGTAAACAGGTTGTTTAAACTATTATTTTTCATTCAATCATAGCAAATATCAGTTTAGAACACGTCCATACATGATTCGGCAGCCATAGATAGTAATTATGCAAGAAAATTCCAAGTTTCAAGGCTTAGGGTGAAAATCATGAGTTTTCGTGCTTTCTATGCTTTTTGTTCATTACAGCAATATACAGACACATGATTCAAATCATTATTTTTCATCCACACAAAACAAATATCATATTAGAATGCTTTCTCACACAAATTGGCAGCCACATAGTAATTTAGTAATAGAATTTTCCAACTTCTAAGTTCTAGCACAAAAACCTTGAACTCTTTTGTTTTTCGAAACTTTCCGGTCATCACAGAATATGCAGAAATATAATTTAATCTAATATTTTTCATCAAAACAAGTCAAAAATCAGTTTAGAAACCATTTATGCACAAATTGCCCCCCTTTAGTGATATTTATGCATAAAAATTGTGATTTTAAGTTATAGAATTTACCTTTAGAGAAATCTCACGGAAAAAATTGTGTTTTTGGTAGAAAATATATTTTCTCTCCCAAAAACTCACCCAAACATAATTAAATCTATCAAAATCGTAGTCAACCAATTCAAAATAATTTTCCCATAATTTATTTTATAGAAATCAATTTAGAAATCAAAAGAGAAGAAAAACTTACGATTACGATCAAGAAATCGCGAAACGGAAATGTGTTTTCTTAATTTCGGTTGAGAGAAATACTTTGAGAGGATTTTTCTACCAAGATACAGAAAAATGGAGTGATGGCTACTGGAATGAGAGTGATGGCCGAAATTTTCATTATATATTAGGGTTTGGGGTGCAATTTCCAAGTTTGCCCTTAATGAGTTAGGTTAGGAGTGTTTTAGTGTAGTGGGCTTTTAGGTATTTGGGTTTTTTAATTAATTTAGGGCTGATTATAGGTAATTAAAAATAAAATATTTTTCTTATTATTTTTATTAAAATTTCCCCCAAAATATTTATTTAAAAATATTTTAAAAATACTCATAAAATTATTTTATACTTAAAAATCGCCTTTTTAAATCAAAATTTATTTTACGAAAAATAAATTATTTCATGCTAATTCATTTTATTCAAATCATTTATTTCACAATAATAATTCATATTAGGCATATTAAAATTAATTTAACATGCCTCAAACTCAAAAATCACATCACACATAAATTTTCATAAAATTAAATATTTTGTCACAATAACTCTAAATTCAAGCAATTTGTCACGCAAACCACTAGTGATGAAGTACTATACAAAGCCTTCAGATGTTTATTGGAAGAAGCAACCATGAGGTGGTTTGATGAGTTAAGATAAGTAATCGTCAGTTCATTCAGAGAGTTAATTGAGAACTTCATACATTAGTTCACAACTAGCATCCCTATCGAAAAGAGAATGCAACTACTAGAGCAAGTGACTCAGACAGAAGGAGAGGCTGTTAGAGATTACATAGCTCACTTTAATAGAGAAGCATTGAAGATGACAAGATAGGACCAAGCAAGGGTAGTTGAAGTGCTCTAGAATGGTATAACTCATATGGATTACTTCAAGGCCTTATGCAAACACATACCTCAAACCTTAGAGGAAGCGATGGCTATTGCTCAAGAGTATATCAGATAAGATGATGCTTACAAGTGTAGTCAATTTTCCAAGAGTAAAAGCAATGAATCTTAAGCTCTGGAAGAGAAGAAGCTAAAGAGAAAAGAAGAGGAATCAAAAAAGGCAGAGTAGCAGGATGGGTCGAAAAGCAAAGGACTTGAAAGGCCTCGATTAAATGCTTCGAAGCTAATATCTCTTAATGCCACACCAACCAAGGTGTTCATTTCCATTTAGAATTAGAATATATAGGCTAGGCCTAAGCCTATCGAAAAGAATCTAGAACTCAGAGATAAGACTAAATAATATTTTTTCCACAACACTCATGGTCACAAAACACTGATGACTATAGATCGTTGATGGAAGGGATAAAAAGGCTTATCTAGCAAGGATACTTAGGTAGATTTATGAAGGATCGAAGGGAAGGGGATAAAAATAGTAGAGATGAAGCAAGCTCCAGTTGAGATAAGGGAAAGCATATTATTAATGGCGGTTCAGCTAGAACCATAAATTGTTTAACTATAGGGCCTAGCGAAGAGCCAATGTGTAGGAATAAATCTAAGGCTATAACTTATAGTAGAGAAGAACCAAAGTTTATCTATTGCAATGGGACAAAGACCTAGGCTGAGAGGGAAGATGAAAGTAGGCTAAAAGTTCCACATGCAGATCCTATGATTATCTAAGCCATCATCGCAAATTTTACAGTGAAGAGAATCTATATAGATGATGGCAATTTAGTAAATCTATTAAATGCTAAGGCATATCAAAAGATGGGTTTGAAGAAGGAAGATTTAGAAGAGCTTAACAACCCATTGTGGACATTAGATGGCTCTGAAATTTTCGCACTTAGAGTTATCAAGCTACCCTTCACTATTGGCAGTTCTTCAAATTGTGTCACGGTGCTAGCTATATTTATGGTGGTGAAGGTCCTGTTAGCTTATAATGCCCTCTTGGGAAGACCATTATTGTATAAGTTGGATGCCTCTGTGAATATTAGAAGATTGACAATGATTATCCCCAAGCCAACAAGGGGTGAGTTCTATGTCTATGGAACTCAGTAAAGAAGCAAAAAGAAAGTTGATGTAGGATATAAGAAGAGAAAGATCATTATTGAATCTAAAAAGGTTATGATTATCGAAGCTAGACTTTCCAAAGTGAATAAGGTACCACCTCAAAGAACCAAACCAGACGAACAATTAGAGAAATTTTTTATTACAGGAGAAGAGACAGGGAAATTTCTATTGGTCAATTCTTTTTTTACTAAACAGCAAAGCAAAGAAGCTCGTCACTTCATCTTTGAAAATTCACTTACATTGCATAGACTTCTTCAGATATGAAAGGGGTGAGCCCTGAAGTTATCACCTATTAGCTTAATGTCAATCCTACCTTAAAACTAATAAAATAGAAGAATAGGTGTTTTGGAATGGAGAGACGGGCAGTGATAAATGCTGAAGTAGACAATCTGATAGGAGCTGGCTTTATTAGAGAAGTCTAATATCACGACTGACTAGCTAACATGGTATTGGTGAAGAAGCTGAATGGAAGTTAGCAAATGTGTATAAACTTCACCAATCTCAACAAAGCCTGTCCAAAAAACTCTTTTCCACTACCTATGATTGACAAGTTGGTGGATTCAACTACTTGATATGGTTTTTTATCCTCCCTAGATGCAAAGCAAGGGTACCATCAGATAAGGATGCATGTAGCAAATGAAGAGAAGACATCATTTATCACTAAAAACGGGACCTATTGTTATATTTATGCCCTTTGGCCTCAAGAATGTAGGGCCTACCTATCAACGGCTTATCAATAATATGTTCAAAGAGTAGCTAGGTAGACATCTGGAAGTATATATGGATGATATGATTATCAATATTAAAAGTTTCAAAGAGCATATCCATGACTTAGAAAAGGTGTTCGGAGTAATAAATTAATACAACATGAAGCTCAATCCAAAAAAAATGTGCTTTCTTAAAAAAGGGGCAAGTTCCTGGGATTCATGGTTAGTGAAAAGGATATACAACCAAACCCAAATATGAATTCTCCTTATAATATGAAGGAAATACAAAGATTAATAGGCTGAATAGTAGTTATCAGTCAGTTCATGTATAGATCAGCTAAAAATTTAGGCCATTTTTCAAGAAGTTAAGGAAGACTGACTCCTTTAAATGCATAGAGGAATGTCATGAAGCTTTTGAACAACTCAAGTTCTTCCTCAGCTTGGAGTAGATACTTAGTAGACCGATTCCAGGTGAAGAGGTGCTCATTTACCTATTCTCCTCAAGTCAAACCATTAGTTTTGTATTAATAAATGAAGAGAGATCTATCTAGAAGCTAATCTATTACTTTAGCAAGGTTCTTCAAGGGACTAAACTAGATTACATTCCTTTATATAAGCTTGTATATGCCTTATTGCAGTCTATTCACAAATATAAGGTCTATTTGCAAGCATATCAAGGAGTAGTTGTGATAGATCAATTGCTTTAAAAAGTTATCCATAAGCCAAAACTATCAGGTAGAATGCTATGTTGGTTGATCGAATTATAACAGTATAGATTTTAGTATAGGACTCAAGTAGCCATCAAAGCTCAGGCTTTAGCTGATTTCATTTTAGAATGCTCATTCGGCCAAGAATAGAAAGAGTCAGAAGTAATAAGTGAAGAGGGAGAATAGGTAGCAAAAAAGATAAAAATCCCATTTAGAATTCCAGCTCCACTTGGGAGCTCTATGTTGATGGGGCAAGTGGTAATGAAGGCAGTTGAATAGGCATAATGCTAAGAAAAGAAGATGGTATTCTACTAGAATACACTTTAAAGCTAGACCTTGCAACTATGAATAATTTTGGTAAATACGAAGCAATAAGACAAAGACTATGGTTAGCAAACTGTCTTCAGCTAGAAATTCTTTAAGTATATAGTGATTCTCAACTAGTAATAAGGCATATCAGGGGAAATTTTGAAGCCAAAGAAGACATCATGATCAAATACTTAGGAAAAATAAAAGTTGTTGTATAAAAGATGCAAGAACAAAGGGTTGATGTATAGTTTTGCAAAATCCCTCAAACAGACAATTTTCAAGGGGACAACTTAAGCAAAATAGCTGCCACTTATCTTAGCAATCTACCTAAAAGATTCTTTATGGGTTTGCTAGCTTTCCCAAGTATTAAAGAAGCTGAGGAAATAATGTAGATTGACAAAGATTTTTGTTACATAGACCCCATTAAATCATAGTTAGAGAAAAGTGAGCTACCTTAAGATTAGAATGAAGCAAAGAGGGTGAAATATCAAAGTGCTCATTTCTCTCTACATCATGGGTTTCTCCATAAAAGGGCATATTCTTTTACCATTGTTGAGATGTTTGAAACCAAGTAAAGCAGAATATGTCCTTACCTTAAAGAAATCCATAAAGGTTCCTATGGAATGCATATTTGGGGAAAGGCATTAGCGGCTAAAGCTATTCACCAAGGATACTTTTGGCCCCAAATGAAAGAAGATGCTATGAAGCTGGTGTGAAATTATTATATGTGATAGAAATATAGAAGTTGCAAACATATCTCTATAGTTAATTAGATGCCTATCTTCAACCCTTGGCCTTTCGCAAAGTGGGGCATTAATATAATGGGCCTTTTTCCCATGGCCTCAAGGCAAAGAAATTTTCTTCTTGTAATGGTGGAGTATTTTACTAAATGGATTGAAGCTGAGCCATTGGCCACTATCTCTGCTGAAAAGATTATTAACTTTTTATGGAGAATATTTTGTACAGATTTGAAATCCCATATCAAATCATTAGTGACAATGGCAAGCAGTTCGACAATGCTCAAGTGAGATCCTTTTGTGTCGATGTCAACATTAAACAACATTTCTCCTCAGTCTCTCATTTGTAGTCAAATGGTAGAACAGAAGTGGCAAACAGAACTATCCGACAAGGCCTGAAAAAAAAACCTGTATGGTTGTGGTAGAAGTTAGGTTGATGAACTATACCATGTCTTATGGGCTTACTCAACCACCTTAAGAGAACCCACAGACGAAACTCCTTTTAGTTTAACTTATGGAATTAAAGTGGTTATCACTATGGAGATTGGCATGCCAAGTGGAAGAATAAACTTTTATAAAGAGGAGTAGAATGATCAAGATAAAAGAATTGACTTAGATCTTTTACAAGAACTCAGAGATAAAGCAAGCATTTGGTTAGCTGCCTATAAACACAAGACAACTAATTATTTCAACAAGAAAGTCCAACATAGGGTGTTCACTTAAGGAAATAAGGAAAAGAGAAAGAGTTAGCAAGCTTGCCCCAACTTAGGAGGGTCCTTTCAAAGTATAGAAAATAATCAGACTTGCCACTTATAAGCTTATAACAATAAAGTTGAAGAAGTTCCCCATACTTAGAACATTTAGCACCACAAGATGTATTATCAGTAAAATTGATTAATTTCTTCAACAAATTATTATTTCTAAAATAATAATGTCGAACAAGTTTCAATGCGATGAAGCACAAATTAGAGTCTTCTACAAAGTGAAGACTCCTAAAAGCCTTTCTTTAACAGGTAAAAGCCCTTCCACAGAGAAGGCACTTATGTCCTACTTTGATTAAACACCCAAAGTCTTGTATAGTGATAGGCCAAAGCCCTTTCATAGAGAAAGCACTCAAGTCCTATAGTAGTTAGGTGTACTAACCCTTGGATAATGATAGGCCAAAGCCCTTCCACAAAGAAGGCACTTAAAGCCTTACACGAATAGGTATAAGCCCTTCCATAGAGAAGGTACTTAAGTCTTATACTGGCTAGGCATCCTAAGCCCTGCATAGTGATAGGCCAAAGCTCTTCCATAAGTGAAGGCGCTAAGACCTTGAGAAAACAAGTTGATGCTTTTTAGCAAAAGGGCATTAAAGCACTAAACAAACATAGTAAGTCTAAAAATAATACCTAAGCATTAAAAGACTTAAGCTTTATGCTAGTAAGATGATTCATGCTTTAATATAATAATTCTCCTGTTCTATGGAAGGAGGGGGAATAGTTTGATGATGTTATTACTTCATATAAGTTGTTACTTTGAATAAGGTTTAGTAAGTGTGTGAAGATGAATGCATGCAATTCACTATTCAGTTTGTTGTTTGATTCAAAGTAACTTAATAGTCATCAGTTTGTTGTTCGAATGAGCTAATGGGAGTATAATCATTTTATGATTTTTATGTCTAGTTGAGTTATGAAGACAATGATCATACAAGTCTAAGTACGAATATCATAATTCAAGTTCAAAAATAAAAAAGATTAAGAAACAATTGAAGAAAATTTATATCTTTTATTCATTAAAGTTTTTGTATACATATGTATTAAAGTGTACAAGAATGATACAACATTAAAAAAAAATGTGTATAATATACAACAAAATAAATATACAAAAATAGCCCAAGTCTTTAAGGGTTTGCTTCTTGATAAGGGGAAGCTTCTTCAGAAGTCTTTCTACTAGTAGGATCTTCCTAAGATGTTCGCTGAGAAACTGTTAGAGTAGGATCAGCTAGAGTAGACAAAAAGGTTCCAGCGATAAAATAAGGAGGCAGCTCCACTACGAACTTAGACTCATCAAAAGTAGGAGAAGCAGCGCCAACCTTTCACTTATGTACTTTAGCCAAGACCCCTAGGAAGAATTAGGCTGCATCATCAATGGCCCTATTATAGTAATGTACAAACTACTCAAAGTTAGAGATGGCCATAATTTGCTTGAACTTCTTCAACTTAATTAAATTATGGATGGCCATCTTGCAAGCAAGCTCCGCTTCTTTAGCTTGGTGTTATGCTAGAGCCAGAGATCAAAGGGCTACCTCCAATTTAGTTTCCTTAGTCTTCCATTAGTCCTTGGCTTCTTTCATTTTAGCCTAAGGGGACTTCACATGTTCTAAATCCTCATTCATCCTGCAACTTCATTCCTTAAGTTGTTAATAGTCCTCTTTGATGACCGAAGAGAAGATTTGTCTTTGATTTTCTTATCCTTAGAAAACATAGCCTTCTTTAGAGAAGAGATTTATGCCCTAAAGTTTGCATTACTCTTCTCTTTCATCTCCTCAATCCCTTGTAGATGCCTCACCAAAATAAATTATTCTCTTTCAAAGAGGCATTCTCTGTTTGCAACCCCTTATTCTCAATGCGAAGTCCCTAAAGCTCTGAGGAACCACCCTTAGCTTTATAAAGCTGCCTAATCTTCTTAATAAGATGATTTATGTCTCTTTGCTACTGGAAAATAATTTCTCTATAAGATAAAGTAGCATTGCAAGCTTCAACATAGTACTCATCTGAAGCGACTCCATATTCTTGCAAGACTATATTGGTCCTTAGGCTTTACAAAAAGAAAAGCTAAATTTTAGGCTTATGAACCTAAATAATATAGGTGTTTAACCACTAAAGAAAATACTTACATCATAATGTTTGAAAGCCTCTTGTTGAAGTAGTTTCCTGGTGGAGAGTTTTTGTTAGCCACTTGGGTAGGAAAAGGGATGCAAAACTGCTGCTAGATCATTTGCAAACTTCATTAAACTATCAACCTTCTTCATCCACTCTGACTTAGCAAGGTCCTTATATATGCCCATAGACGTAATATTGAAGAAGAACTTTCTTAATGAAGGCAAAGTGGCGCTAAGCTCTATATTCTTTAGTACTTCTTTGTAGTATTTTGGCCCTGCAGTATAGATCCCCTTTAACTAAAATAATGACCTCTTGAATACATAAAGCCTCTTCAGTTAGGCTACTTAGATCCACTTATCCTATACCTATTGGAGGCCCTAAGTAGGTGAAAGGAGGTAATGGAGGGTGGAACTAAGGTTCTTCATAAAAAATGTCATCAAGGACATCTTTTTGTGCAACAACTGTAGTCAAAGCACCCACCTCTTTAGTTATTTGCCTCTTCCAAGAAGCTCCTCTTCAGCAGGTTCCCTTTAAAAGACCCGAACATCACTATGTATTCATTGAAGTCCATAAACCCTAAACCCTAAATAGTAGATGAAGGGACAAAAGAAGCCCCTAACATCACTATGTATTCATTGAAGTCCATCTCTTAAAAGCCTACTGAAGGGGAAGCTATAGGATTTCCCCCTGAAGTTGGCACCTCTGTTGAATTAGGTACCTCAATCTCTATAGTCCCTAAGAAAACAAAATAAGCAGACAATTAATAACACTTCCAAAATAGTGAAAAACATGATATTGGAGAAGATAAGTTAATAAAAGCATATTTGCTGTCACAGTTGCAGTAGTGTTATTGGTTGGAATTTCTAAAGGAGCTCTAGAAGTAATGGACTTTTTGACCTCTGTTGCTACAATAGTGAGCCCCCCATCCACTACTGCATCTTTAAAAATCTCTTCTACTAGGATATGGATGGTAAGAGTCTCAATTGCTAAAGGCACCTTTTATCTTGTTCTATAAAGGTGCTCCATTGTTACTCCTATGCCCATCTCGCTTAACCGCCTTTCCCTCTTGCAGGTAGTTTCCTCTTTAATAGCCTTAAAGGCCTCCTCCATGACATCATTAGCCTCTTCAGGCAGTCTTACCTTAATTTTTGAGGTATTTCTCCAACCTCAATAAATTTCTTCAATACCGAAGCGAGGAGAGCCACTTCAGCCTTCTTGGCCCTTTCTTCGAGCTTTTTGGCCTTCCTAGAGGATTGCTTAAGGAGCTCTTCAACTTCATCATCAAAGTAGTTAAAGGATGAAAGAAATCTGTCGTTAAAATGATTATCAGTAAAGCATCAGCGATGGATAAAACATTCCGTCGGTAAATTTATCGACAGAATTCGGTCAGTATTTTATGAAAAAATGGTCAATAATTTTGTTCAAAAAAGATCCCAAATATTCATATTCCATTAATAATCCATTGGTAAAAACAAAAATTCATCAATAATTGGTCAATAATCCGTTATTAAAATATAATTAAATAATATATTTGATCAGTAATCCATCAGTAATTTTCAATCAAAAATAATATTTTAATCTTCCGATCAGTAATCCCTCAGTAAAATAAGAATAAAAAATAATATTTTATGACAAAAAATCTGTAATCCATTAGTAATTTTCAGTCAAAAATGATATTTTAATTTTACAGTCAGTAATCTGTCAGTAAAATAAGTACAAAAATAATATTTTATCACAAACAATCTGCAATCCATTAGTAATTTTCAGTCAAAAATGATATTTTAATTTTACGGTCAGTAACCCGTCAGTAAAATAAGTATAAAAAATAATATTTTATAATAAATAGTCAGTAATCTGTCAGTAATTTTCAGTCAAAAATAATATTTTAATTTTATGGTCAGTAATCCATTAGTAAAATAAGTATAAAAAATATTATTTTATGTCAAACGGTCAGTAATCCGTAAGTATTTTATAAAAAAAATAATTTAATAACTATTTCGGTCAATAATCTGTCAGTAAATTAGAAAATAATTTTTTAAAATTTTTTTATATTTAATATATTAATTTTATAAAATATATTAGTTAAAATATTATAAATTAATATATAATGTGAATATCAAAATTTTTCATTCCATAGAACGTAATATTATTTATAAAAAATGTAATATATTGTACACCATATAAATATTACAAATAACTAAATTAAAAAAACCAAGAAAATAACTAATCGTGCTCCTAAACATCATCCTCCTCGTGGCTTTTAGCATGATGCTAGCCATGCTCCATATCTACTATATACGCATCAACAGCAGCAATAGAAGCATCTCCAACTGAAATGTGTTGATCAGAAGTAACCGATGGTGGAACAGGTGAAGGAGCAGCACCACCAACAAAGTACCTAGAGAAGAACTGCTGCATCTACAGCTTGACCTGCTGGCAGACCTACTCCTAGACTATCCGCTGCATCTCCTCCTACATCTGAGCTACTCGCTTATTGATCTCATACTGCATATGCTCATCTATAAGCGATGTTGGTGATGGTGGAGCTAAGGAAGAACTGGCTCCAGGATGTTTGATTGAGCGAGCCATCAAACTCATCCCATAGACTCGTCCCTTCTCTCAGCCCCAAACAGCTATAAAGTATAGCTCAAACACATCTACATGAGCTGGCTTAGTGGATCTGGGAGCCGGCTGAGACATCTGCTCGCGGAGGTTTCTGAGATCCTCATGTTTTTTATATAATAATAGTTAGCATTTAAAATTTTTAATGTACTTTAATAGGAAAATTGCTAATTAAAACTTACATGAATCCACTGGGAGCACTTGTCAATAAAGGTCTATCGGTCTTCCTTCCTCGTGTGGATGTGCACAAAGATCTCTTCAGGAGTAGGGTCCCTACCAAAATCATTTCTTTGTTAAAAATTAAAAGTATCATCCCAAAATTAGTAAATAAAAAAATTATGAAATTAATAACTTAAAAAATAAATGAACTTTTAAAGTACATAGAAAAATTTTATGACAACTTAATTACTTATTATAAAAAAAATCCACATCTTACCAATTCTTGATTTCGTAACTTAGCCTTGCCTTTATGAAATATTTTATTTTTTTTATTTGCATCTAATTTTGGCTAGATTAAATAACATATCTTAGGAAGGGTACCTTTTATTTAATCTAGTATTGGTGAACAAAAAATTTTTTTTTTATTTAATACATTCATTGTTTAATTTTTCTAGCAAATATAATTTAAATAAAATATTTGAATTAATTTGTGAAAATACTCTTATATGTATGTAATATAGTTTTCTTTTCAACAATAATATTTTTGAGTTCTCAAATATGAAAAAATAAATTCTAATTTTTTAGAATATAAAAACTATAAATGATAAAGAAATATAATAAGAAATATTTAAAATTAGAGTTTCAAAAAGTCATATAAAAATTAAACTTTATATATAATTATTATTTAAATTAAATTTTTCAATCAAAATGATAAAATATCTTAAATTAGAAGAGAACACTAAATAAAACATCATGTGGCACTTTGTGATTGTTTATCAAATAAGAAAATATAGAAGAATTATTGAATAATTTATTGAGGAAAGTATCATGATGTCTTCATTATTCTATAAATATAACAAAAATGACTCTTGGTCAGATTTAAATAAATGTTGCTATTTGCTTATCCAATTAAGTGTTGTAAATATATTTTATAATTACTCCTTATTAACTTGTCATGTGCCTTAAGTATATTAATTAGACATTTTCATAAAGCTTGAATAGCTACTTATGGTTTCTCTAATGATAGGCTGCTATCGTTTCTTAAAAATGAAAAATTAAAAACTTTCCTACTTTCTAAAAAATTAAAATTGACCAGTTAAAAAGAAAAATTAAAAACAGCCAAATTGTAAAAACTGAATTACTTAATTACTTATTATAAAAAAAATCGACATCTTACCAATTTTTTAGCATGCTTTGCCGCAGGGATAGACCCTCCAATATGTTTAGATGGTCCATTTATTGGACCACCTTTATCTGACTTTTCATTCATGGATGCTTTCTGGGATAGCTGCTTATGCTTTAAAGAATTCTAGCATTTCTTCTAAGCATCCCATGTCTTCTGAGGGATCCATGTCTCTCTCTTCCCCTTTTTCTTGATGTCGTAAAGGAAGTTCTTATACCAAATTGCAGCTTTCTTAAAGAAGGTTGTCTTCATCATCTCTGATATAGTGAGATTCCGGTAGTAGTACTTCTAAAAAAAAAACAAAAATACAAGTTAGTATATAAATAATAATTAATATATAAAATACAAAATTAATTTACTAATAGTATGTATCTATTTAGTACATATTACTAACAGATTATTATATTTTATTATATATTATTATAGTTTATTATATATTATTATATTTATAATTTTAGAATATATATATATATATATATATATATATATATATATATATATATATATATATATATATATATATATATATATATATATATTATAATAAGTTATTCGTTACCTGAAACTCCTTCCAGTAGAACTCTTTCGTCTCCTAAGAAACTGATTTCCAATGCGTGCCTTCAAGTTTCAGCTGGTTCTTAAAAATCTTGTAAATCATCCGCATCGCCTCTAGCGGATATATCCTACAATTAAAAAACTTAAATGTTAGTTAAACAAAAAGTAAGATATTATAAATTAAGAATTATCTTAAGAAAAATATAGTACTTACACATCTCTCTCCAGTGTGAGATGCTGCCTATACCCCGAATCTAGAAGCAGGACTAGTGGGGCAGTGATAAGAGCTATGCAGTGGTAGGAGCAACTGCAGAGGTAATGGCAGTAGGTGTAGAAAATGAAGGATGGGTAGATGGAGAAATAGGCAAAAGGACAGTGGATGGAGGGGTAATAGAAGGAATAGTGGATAGAGGGATAACAGAAGGAATAGTAGATGGAGGGGTAACAGAAGGAATAGTAGATGGAGGAGTAACAGAGGGAATAGTAGATGGAGAGGTAACTGAAGAAGGGACAATGGATGGAGGGGTAATAGAAGAAGGCATAGTGGATGGAGGGGAAATGGAAGAAGGAATAATGGAAGGTGATGAAAGTATAGGACCGGTGGATGAAGTAGTAGACATAAGAGGAGGAGAAGATAAAGGGATCTGTGTGGTGATGGTTGAAAGGGTGAATGTAGGTGGGATAGAAGGAGAGAAAGATGGTAAAGAACAAAAGGGTAGTGGGTAGTAGGAAGATCACTAGTGGTAGCAGGCCCTCCTTATAAGCAACGCCATTTCTGGGACATCGATGTACTACTACTAAGGGTATCTCTAGGAGTCGGTACACGTCTCAGAGTCGACATCCATATATATCATAAAGTTTAATAAATTCATTCATTATTTAATGTTATATAAAAAGTTAAAAAAAAAAAACAAAAAATTGAAAATTGATATGGTGTAATTGTGAAATAACAGTGTAAATATTAAAAAGAATTACAACACAAGTTAAAAATGACTCCATTGAAATATAATGTAACATTGTAAATGTAAAAATAATATTCTTTTACACAATTAGGAAAAATCTATACACAATCAGTACACAATACATTTATTCAAAATCCATTTCTTCAGGCTCATCTTCGTCTATGTTTTCCTTAAATGTCTCGACATCTAAATCAAATTTGGATTCATCATCTGTATAATTATCATCTTTGTCATCCATTTCAATTAATGGCTTGTCAGGATCATTTAAAGTTGTAGGAGGCTCATCATCATTAACTTCGAGTATAGGCTCATCAACTTTATCGTCTTGAAATGTGTTTGCCTTTATACACTAAGTAGGGAGGTTGAATTGATGGGAAATTAAAAATTAGATAGAAAGAGATAGGGAAAGAGAATGAACACAATTGATTTTATAGTGGTTCAGGTATTAACGAACCCTACATCCACTCCCCAATCTCAATTGGGTATTCTACTACTAATTGATATTTACAAGGAGTTTCAAGCTCACTTCAAACTTACAATGTGTTTCAATGGCTCACACACAACCCTTACAAGTGTTTCCCTTAGGCTCACACTCATACCTATATAAGAGTTTTCTAATGGCTCACTCTTAACCTAATACTTTGTATTTTCAAGGCTAACACTCAACCCTTTGAGCTATCAATGCTCTTACAACAACCAAATAATAACAATTGAAAGGTAAAGGCTTTGAGAATTAAAATTATAAGAGTTTGGCTTAAATGAAAGTTGTTTTATCTTTATGAGGGTCTTTAGAGGGGGTATTTATAGCTTCTCCCCTCCAAATTCCCATTACAAAGAAATACTAAACAGAATCCTCAAAACAGCCACAAAATCTTGCATTAAATGCTCTATCAGAGTTAGGTCATGGTCGCTAAGCCTTTTTCATGATCGCGACTCCATTTTTGCAGTCGAGACTAATATTTTGCGATCACGATCTTCATAATCCATAATGGCTAGATCACAAGTGGCATTTTCTCGTTGGTTCTTTGACTATCCGTTGGAAGCTTAGAATTTTATATGAATTTTGCAATTGCGACTATAAATCTCTGTTAAGCCTCGCTCGAGCACCGTCCCAGTTCGCTAGAGGAAACCGGGATGCTCATTTGGGTTTAGACTCACGATGGAACTCTCGGGTTCGGATTTGGTTGATTTTGAAAAATGATTTTTGGGAGTCGCCACCCTAATTTATTTTTAAATGGAAAAATTAAGGAAAAATCGATTTGACTCCAATTCATCAATTTTTAATTTAATTTGCCCATGGATAAAATCACTAGCCTCGAACTAGGTTGAGCTCGGGGACTAGATTTTTGGTTTTAAATAATCAAAATTTAGCTCTTAAGTTTAATTTGACTTGAAAATTGGATTTCATGAATGACATTTATAAGATGATTTTAAAGAAAATGCATGAATATGGCAAAATATGAATGAATGGTGAAAATAAAACATTCACAAATTAATTAAAAAAAAAGGAAAAGAGATTGATTGGGATTTGGATTTGAGGTTTGGATTTAGAGTCCAAACATGCCTACATACCCCATTGAATGAGAATCAAAACCCACGTAGTTCATTCCACGGTTAAGTAGAGGGGTTTAGGAGTTGATCAGATTGATTTTAGTTTGGGTGTGTTGAAAGTGAGGTAAAAAGCTGATACTTTGACTTTTGGTAGGAGAAGGGTTTTACTGGACTGAAGTTCTGTTTTATCGAGATTGAGTGATTAGATGGATTGGAAGATTAATTAATTAATTAAAATGATTAATTAATTAATATGATGAAAGGGATGGATGGATTAATTAATTAAAAAGATTAATTAATTAATTTGGAGGATTAATTTGATTTTTAAAAAAGGAATGATTTTTGAAAAAAAAGTGATTAATTAAAAAAATTTAGTTAATTAAAAAGATTAATTAACTTGGTTAGGGTGAGTTAATTAAATAATTAAAAAGATTAATTAATTAATTAGAGACTGATTGGAGGGAGAAGAAGAGAGGAATTTGAGGATAGCAATCTACTCAAATTCAAGAGGTGTCCTGGAATGAGAAGTGAAGGGGGTATTTATAGAAAATGTGAGTGAGGGTAGTTTAGGTAATGAAAATGTGAAAAGACCATGAGGGGTAGGGTTAGAAATGGCTGAAAATTGAACTGAAATGGGTAAAAGGGTCATTTTCTGTGCAGGTGGGGCCCACAGGGACCAGAGCTCGCAGAGCCTGGTGTGGCGCTGCACCAAGCCTATGCGGTGCCACATCAGACATTTGTGGCATGCCGCACAAAGGGCATGTGGTGCCGCATAGCTTTGACGTGGCATCGTACGCCATGTGGCGCTGGCATATTTTTCAAGGTAATTCTTTTTTTTTTTTTTTTAGAGATTGGTTGTTGGTATGGAGTTTGAGAAATTTGGATGCCTAGTGGCAATGTAAATGAAGTCTAAAAAATTTTCTTTCGGGGGCACTGCCCCTGAATTCCTGCCCGCTAATCGATTAGCTGGACCATCGTAATAGCTCCACGCAATGAGTTAAATTCAGCAAGTGCTAAGACTGCGGTTGGATGCTGAGCGTATAAAATTAAGGGTTCACAATCTCCCCCTTTTTTATTTTGACAATAAAATTGAATTTAAATATAGAATAAATTAAAATTAAATTGAATTGTGAGTACTCCCCCTCAATTTATGTAAAGATAAACATATTTAAAGAATATTTCAAAAAGAAATTTTGAATCATTAACCATAAACAAAATATTATAAATATATTTCTCTCCCTTAATATATTCTCCCCTTCTAACTAATTTATTTTATATTTAAAGTTCTTATTAAAGTTTTCTCCCCCTTTGTCAATATCAAAAAGGGATTAAATAAATAACTTTAGGCATACAAGATTAAAATTGAGAAAATTCATAATTGCATTAATTTAAAGATGGATAACGCCACATTAGAATGCACAAAAACATAAAAAATTTGAAACAAAGTAAGATAAATAAAAAAAAGTTTGAAAATTTAAGAAGCACCTCCTCCATCTTTAAGTTCCTCTTCTTCTTGTTGGGGGGCCTCTTCTTCTTCATTTGTGTCCTCCTCTTCTTCACTAAATTGCCAATTTTGGAGGTTACATTGAGGGAGACCTATATGACCTTGCATATCAAATATGTCCTAGTGAATATGGTCTAAAAGAGATAGTCTCCTTAAGACTTTTTGAAGAATCTATTGGTCTCATCTTGAGGTTGAGATGGAGGAACAATGGGTGCTATTCGGGGTTCTTCTTCTTGAGCTTGACTAAGTTCACCTATCACAACTCTTGATCGTTTCCTAGTTCTTTCTTAGATCCCAACATCTCCAAAAATATATTCATATTTTCCTTCTTTTTCTCTCAATGCCTTTGCATTGATCATGTATTGGAAATCTATAAGGGATTTTTTAATTGGTTTTTAGAGAATGGCTTTGTTGGGTGG
Organism: Reutealis trisperma; assembly: GCA_947687605.1. Taxonomy (NCBI): domain Eukaryota; kingdom Viridiplantae; phylum Streptophyta; class Magnoliopsida; order Malpighiales; family Euphorbiaceae; genus Reutealis; species Reutealis trisperma. The sequence goes on from CANTUT010001100.1 coordinate 63,429, forward strand.
AGTAAGAGCCTCAACATGCTTGGCTATTGTGGTGATATGGGAAGAAAGTAGAATTGCACCTTTTTTGGTAGAGGAGAGATGGAGAAAATGATCTACAAGGAATTGAGCGGTTTGGATGCTCTTTCTTTTCACAAGACCATAAAGGAAGAAAAGATCTCTTTAGGAGACTCTGTCATTGCCATCTCCTCTAGCATTTATGGTAAGGGTGACAATTCTATGGAGAATCCAAATGGAAAGTGTTTTGATATGTTTGGCAAGAGAGGATTTTGGATTGAATTTTGGTTCAATGGAAATTTTGGTCCAAAAGGAGTTGAGTTTAAGGGAGAAATCATTGATGGTATAAGGTCCTTCGATTTGAAGGCCAAAAATGTTGGCAAGATCTTAGAGTGAAATCTCATAAAGTTTGCCAAAAAACCTAAAATCAATGGCACAGTGGCCACAGGTAAGATGAAGCTTTTTGTGAACTACAAGAGTGGCAAGGAATTCCCTAGTTAACTCATCATACCCCTCATCATCAATGAAAATAAATTTCCCCCACTCTAGATTTTTGAGGTAGCCAATAATACTATCCTCAATCCCTAAGGTTTTAAGACAAACAAGGCTTGGTATTTTAGTGGGTAGAATGGTTTTGTCTTGAATTCTAAGGAAATTTTATTTTTCTTCTTGTGTAATTCCCCTCATGAGTTTAAGAAGAGAGGGTTGTTGAGAGTTTTGGACTTTTTTCCCTTTTCTAGATGATCTTCTTGAAGCCATTGATGGAGAAATGTTTGAAAAGAAAGGAAGAAAAGCTTTAAAATGAGAGGAGAGTTAGAGAGTAGTAGAATTTTAGATAGAAAATAGTTTAAAGTGTTAGAGAATGTGTAAAACAAAAATAATGGGGTATTTATAAGCAAAAAAAAAAAGGTTAAAACAGTCATAAAACGGCTATATTTGCATTAAATTCAATTTTGCTCATTGAAAAATGGCTAGATTTTTAAAGGCTGTAAAACTCTAAATCGTGACCGTGACTACATAATCATGATCGCGAATTTTGAAAATTTCAAAAGTCTCATTCACGATTTACAGATCACGAGTAAGACTAAGGGAATTAAAAGGTAAAGGCCTTGAGAATTAAAATTGCAAGAGTTTGGCTTAAGTGAAAGTTGTTTTATCTTTATGAGGGTCTTTGCAGGGGGTATTTATAGCTTCTTTCCTCCAAATTCCTATTACAAAGAAATACCAAAAAGGATCCTTAAAACAGCCACAAAATCTTGCATTAAATGCTCTGTCAGAGCTGGGTCGCGGTCATTAAGCCTTTTTCGCAGTCGTGACTCCATTTTCGCAGTCGAGACTAATGTCTCACCGTCACAATCTTCATAATCCATAATGGCTAGATCACACATGGCATTTTCCCGTTGGTTCTTTGACTATCCATTGGAAGCTTAGAATTTTGTATGAATTTCATGATCACGACTATAAATTTGTAGTCGCGAATCAAGGATCCCGCCCTTAGTCACTGTCACAATTGAGGTCGCGATTCATTCTATATCTCAAAGCTAAAAATTGAACTATATTGCCTTCTAATTGTCTTAGTCGCGATCACGATTTAGTGGTCACAGTCACGATTCTGGTATAATGATCGTGACTAAGAAGTTATGCAACATACTTAGGGAGATTTTGAGTTTCTTTGAAATCCAATTTATCAAAGAAGTTCTAATCTGCAAAATAGACACTTAAACACACATTACATAGCTTTCAATTTGATTGACAAGATCAAAATAGAGATTAACTAAGTTTTGAAATAACTTAGGTCAACAAAATGGTTCTTCAAATGTTGTATTTATTTCACTACCCTTCTTAATCTTTACAACTGATCTAGCTTTAATCTTGCATACTGCCCACCAATTTGCTTTATCTCATCATAGACTCGGATAGGAAACATAATACACTTGACAAGCTTGCATTACCAATATAAATGGCTCGTATTTATTGAATCGCTACCTATGGTTGACTTCAACAAGATTATATTGCTCATGAACTTTCATTCCCACATTTGGCGTTGGAGCAAACCATTCACACTTAAATAAAATAGTCCTCTTAATTGGAAGTGCAGTGTATTCCAATTGCATTGCATCGATTAATCGACCATAATAGTCAAATGCATTCTCACTATAATTGGAACCCTTTATCCATACCTCGCTATTTATTGATGACCTATCCGAACTTCACTTTTCAGTATGGAACTTGTAACCATTCACGAAGTAAATAGGATAAGTCACAACATATTGTAATGGACCCTTAGACAGATCAATAATGAATTGATTTGTTATTTTATTCATAGGATCAGTGGCCTATGATAAAAATAAACATATCAATTTGATTGTCTAGGATAGAAATTTAAGATTAATTTTTAAGTAATGGTACTACATTATACTTACATATGAATAAAACCAGTGCGCAAATTCTATCTCTAATTTTTTATCTATATCAATTGTTGATATATTCAGCACAGATAAACTTCATTCATAAGGAAAATAGTAAGTAAAACGGAAAGGAAACAGTGCAAAATGATGAAGAATGAATTATTTTAATTAAGTTGTAACTTACTCAATGTATTTTGCAACTTCAGAGTAATTCAGAAGAATATAGGATTGAGCTGCCTTATATTCTTCGTCAGTCATCAATCTTATTTTAGGTCGACTGAACGGTCTCCTTGGATGAGTGAATATTGATAAAATACTAGGAGTATTTGCTCCTTTAGGCATTCCACCATCATCATTTCGAGCTACTCTTCTATGCCTTGTATAGACATGGGGTTCAAAATAATAAGAGCATAATGATGAAGCTTCCTCAACTAAGTATGCATTACATATGGAGCCTTCAACTCTTGCTTTATTTTTGACATTATGTTTCAAATGTCCATTAAATCTACAGCAGGTAAATATCATAGATTACGACATTTGAGTATAAATGAATGGATGTGATTGTAAATATTAAAATAAGCAAATATTTTACCTCTCAAATGGATACATCCATCGATACTGAATGAGACCTGCTATACGAGCTTCATAAGCAAGATGTACTGGTAGATGCTCTATAGAGTTAAAGAAACTTGGAGGAAAAATGTGTTCTAGTTTACACAAGATGAGTGGAATGGTATTTTCAAGCCTCGCCATGTCCTCTTCCCTAAGAAGTGTTGAAGTGAGTTCTTTAAAAATAAACTTAACTCTATCAATGGTTGCCAGACATCCCTCAGCAAAATTTCATAGAAGGCAATAAGAAGCAAGCATTGCATAAAAACATGATAGTCATGGCTCTTCATCCCAAACAACCTTAGTTTTCGCATATCAACGCATCAACCTATGTTATATACATACCCATCAGAAAATTTCAGATCTTTTAGCCATTCACATAAGACTTGTTTGGCCCACTTATAGAACACATATTTTGCCTTCGAATATTTTGCAGACATTTCATCCATTTCTAACTCCTTATGGAGACAGAACTATTTCAAGTCCTGTCTAGATTTAGCATTATCTTTGGTTTTCCCTAGGATGTCTATTACCATGTTGAATATATTTTCAAACACATTCTTCTCAATATGTATGACATCTAAATTATATCTAATCATATTAGTCCTCTAATATGGTAAATCCCAAAATATACTTCGGTTCTTCCATCCACATCTGATTCGCTTTGCAATTTGAGCATTCACATAATCAGCTCCTACTTCAGTCACCCTCATCAACTTCAAACTAGTTATTTCCTGCAATAATTCAATTCCCAAATGTATAAGCAAAGCAGATGCTTGAACAACTCTATTTTTTATGAAAGCTATTTTGTTCCATCTAAAAGGATGATCAGGTGATAAGAACTTGCAATGACAATCAAATCACGATTGCTTACCCCCTTTAGGAAGAGTGAAAGAATCTGTTAATTCATTGCAATGTGGACATGCAAGTCTACCTTGAGTACTCCAACCAGACAACATATTGTACACAGGAAAGTCACTCACAATCCACATTAGAGTAGCTCGCATCAAAAAATTCTACTTCATAGACACATCATATGTTTCGACGCCTATATCCCACAACCATAGCAATTCTGTAATCAAAGGCTACAAAAATACATCCAAATTTTGTTTTGGATTATTTGATCCGGGAACTATTATAGACAAGAACATGTACTCCTTCTTCATACACATCTCTGGAGGCAGATTATATGGTTTCACTATAATTGGCCATGATGAGTATTGTTGTCTAGATTGTCCAAAAGGTTGAAAGCCATCAGTGCATAAGCCCAAACGAACATTGAGAATTTTAGAAGCAAAATCTAGATTCACCCGATTGAAATGCTTCTATGCTATAGAATCTGAACAGTGTCACATCACCCCATTTTCCTCTGCATGTTCTGCATGCCATCTCATATGTTTTGCAATTACCTCAGAGGCATACAATCTTTGCAACCTCGGAGTTAGAGGGAAGTAAAACATAATCTTATATGGAATTTTTTTTTTTATGGACATGCACCCCTATGTCTTGGCTTATACCTTGGCCAATCACAAAACTTACAAGCAATTAGATTACTATCTTCACCCTAATAAAGCATGCAATTGTTCTTGCAACAATCAATTTTCTCGACTGGAAGGCCCAAACCCTGCATTAACTTCTTGGTGCTGTAGAAATTATCAACCATTGTGTTATTTATAGGCAACAACTCATTGTACCATTGCAATATCTCATCATAACACCTTTCAGATAGATGGTGTTCTGACTTGATATTCAAAAGTCGTGCCATAATAGATAATTTAGACTGTTTTGCATAGCCAAGTCATAATTCTTCGTTAGCTACCTCTAACATATCATATAGTTTATGAGCATTCAGATTTGGAGCTTCCTCCATTTGATCCCAAGTAAAATCTAGCCCAATGGCATCCATTAACATATTATAGTATGTAGTTGGAGGACAACTGTCTGTATCTTCACCGCCTACTTCTGCCACGATTGAAGATCCAGACCCACTGACTTCACCATGCAAATACCATTCATAATACCCTGATGCAAAACCGTTCTTCAGAATGTGCAACTTGGCAGCATCTAGCTTAAGGAAATTTTGATTCTGACATTTCTTAAGGTTACAAGGACATCGAACACTAGTCCCACTCATGTACTATGGCTGAGATATTACGAATTGCATGAATTAGTCTAAACCCTCCAAGAATTTCGGATTCAAATACCCATCAATAAGTCTAGAGTACATCTAATTCCTATCGGTCCTCATAATTAATCCCTGTATATTCAAAGGTATTAATTTATTTTTTAAATAACACAAACAAAATTACATTTAGACTTATATGTTTGGTTATAATTTTAATTAAGTTCACAACATTTAATTCTACATCCTTATATCTCCCTCTCTATAAGGTAGAACCTAACTCATTTAGAAACTCATTACTGCATAACTGTTACTGTTACATTCTACACTCATACATCCACTAAATTTTTGATAGCATCTGCCTACAGTTCTCCTAGTGCACCACATTTGAAAAAATCTACATAATTAGGACATTATTTCAATGTACACTAAGAGAACAAGTTGGAAGATAGTACTAAAATTTCAGACATTTGTATGAAATAAGAATATACATAGATAGTTACACAGACAACGAGATCTCTAAACTGCCCAATTTGGACAACTCGATATCCTCTCACCATCCGATGAGCAGGATATCAAACAGAATCTACGGCTAATCCTAAATATATTAATCATTTTAATTAATAATATTTTTAGACATTTGATTGTGAAAGTCCACAAAAAATAACAATTGCAACATCACAACATAAGAACATATAATCAAAATTAATAAAATAAATTCACAAGATAAATAAAAAATATTGCTGAATATGATACAAATTCATAAATACATTGTACTTTTTTTCCATTTTTAACCATCTCATAATTTTACACATATATATTATTACTTAATAATAAAGATATTAATATTATATTAGATATTTTTTATATCATCTAAGAAAAATTTTAATTAAAATTCTTCTTAATCATTTTAATTTTAAATATTCAAATTTTAATTATTTATTAGCATTAATTAAGCTGTTATGCATTATTATATTTTTTAGACTATTTTTCCTTTAAGAGGATATTTGTCATTTTTTTTAAAATCTTATGAAATGTATTTAAAATTTCATTTTTAATGGTAAATTTTTCATTTATTACTTTCTTTTTATTTTTAGTCAAAATATTTTTACTTCTAATTATTTGCAATTTCTTATTTTTTTTATTTTATGAAATGCATTTATATTTCAATTTTTGGTAGTATATTTGTGGATTTTTTTTTATTTTTTAGTATAAAGAGAATTTTTAGTATTTTATGAAATTCATAAAAAATAAATTTCACTTGTTATAGTATGATTAAACATAAATTTATGGTTCATTTTGTTGGTATTATTAACGAATTTAGTTAAATAAAACCAAAATTACGTCCTACACATATAAATCTATAAATTTACATAAACTTAACAATATAAAAAAAATTACATTACAATACATAAATTAATCACAAATTACAAATTCACATCACAACATTTATTTTTTCATATATATTTACAAATAAACATAATAAACTACAAATTATACATAAGATAATTAAAAGAACATTACATTCTAAATTATTATATTTATATATTAGTAAAAATAAATTAAATTAAATTACAGTACGAACCTCTTGAAGCGAAAATCCGACTTATATTGTTGCTCTACACGTCAATTATTTGAAACAAAATTAAAATTCTATTAATAAAACCAAGATAATTAAAATAATTACTAACATAATTTAATAAAATAATTTCACCATATTTAATACTATCATAAATTTATAAAAAATTTATTAGCATATATATACATATCAATATATATATATATATATATATATATATATATATATATATATATATATATATATATATATATATATATATATATATATATATATATATATATATATATATATATATCCATCCCAAATCAGTATATAGATATATATATATATATATAAATCCCAAACCAATCTAAACAATCTAAATAAAAAATTCGAAATCTAAACAAAAAATTAACAAAATTTCAACAAAATCAATCGAAACAAAAATTCAAAAATCTATACAAAAATTTAATTAAAATCATAATCAATATTAAGGTAATTATGTAAATACTAGTGGAAAATCAAAATCTTCAGTGATGGATGAATGCCAACCGGCATATGGGAGAGCGGCAGAGAGCAGTGGCAGTGGAAGAAGAAGAAGGAGAAGAAGAAAGGGAAAAGAGAAAGAAATAAGAAGGTGAACAGGTTATATTCCATGATTACTAATGGATTACCAATGGATCATGCCACATGGATTAGAAAATCCATCAGTAAAAGGCTAAAGGGGGTAAAATATGCGTCTAATTTTTTCACTTCTATCGGTATTCCATCAGTATTATTTAGCATTTACTAATGGAAAGCCCACTGTCATATGGCATTTCGTTAATAATCTGTCAATAAATGGTTTGCTTCCGCCAAAACGTTCTGCCCCTATTTTTCCTATATGGTCGGTATTTCGTCAATAGCTGGTCATATTTACTGATGGAATGCTTACTGCAGCATATAATTCCATTAGTAATTCATCAGTAAATAACTTAATTGCCGCCGAAACATTCCTTCATATTCTTTTCTATTTGTAATTGGTCACTAAACCATTGGTAAAATTTGGTTAGTATCCGTTAGTATATTATGTTCGTAATCCATTAGTAATATTGCTTTTTCATCAATAAATGGTCAGTAAAGAGACTAATGTTGCTAGAAACTATACCATTAGTATTCTATCAGTATTCAATCAATATTTAGTTACGGATTAGTGTCCATCGCTAATTTTCATTAGTAAATCATTAGATTTTTGTAGTGAACACTGGATTAGAGTCTTGATGCCATGAAGCTCCTTAGTGCTTAGGTCCTTTGGCCACTCTGTGAAAGAGCCAAGAGAAATGATCAAATATCCAGGAAATTTAAAGCCTTCTTAGTAAGGGGTTGTACTCACTATCAACGCGAACTTGTTTTGCCAATCAACCACCTTGCTATCCTTCCCTTTGAATAGCTTCATTTTTGAATGGCAAGAGGTGGCAAAGATGCATCCCTTAATAGATCTGCCCATTTTGAAGAAAACCTGGAACATCTTTGCAGTGGGCTGAATCTTCAAGGATGTGCAGATAACCTCAAAGCAGTGTATCTCTCTGATGGCATTTGGGTGAAGCGTCATCGGATTCACCCTGAAGTAATTAAAGCATTGCACCAGGAATGGAGTGGGGGGCCACCTTAAGCCAAATTCCATTTGGCAAAGGAAGAAGGCATAATGAGTATTGTCTGTAGATAGTTCCTTCAGACCCATGGCATCCTTTAATAAATCTAAGAATAATCTCTTATTTTCTTTAGGATGTAGAGCCCAAACTCTTGAGTTGGACTCTTCAAATTCTTCTCGACGACAGTGAAGTCACTTTCTTGAGCAAAAGAAGCAACCTCATGCCATGTTTATAGCACAACAATTTGAAAATCAGTCTAAGCTAGTGCCATTTCTAAAGTGAGAAGATAAAGGATGAAGAAAAGTAAAAAGAAAGATGAGAGCTTAAGGGAATGATAATGCAAAAGTTGCAAGAAAAGCAAAGGTTTACGAAATGATAATAGAGTTTCAAATGAAGGAGAAAAACGATCTAAATAGTTAAAATCCTCAGTAATTGGCCTCAGTAACCGCTTTCATCATAAAAGATTTTTGAAATTCAAAGAGACCCTAAAATGGCACTTGAATCGGTACCACAATAATAAGCATTAATGTTAGACACGCAACATCAAGAATGGTTCAGATTTGGCCACGCATCCAAAACAATTGCCATAATACATCCACATTAAATGAAGCCTCTTTTAAAGTAAAGCAACGCAAATCCTCTTCTTCTTAATCTCCTTAATAAATTATTCAAATATACTTATTAAGAGAGCAAACTTAAGTTATTTGAAGAGGTTTATTTGATGAAGTATGTTTCAACAAAGTCCTCCTAAAGAGTCCTCCCTTGCGGAAACATTAGGGCTACTAATAAAGGTAAAGATTAAACCCATAAGATTTGGGCCCATACCATAACCCAAGCCCAGATCTCTAAGAGGGTCGTACATGTCATTTCAAGCTCAGTCCACATGTGCCTTCTAGAAGGACAAGTGTCCCATCTAAAGCAAATAGTTATACCTTCTTCAACGGAGGACCTGACAGAGGACTATTTGACCAAGTCTCTTTGATATGTCCTCTTCAACCTTTTATCACGGCTCAGGCCTCTGAACAAGCCATTCGACTACTGCTTCCTATCCTTTTCTCTTGGAAAAGAGGCCATTAACTTTAAAAGGCTTGTTGTCTCATCTCACATTTGGTCACTGCCACCTTCTATCAATACAAAGGCAGCTCCTATCCACTCACACATGAGGTATCATGCAATGATGATCCAGAAATGCCTATCTGCCACAACAAAAGTACGTCTTCTTGACACATCATCCTCACATATCCCAAAGAGAGAAATCATCAAATATAAAAGGGAGAAACCAACACCATACACATGTTAGCTTACTCTACCACTTCTCATCTCCTTTTTTGCACTTAAAACTCTCTGGTCTTCATGAAGTTATCTTCTTCCTCCAGACCTTATACTCTATTAAAGCTTGAAACTGACTTAAGCATCGGAGCCCTTGCCAAGCAAAGGCTTGGTTGATGCAGATTTCCTTTTTTGCAAGTTTTATATCATTTTTACTCTAGTCTTATAACACAATAAGCCCATATTCTCTAATCAATCATCTACCTTATAAAATCAATGAATAAAATCAAATGATTTATACTAATAAAACTTTATCTAATTGTAAGCCCAAAGTTAAAGTTTTGAGAAATTCAAGATTTGATCTTGCTTATACTGGATTTGTATGTATCTAATATTTTGATATAATTATGACATTGATCATTCATTGGAAAATATTGAAATTTCAAATCTAAATTGTCATATATATATATATATTGTCAAAGAATATATAGGAGCTAAGTAATCATACTCTTTAGATCTAAAATCAACTAACTTGACAAAAGTTCAAAAATACTCTAGCACTGGTTCAATAGTACAATCAAGATTAAAAGTCTTAAAATTCAAATATTAGTTACAGTCAAATTTACAAATAATAATATTTAATAAAAAAATACTCTAGCACTCTTTAAACTTTAAATTGAATTTATTTTCTAGATTTAAATTAAAATAAAAAAAATCAATTTCAGACACAAAATTGATAATATTTGAATTCAACTTCATTCACTCAAGTTCAGTTTTAACTCTAGTAAAAACCATGCCAAATTCAAATACTTTTGGGATTGAATAATTCACGAGTAAGACATTTACATGCATGATATAAGATAACTATAATTTACCTATTTTAGTGTTGATTGATACTAGGCACATGTTCAATAAGATATAAAATCAATTCTAATTGCATTCACATGCATAATAAGGTATGATAGATCCTAATCACATTACCTGAAACGTGTAAAAGGAACCAAAAAAATAAAAGCGCTTATTTGTATTAAGTATCAACTTTCAATAAATAAGAGAATTTTGAAAGTTCCTAATTCCTTTTCATAGGTTATTAATATGAAAAGTAACCTATAAAAAAAATATATCAAAAGTAACCAAACTTACAGTGCTTTTCTAATAGACTCGCAAAAGTTTGATTTATATCAATGCAATCATCAAAGTTTGCTTTTCCTTCTATTATGGTACCAATAAGCTCTCTAGTTCTTTTATTCATGTTTTTTACCCCACTTTTTTTCTTTCTTTTCAAAAAAAAAATAAAAACTATAAATTCACTCGTCCTCGTATTCTTTCACTATTCATATTGAGCATGCTCTCTCTCTAGCTAGAAATATAACACAAAAAACTATTATCAAGAATATTTAGAGTGCATCATTTTATTTTTAATTTTTCGTAATTGTTGTGATTCAGATTGAGCATGCTCTCTCTTTAGCTAGAAATATGACACAAAAAACTATTATCAAGAATATTTAGAGTGCATCATTTTATTTCTAATTTCTTTTAATTTCTCATAATTGTTGTGATAGCAAGAGTCAGCAACAAATTCTAAAGGCATTTGTACTTGAGAAGGTATTTTTTTAAATTCATTCTTTTTAAGAGTATGTATAGAAAAAACATTTAAATTATTAAAACTTTTTTCTAAAGAATTACATAAAAAGTCTAAACAATCTATAACATAATTTAATAATTATGATGTTGGATCCTTGCCTACACTAATTTAAGTGATGACAATCATGATAAGAGCAACCAAAGGAGTTACTTCTCATCTAATTATAGTGCAAAAACACCAAATCTCTCTACATAATGAAAATTATTAAACTCAAGTTCTTGGTTTAAGAAACTATTAAGCTTAATATCTTCTTTATTTAGTCTATTAAGTCTATTGATCCTAACTTGAGCATATATATTATCTCTCTAATTCTTTATTCATACAAAGTAATATAAGATAATGCAGTTTAAGATTATTACTCAACTCTACGGTTAGACTTTTGAGTCAATTTTTATTAGCAATTCAATCATAAAATATAAATATTTAAATATAAATATAAAATATTTATAAATTATATCATAATAAGAAATTCACGAAATAACGATGGACTAATTTTGGTTATGTGAGGCCTCGCCCGAGCACCGGTCTGATCCACCGAGGAATCGAAATGCTTTTCAGGAGAAACTCCATGATTGGAACTCGCTATGAGTTTAGAAAATTGATTTTTGTATTTTGAAAGTTGAAAAATGAGTTGCCACTTTAATTTATTTATTTTAATTGAGAAAATTAAAGAAAAACCCAAATTGATTGACTTAAAAAAAAATGATTTGATTTTGTTCCAATGGAAAATGCACGAATCTGCGAGTGACCAATTTGGCTAAAATTAAGAAAATATATTTTCTTCAGTTTGGCTAAAATTGCAAAATAACTCTTAAAAAAGAATTTCTGTGTATGCATGAATAGAAATATAATGATGAATAAAACATACATATATATGATGAGATGGAATGACAATTATAGACAAACAAGCAAAATAGATCTTACTTAACTATTACAAGATCAAATAAAAATTGAAATAAAGAGGATTTTTCCTCTAGCCCTTATGGGTACTAGGAAAAGCACATATTCCCCAACTAAGCTAATAATAAGATCATAAATAAAAAATTAATATAAATAAATCAAAGTAAAAAAAAGAAAACAAGAATATTAATAAAAAGATTTTGGAGTTGATGCCCTTCAAAATGGCAGCCTGCGTATCCTATCGAATAGAAATCAAACCCCATGCAGTTCTTCCTTCTTGCAAAGGAGGGGTTATGAAAAAAAAGTGTGTTGGTTTGCTTATTAATTTAATTCTGATTCTTAAATTAATAAATTTTAGATCTTTTCTGTCTTAGACCTAAAGAGAATTCTAGATCTGAGTTTAGAATTTTGAAAATGGAAAAGGGATTATACCTTTGCTTTCCTTGACTTTCGAACGAATGGAATGAGCCTTGCTTCGGATCTCAACTCCACCTTGAATTCAAAAAAAAACTTGGAATCTGAATCTAAAAAGCAATAAGAATATTAGTATAAGAGAGAATTTCTGCCATGGAATATGAGTCAAATGAGCTTGAAGGAGGCTCTATTTATAGAGCTACTGGGAGTGCTGGCGGTATGGACGACGGCGTCAACACGTCGCCAATGACACGGGTGGCACCAGTGACGTGCTAGGCGTCTGGGTGACACGTTAAGCGTGTCGCCTTACCACTGGCACAAATTTTGTGCCGCCATGCAGACATGCCGCCCTGACGGCAGTACGGAATACGTGCTGCCCAGAGCAGCAACGCGCCTCTCTTGCATTGGCCGGCTGGTTCAACTTGTTTTCTGCTTTTTCATCCATTTTGGGTCTATTTTAGTTCTGATTTGAGCTCGGTTTGATCCTGTGGTTTTGTAACTGAAAAACGGTCGACTGGAGGTGTAATTTTGAGGGTTCACAGCTACCCTCCTTATCTGATTTGGCCAGACATAGGCCAAATCTAGTAAGTGTGAACTGAAAGGCCTAGGACATTATTCTGAGCTTTCTGAATGTTCCTTTCAGTATTGAGAGTTGTGCAAAAGCTTCATGTCTAATTTATGGCTATTCTGACTCTATTTGGATTATTTTTCAATTTTCAAGCTATTTTTGAATTTTCAATTTTTTTGTAATTCTAGGAGATTTTGAACTCTGATTGAGACCTCGTCTGTTTTGAGAGATGGATAAAAATCATGCAGATTCATTGCTTTAGACAGAACTGGATTCCGATTTAAAATGAGCCTGTTATGGCAAAACCACGTGAACTGGACCTGTGAATCAAAAAGTTAAAAGATGTTATGAGGGGGGAGCCCACCTCTATCCCTATATAAACCTTCATGCCTTCACATTCTTCATAAACTCATTTTCACTCTCTCTCTTCTCTCTCTCTCTATAGCTTTCGCTTCTCTCTCTAAATATCTTTTTTCTTTCTCTCTCTTTTTTTACTCTCTCAATATGGAAGCCTTCACTCAGCCAGCAATAGGTGCTCAAGACCTAGAGATATTGCTGAAGGAGCCAGATAACCATGTCAGTTACACTGGATCTCTTCAGGTATGCTTTCCTTTCCCTGCACAATTAGTAAGAATTCCAATAATTATCAATAATAATATTTTTTTTTTTACAAAAATTACAGAGAGTACAACTGAGGCCTAGGGGAGGCCATAGTGTCGTGGAGCTGGTCCACATTTATCTGAATAATCAGGAGGCTATCTGTCTGCACCTTGAGCCATCTGGCTTGCTCGGGTGGCTGGAGCTGGACATCAAGCAGCCGGTTAATACCATTATGGTCTAGGCACTGGTAGAGCGCTGGTGGGATACTACTAACACATTCCACCTTTCTTGTGGTGAGATGACAGTCACTCCCCTCGAGTGGAGCATGCTTAGTGGTATGCATTTCAGATCTCGTCCTCTCGAGTTTTATTCCTCATGGATTGAGTGCTCTTTTGTAAAGATGACTACTCTGATTGGGGTTAATCCCCCTTGTGGGAACCTTAATGTCCCATGTTCCTAGCTTCATCAGGCCTTAATGACCATGGGTCAGACTCTAGGTCAGTATGGTGTTGATCAGGGTGCTAGACTTTGCGCCATGATTATCTTGAGCTGTACCTTTCTGAATAACAATAAGGACAGCATTAATTTAAATATCCTCAATCATTGGAGAATCTAGATGAGATTGGTGAGTTTGACTGGGGAGGTGCAGCCCTTTATGCCATGTATCAGGAGCTATGCAGCATTTCCCGTGGCACACTTTGCGGCCATGGCGGTACCTCTATTATGCTCGAGGTGAGTATTATGCTCTGGTATTCTATTATCTAATCTCTGCCTAGTGAGTGACAAAACTCTGTTTCTTGCAGTAGTGGGTTATGAGCACTTTCTGATGCTAGCTCCGCCACTGAGAGAGCCTACTACTATTGACCCCCCTACGGATATATTTGGAGGGCATCCAACAGATATTCCTTCATAGGGCTGTCATTTGATCATTGTAGATAGATCTTTGCTACTTTGACCATAGACCAGGTATTCCTTTGTTGATCTTAACCTGAATCTTACTGTTTAATGAGTATTGCTTATATTACAATCCGTTTGCAGGTGAGATGGTCGCCCTTTACCAGGTTCCCAGAGTGGATTCCTGACTGGCTCAGGCCTAGTATGGACTTGTCCTCTTGTTGACTGTTGCTCCGTTGTGAGTCTTTGAGGATGTTCTACTTGGGAGAGAGAATGAGGGCACAGGTTACGGGAGGAGAGATAGTTATGCCATAGCCTCTTCCGGCAGACATAAGGTATGGGCTAGCTATCCTAGAAGAGGATGGTTGGGCTATCGGAGTTTCCTGTCTGGATTACTTGTTGCCTGACCTGGACTATGATGAGTTTTGCGAGGCATCCTTGATGTGGGGCACACCTCCCCTAAATAGATTGCAGGGACCATCACATAGGGGATCTAGCTCAGCATCTTCCCAAGGTCCTCCCTCCAGAGTTGGGAGTTTCATCTCTCTATGAGTCAGCAGTACCATTCCGATTGGCAACATGGGTCTTAAGGTTAGACCTTCAGGTGTTATGGCTGGCCCCTCAGGTTTTACAGCTGATCCTTTTGGGATTGGTCCTTCAGGGGTTAGTGGCTCAGCTCTAGCCCTAGCTCCAGATACTTCAGTGCGAGGTCTGACTAATTTGGTTCCCTTGCCTGTTGGTCTTATCTGCTTGCCAGCTCATCTTGATTATGTCTCTTGTGATGGCCGATCACGACGTTACCATCTTCCTGATGATCGACCGGCCTTCTTCCCTACTATCCCTGAGACTGTTACAGAGGTAAGAATTTTTGCATAGCTGGTACTTTTAGCCTTTTATTTGCCTTGTAGTGACTCTCATATGTTTTCCTTTCTTCTCCAAGTTCCCATGGAGTTCGCTCGCTATCACTACGATCACTTAGGCCGATATGCATTTGTTTTGAGCTCCTTTTTGCATGACAAGGATTTGTTGGAGGAGAGTCACAAGGATGAGATGCTAGGCAAGGATGATGCAAACCCAGGCATGGTTGTTAGCGACCTATTTTATCAACTTTTGCTTTTTCATGTATACATGTACTGAGGATGATGCACTCTTTTGGATGTATGCATGACATTTTGGATATGTTTATGCACTTTATATGTTTATGTGACATCTTGGATGTATGATATGTATGACTTATAGATGTTGTGGATGAAATGAGTACATGATATGGATGCAGATATTCAATTGAATAGGATTCCATTGGGCTATTCCTTACGTTTTTCTCTCGTTTTTGCTCCAATTTTGAGAAAAATGAATTATTTTAAGCCTGAAATTTTGAGAAATCATGGAAAAAACTGTTGAGGGAAAAAATGGCACAAAGAGGCAGAGGAATGGCAGGGCGACATGACCGACGTGCCGCCGGTATGGGCGGCATGGTTTTCGTGCCGCTGCCTCGGACGGCATGGCTTTCATGCTGCTGTTACAGTTGCACGATTGGCGTGCTGCCGTATCGAGTGGCACGACCAATGTACCGCTGGTAGTAGATCTAGCAGGCAGAATTTCACCTATTTAAATAGATTCTATCCGTTTCCCAGTCTGTACCATCAATTTTTGAGCCTCCAAAAGTCATTTTCGATCATATTTTTGCTTTCCATCAATTTTATTATTTTTATTCCTCATAATGGAGCCCTATTTTAGTCATGCAATGTTCTTATGGTGTAAGAACCTTACCAAAGTGGAGAGAATTAACCTAGAAAAGTATGGGGTAAGCATTATGCCCACCTTAAAAGGCATAAAAGTTTATTGGGAGTTTCTGTGCACATGCATGTGCTTTTGGGATCCGACTGCCTATGTCTTCAGATTTGGGCATCTATGGAGGAGATGTGTTCTACATTTGAAGAGTCTTCTGTGCTGCTCAAATCTAATCTAGAAGCTATGCTGGCTACTCCTGTTGAGAAAGTAGGATATTTCAACTCTTTCAAGGGACTTTTTGACTTGAGTACAGAGGCTGCTAGTCCCATGGTAATGGATGATTGGGTAGATCTGACTGCTGTGATAGCAGAATTCCATGATCCTAAGGATTTTGAGGATGATGGGTGGTTTCATTTGAGAATGTGGGCTCTATCCTTCTGTTTGACTATTGGATATATTTTTGTGAGCCCTACTGGTTGGAGGGATGTTAGAGTCACTGAGCTGATTCCACAAATGGAGGAAGGGAGATCTATCGCGGCTATAGTGTTAGCTGAAACTATCATGAGTTTGGACAGGTCTTTCACTTCTAATGAGCCATGGTCAATCAGCCCTATTATTCTTTAGGTTGAATTCTGGCTTCTAAATTTCATTTCAACTGCTTTTTGTGTTTTCTTATACTTATCTTTTCTGCACTTTTTCAGATTTGGCTAAGAGACCATCTCCAGATAGTGGGACCTCCCACCAAGGTGGATTATTCTACTTCCTGGTATAAGACTCAGACCATTATTATTAAACAAAATTCAAAGAAAGAGTGGACAAAATGGTTGATGGAGCTGGATTCTGATGACCTGCTATGGAGGTGTGAATGGTACAAGATCAAAAGTTTCATGACCATAAGCTTTGGCTATAAGATGGTCTACCTGCTGGGGTTGAGGATGGTGACATTTTACCAAGCTACTAGGGTTATGCGCCTAATGGGACATAGTCAGGGTGTGCCCCCAGATAGTGCTTTGTTTGAATCTATTCTGATTACTGAGACCATTGCTCGGGCTGTCAGAAATGGATGGGTAAGGGGTTTTCATGCCATTCACCCTACTGACCAAGGCGGTAAATCCATACAGTATTGACTGGTGGATAGCCAACTCGTGGAAATCAGAGAAGGCTAAAAGGGCTGTTATACTTGAGGAGATAAAGCAAGAATCATGATTGCTGCTTTAGCTTAAGACAAATTTTGATTATGCCTTTATTTTCTTTTGATGTTCCAAAAATTAAATGAGACAAATAAGAAATCATTCATTTTTTATCTCTTTTGTTGCTCTGACTTTTGCCTAAGCCGCCCTTTCGGGTTTTTAACTTAGCGAGCTTGTTTTTATTTTTTTCTGTATGTATTTTTGTGACACAATTAAGAGCCGAATGAATGTGAAATGAAAATTTTATTGATGAATTGGACCAAACCCGCAAGGGCTGCTACATATCTCTTTACAATGATTCATGATTTTTATTCTTTTTCCTCTTTATGGAGAATCAGGTCCACGTAGTTCTGACTTTGAGGAAAAATGTGAATGTTGAGCATGATTTCATAATGATTGCAAATGCTATGCATGAATTACAAGGATGCTTATGCAAAGTACCTCTTGAGTTGATCCAAATTGCATAGGCTAGCAAATTCTATACCATCCAAGTCCATCAGGATTGCTGCTCCACCAGATAAGATCTTCTTGATTATAAACGGACAACTCTAGTTAGGTTTGAATTTTCCCCTTGCATCATGAACAGGTGCCCTTATTTCTTTCAAGACAAGGTGACCCTCTTGTAATCCTCTGTCCCTAACTCTCTTATCGAAGTGTCTAGCCAGTTTCTGTTGATAACCTTGCATCTGATATAAGGCATCCATTCTCTTTTCATTGATGGCTAGAAGTTGGTTATGGTAGCATTTTGCCCATTCCACTTCGTCTAACTAACTCTCCCTCATAATGCAAGCTGACTTGATTTCTACCTCGATTGGCAAGACACTTCCATCCTGTACAACAAAGAGTAAGGTGTTGCACCGGTTGGAGTATGTACTATTGTTCTGTATCCCCATAAAGCATATGGCAAATGTAGGTGCCAATCCTTATGGTTGTCAGCCATCTTCTGCAGTATATTCTTAAGAGTCTTATTTGCAGCTTCAACTACGCCGTTTGTTTAAGGTCTGTATGGAGAAGACTTGTGGTGTTGAATTTTCTCCTTCTTTAATAGCTGAGCAACCTCCTTTTGGAAGTGAGATCCATTATCAGTGATGATCTCAAAAGGGACCCCATACCTATAAAGGATGTTAGTACGGATAAACTAGGCTACATGCTTGGAATCCAATATCTGGTAAGGTGTAGCTTCAACCCATTTAGAGAAATAATCAATAGCTACCAGAATGAATTCATGCTTGCTGAAAGACTTTGGGCTTATCTTGCCAATGGCGTCCAGGCCCCAAGTTACAAATGGCCAAGGCGTGGTGATAGGAGATAGAGGTACAGGAGGTTTCTTCTGAAGTTTGGTGTAGATCTGACACTTATGGCACTTCTGAACATATCTTGCGCAATCTTGATTCATAGTAAGCCAGAAGTAACCCTGATTCATGATGTTGCAGATTAGAGCAATTCCATTCATGTGTGGACCTTCGTTACCACCATGCATCCATTCCATGATATGTTGGGCTTCTGCTTTAGTGACACATCTCAGATGGATGTTATCCCAAACCTATTTATAGAGTACTCCCCCATTTGGAATGAAACCCTTAGACAACTATCTTAAAGTCCTCTTTTCTGTTTTAGAGGCCCCCTCAGGATAGAATCCATTTTTGATGTAATTAAAGATATCCCAAAACCATGGTTTGCTATCAATCGCTTGAATATTCAAACAATGAGTTACACAACCTGGATCATGCTTAACTTCAATTGTAACATGTCTAATTATGAAGCCGTCGCTTATATCAAGCATTGAGGCAAGTGTTGCCAAAGCATCAGCAAATCTGTTCTTCATTCTTGGAAGATAATGGAAAGACAGTTCATGGAAATTGGCTGCTAGTTCATTTAGGCATTTATGGTAAGGAACCAAACGCTCTTCTCTGATCTTCCACTTCCCCATGGCTTGGGAAACTATCATATTCGAATCCCCATAAATCTCAAGGCATTTGATTCTGAGCCTTATTGTTGTCTCAAGACTGCAGATGCATGCCTCATACTCTACTTCATTATTTGTTACCTCAAAATTTAATTTGATAGCTATGGGTAGGTTTTCTCTACTCGGTGTAATGAACACAATGCCGGCACCATACCCTTTGTTGTTAGATGCCCCATCAAAATAGAGCTTCCAAACTTCACAGTCAATCGTCAGGATATCTTCATCAGGAAATTCAGGCTCGACCCAATGATCATCTACTAGAGCTGCAGCTAACTAATTAGCCATTATGCTACCCTCAACTACTTTTTGTTATACATATTTCATATTATATACGACTAATACAACCATCCACCTTACCATCTTATTATCAAGAACCGGCTTCTCCATAAGGAATTTGAAAGGGCTCTTGTTAGTAAGAACATGAGTTATAAAAGAGCAGAGGTAATGTTGCAGCTTGTGGCAAACCCACACTAAAGCAAGAAATAGTTTTTCAATAAAACTATACTTGAGCTCATGCGATAGCATCCTTTTGCTTAAGTAATAGATGGCATTTTCCTTGCTGGAGTCAAGAGCATTTTGGGTAAGCATTGCCCCCATTGCTTCATCGGTTACTGATAGATAAAGCAACAAAGGCTTTTCAAACCTTGGTGGCTGTAGTACCAGTGGGTTTAGTAAGTATTGCTTGATATGGTCGAAAGCTTTCTGATGATCATCATTCCATTGCTTAGAGGCTCCTTTTCTGAGTAGCTTAAAGATGGGCCTACATACATCAGCCAACTGATTGATGAATCAACTAATGTATTGTAGCCGTCTAAGGAAACCTCTAATCTCCTTTTTTATTTTTGGAGGTGGCATTTCTAAAATTGCCTTTGATTTAGCAGGGTCCACTTCTATACCCTTCTTGCTAACCATATGGCCTAGGAATACTCCAAATGAGGCTTCGAAGACACATTTGGCGGGATTAAGCTTGAGATTGTACTGGCAAAGTCTAAGGAAGAATCGCCTTAGTGCCTCTGAATGTTCTTCAATAGTGGTGCCTTTTATTACCATGTCGTCCACATAAACTTCAATTTCTTTATGCATCATGTCATGGAAAATGGTAGTTGCCATCCTTTGGTATGTTGCCCCAGCATTTTTAAGCCCAAATGGCATAACCTGGTAGCAATAGGTGCCCCATTCAGTAATGAATGTTGTCTTCTTTTTGTCAAGAGGATGAACTATTATCTGATTATACCCTGCAGCCAGGTCGGTTAAGGAAACCAATTCAGAACCTACCATGTGGTCTACCAATAGATCAATATGAGGCAAGGGAAAATCATCCTTAAGACAGGCTTTATTCAGATCCCTGTAATCCACACACATTCTAACTTTACCATCTTTCTTGGGAATCGGCACAATGTTAGCAAGCCAAGATGGATAGTTGATGGGCTTAATGAAGTTGTAGTCCAGTAGCTTGGTAATTTCTTCTTTAATTGGTATAGACCATTCCATCTTGAGTCTTCTCAATTTCTGCTTGATGAGCTTAGCACCTGGGTAAATCAGGATTTTATGAACCGTTACGCTTAGATCCAACCCCGTCATGTCTTTCGGTTGCCATGCAAAATAGTCTTGAAATTCTCTGATCATCTTTTCAATATGATTTTTGTTTATGCATGCAGATGCAATGAATGTAATTTTTTAGTATGTCATGAGTGCCAGCATTAATAGGCTCTTTAATTGTGTCATCTTTTATCTCATTTATTTCATTTTTACTTGATGTCTCATTCAAGTCAGATTTAAAAGTTGGAACATCAAAGAAAAATAGAGACATAGAGTTGTAAGAAGAAAGAGTAGACTTTTTATTGAATTCAAATGGGGGTATGTCCTAATTTACATCAAATTGAAAAATTAGACCCTCAAGGTCAGTTATATTATCAACAGAAGAAATAAAAGAGATAGACTCAGATTCAGAAGACTAATCTATCTCAGACTGAGACTCTGATTCAGATTGGAATTCTGGTACAGATTTTGGTTTGAATTCTGTTCTGAAAGGATAAAAGGGACTCTCCTTAAAGGACCAATTTTGTAGCTCGGCCTCGGTAGGCTGGATTAAGGTGGAAGGGTCAGTTTTCTCCTCCTTAACAATGAGCATGAACACTTCATCAAAAAGACTAGCCTCCATGTTCTCTTTCCAATCTTGACTAAGCATGTAGATTGGTTCGCAGTCTTCTATCTCGAGCCTGACATCAAAAAAGATTTTAAACCCAGGGATCAGTTTTCCAGTAACAAGGCAGATCCAAGGCTCAGGAAAGTTACAGTAAGGAACTATGTCGCCTTCCTTTATGAAATAGCCATTTAGAGTTTTGAAGTAAGGACGCATGGACCAGTCATAAACCTCACCTCTTTTAAGGGCAGTTGTTCTATCTTTAGCCTAATTTTCCATTTCTGTATGGTCTTCATCAGTGGGCTTATACCCTAGCCCAAATGGTGGTGTTGCAATTGGGTAGTCCAAGAAAGACTTCAAGCCCTGTTGGCTCCTTCCCAAACTTAAACCAGGAAAGTAATTCATTTTGCAGAGCATGTTAGCAACAACAATATTCCCGAAGGGGTCAAAATCAAATGGAACGAATTTTTTACCCTCTTCACCCTCAATGTATTAAATGAAGGAGAAACCTGAGAGTGGATAAGTGGATATCTCAGGCTGAATCTCAAGAATGGGAACAGAGCTTAGGATGTCTGGTCTTCCATGCATGTCCCCTTTAATAGTCACGACCCCATTTTTGAAAGGAAACTTGACTTTCTGGTGTAGGGAGGAAGGGATAGCCTTTGCTTGATGGATCCAGGGCCTTCCAAGTAACAAGTTAAAACATGAAGGTCCATCAATCACTTGAAATGGTATGGTGAAAGATGTTGGCCCAATGGTCACATCGATGATAGCTACCCCAAGGACTTCCCTCTTAGTATTGTCATACGCCCTTACTATCTGATCTGACGGGGTAAAATCAGTAACCTCCAGTCCTAAGCAGCTTGCCACCTTCAGACGGCATACATTTAAAGCTGAACCATTATCAATCAGAACCATTGGCATAGTCTTTCCCCAAGTTACCACTACGATGTAAAGGGCATTGTTGTGGCTAGAGTCTCCTTCTAGAATGTCAGTTTCTCCAAAAGTAATAGACACCCCTTTAGCAATAGAGGTAATAGAAGTAACAAGGTTTTCTGGTGTGATATCACTTGGAGCCTGGCACTGATTCAACACCTTGCAAAGAGCTTGATGGTGAGAATATAAGGACTGGATCAAACTCCAAATTGAGATGTAGGCTTGTGTTTTCTTGAGTTGTTTGAGAATGGGATCTTCATCTGGTTCAAGAATCCCTTTCAATTTGTTAGCAGGTGTAGGAATGGGTTGAATAGGATGAGTGTTTGGGCTTGGTTGGCTCTGGATGACTCTGCCACTTCTGGTGATGGCATCAATCTCCTCAACTAGGTTAGTGAGGTCCAGGACACAACAATAATTGGGACTTGACTCAATCAAGGAGATAGGGTCAACTTCCTCATGATTATTCATGGCATTGACTGTGTGATTGGGTAAAGGGTTGGTGATGATATTGGATTAGGCTTTTGGTGGTATCAGGTCATTGGAATCAATAAGGTCCTAAATTCTGTGTCTAAGGGCCTTGCACGCATCTGTTTTGTGCCTAGGTTCTCAATGATAATCACACCTCTCATGTGGGTTGTAATTTTTTGGTAGTGGATTGGGGACTGGTTTTGGCTCAAGAGGTTTCACCATGTTTCCCTCAAGCAGCTTCTTTAGGATAATACTCATTGGCACACCCCCTATATTAGAAAACTGCCTCCTTTCAATCCTGATAAGCTTCTTAATAGTTAGAGCATTAACTTCCCCCCCCTTTTTGATTCGTTGAGGAAGTCACGTTACCCTGATGAGTTGGTTTTTTATACATTGACCCTGATGCAGTCTCTTCTTTAATCTAACCATTCTAAATCAAGTCTTTAATTTTTGAAGCAGTAGCAATAAGGGCTTTGAAGGAAGGCAAGTATTATGTCTAGAGCCTTTCTTGGTAAACTGGCAGAAGATTCTTGACAATTATGCCAATTTGTTCATTTTCAGGAGGCTGATTTACCATCTGAGAAGCCTTTTTCCTCCACCTCGTAAGGAACGAAGAGAAGGATTCCTTGCATAGTGCTTGGTGGTCTCGAGGTCTCTTCTTATCACATCGACCTCGATGTTGTAATGATACTGTTGGACAAAGATATTGCAAATGTCATCCCAGGTCCATTTTTTGGCGACATCCAAGTCTACAAACCATTTCACAGCTGTACCGATTAGTGACTGTTGAAATAATTGGGCTAGGAGTTCGTTATCCACACCCAATAGATGCATGGCTCCTACATATACTTTGAGGTGGGTCTTGGGGCAGGTAGTCTTGTCAAACTCAAGCATCCTGAATTTGGGAGGAACTCTGGCATTAGGGAACAAGCTTAAGGACCTTGTATCAACCAAATCCTCTTTCTTTTTCATACCCAATAGCATCTTTTCCATGCATTCCATTTTCTCCATGCAGGCTTTTATTTCAGGATTAACTTCCTTCCCCTGGAAAGGATCTGCGGGTTGGGAGGTGAAGGCAGAAGTGAGATTTGTTAGTGAGTTGTTTTTGAGGAACTCGGGTGATGGGATAGGCAATGGTGGAATGATGTCGATGTTTACAGGTTTTTTGTCTCTAGATTCAACTCTAGAAGTGGATTATAGATAGGATAAAAGGCAGGTTTTGGGTCAGCTTTAAATGATTTTGGGTTAGTTAGGTTTTGGGGCAGGGAGGTATGTTTCAACATGGCACGGACATCCTCCATGATAGCTCTCCTTTGGGCCTTCAGCATATCTTGAAAAAGGGCCTCTTGCCTCTTCATTATGGTCTCCTAGTGTTCAGAGAGCTTAGCAAAAAGCTCATCAAAGATCTCATCAGCTCTGGTGGTAGTGGTTTCATCTCCAGCAACAAACATCTTGTCAACCTTTGGATAGAGAGATAAAGCTGGGTCAGTTTCTAGCTTAGGTACATAACAAAGATCATGGAATATATCAGCTTTTGATTGGGACCATAAGTTGACGTGGGTTTATGATTGGGACTAGCAGTGTTTGAGTGAGATTAAAACTCTCCAAATTTGTAAGGTTTATGCATGTGCGCATGTATGCATGAATAAAAAAGGTTTCATGATAATGACATACCAAGTTCTAGTATTATGGTACATACAATCCTAAAGGAAGGTTCTATGAGTCATTACATGAAAGGGTTGGGCTGGTTTAAAGGGAACCCATCACACTAGAGATGCAATATACCTAACCATATGTGAGACAAGGAGCCTTGCATGGGTCCAATGGTATGTGCATACTCATTACACCTCTAAAAGGATTAGAGGATACGTCATGGGCTGGATGATTTCACTATCGGCAAGCAGACCTAAAGAAGGTTGCACACTCGATGTTATTTTCTATCCTTTGTTTTCCTAGGAAGCTAGGGTTTTTGGACAAGGAGTCCGATGTAGTGATGTATGAAAGAGTTATTTTGCGTTTAAAACCAAACTCGGTATTTTACCAAAAATAATCCACTTTATCTTTTATTTGAAAAAGGTTTTAAGTCCCCAGTGGAGTCGCCAACTGTGAGGCCTCGCCCGAGTACCGGTCCAATCCGCCGAGGAATCAAAATGCTCTTCAGGAGAAACTCCATGATTGGAACTTGCTGTGAGTTCAGAAAATTGATTTTTGTATTTTGAAAGTTGAAAAATGAGTCGCCACTTTAATTTATTTATTTTAATTGGGAAAATTAAAGAAAAAACCAAATTGATTGACTAAAAAAAAATGATTTGATTTTATCCCAATAGAAAATGCACCAATCCACAAGTGACCAAGGAAGGTTCGAGGATCAGGTTTTGGTAATTACACAATTAAGAAAATATATTTTCTTCAGTTTGGCTAAAATTGCAAAATAACTCTTAAAAAGGAATTTTCGTTTATGCATGAACAGGAATATAATGATGAATGAAACATATATATATATATGATGAGATGGAATGACAATTATAGACAAACAAGCAAAATAGATCTTACTTAACTATTACAAGATCAAAATAATTGAAATAAACAGGATCTTTCCTCTAGCCCTTATGGGTACTAAGAAAAGCACACATTCCCCAACTAAGCTAATAATAAGATCATAAATAAAAGATTAATATAAATAAATCAAAATAAAAAAAAAAAGAAAAGAAAACAAGATATTAATAAAAAGATTTTGGAGTTGATGCCCTTCAGAATGACAGCTTGTGTATCATATCGAATAGAAATCAAATCTCATGCAGTTCTTCCTTCTTGCGAAGAAGGGGTTATGAAAAAAAAATGTGTTGGTTTACTTATTAATTTAATTATGATTCTTAAATTAATAAATTTTAGATCTTTTCTGTCTTAGACCTAAAGAGAATTCTAAATCTGAGTTTAAAATTTTGAAAATGGAAAATGGATTATACATTTACTTTCCTTGACTTTCAAATGAATGGAACGAACCTTGCTTGCTCCGGATCTCAACTCTACCTTGAATTCAAAAAAAACTTGGAATCTAAATCTTAAAAGCAACAAGAATATTAGTATAAGAGAGAATTTCTGCCTTGGAATGTGTGTCAAATGAGTTTGAAGGAGGCTCTATTTATAGAGTTGCTGGGGGTGCCGGCAGTATGGAGGGCGGCGCCAACATGTCGCCGGCAGCATGGGTGGCACCGGTGACGTGCCGGGCATCTTTAACGTGCCGCCTTACCGTCGGCACAAATTCAGTGTCACCCATGGCGGCACGGCCAACGTGCCGCCCTGACGGCGGCACGGAATGCGTGCCGCCCAGCTGACGTGCCGCCCAGAGCATTAGTGCGCCTCTCCTACATTGGCCGACTGGTTTTACTTGTTTTCTGCTTTTTCGTCCGTTTCGGGTTCGTTTCAGTTCTGATTCAAACTTGGTTTAATCATGTGGGTTTGTAACTGAAAGACGGTCGACTGGAGGTGTGATTTTGAGAGTTCATAGGTTGCCATAGATTTATGATTGACAACGACAAATTTAAACAAAAAAAAAAGGTGTGAAAAATATCGTGATGGATTTTGGTGATTTCAGCAAGGGATTTCTGACAAATTCAGCGATGGAGAATGGCGTGAAAATATGGCGGCAATTAGTAGCGTCAGATTTGAAAGGATCTGCGACAGATTTGAGCACGCTGATTGGGTCCAATGGGCCAGCCCATGAAATTAATTTTGATTTGGGCCATAGATCATCATCTTCTTTTCCTTTTCTCTTGTTCTTTCATTTTTTATTTCGCGCATATTCCAGTCACCGTTGTTCAGGTATGTATCTCGATTTATTGATTTTATATTTCTTCATTTCTTTCTTTCTCTCTCTCATCTGGGTAAAAAACGGTGGCCAAATATCGATTTTCTTGGCTGTGGGTTTCATAGAATCGGCCTTGGGTGAATCGGTCGCCGTTATTTGGAGAATCAGTTGGTGGGTGCCGTTCGTTGCTGGATTGTTGGGTTGTTGGTGGGATTCGTTGCTGGGTTCGGCGTTGGGTTTTCTGGGCTCGTGGCTGCTGTTGATGGATGCTGGGTTTTCTGGGATCTTGATTGCTCGGTTTTTCAATTAATTTTTTTTTCATTTGTGTTTAAATTTTGGACCATTTAATTAGTTTTGAAAAGAGATTGATTTAAGTAAAGTACTTTTAATCATTTAATATAAGTAGAGTAGGGATCAATTTTCTTAGATTAAGTACATTATAAACCATGCTGACCTTGACTTTGCTGTTCTCTTGGGGATTTACACTCTCGGGTACTCCCTTTCTTTCTTTCTTTCATTTCTCCCCTTATTACTCAAATTTGCCATCAATTCTCGTAAAGTAATAAAAATTGCATCTTTCTGGTTCCTCGTAGCTTACTTTGTTAATAAAACTGTTGCTGTAACCTTAGGAGTTAGAAAAGCTTGGTCTTCCTTCTGATTGATGCTTCAGTATTAAAATGGTAAATGAAACTTTCATGATTAGGACTACTTAAGGGAGTCAAAAGAATTCTTATTTGAACAAGTGAACTTCATCTGGTATGTATAGAAAAAACATTCGAGTTGAGAAAAAAATAAAAAGATAAATAAATAGTTCTTGTTGATTCTTGATCATATTTAAAATGGTCTTTGTTTATTCTTTCTCTATTTTGATTTTTATATTTATAAGTTTGAAACATGAGCTGATTGAGTCCTTGTTGATTGGAAGCACTTATTTAGTCTAATTTCCTTTAACAGAATTCAAAGTCATGTAAGTTTTGATTTGGTCACAGTTACCTTGTTACTATAACTTTATTATTCTTGAATTTGGAATATGAATTTTACAAGTTGTACATATTTGTGCAGTCTTTTTCACTGCTCATGAGAAATATGACTTAAAATGTTATAATTTCCCCCTTTTTTTCTGGCATATTATATTTTCATTATCTTTTTCTCATCCTTACTGTAGTCTTTTTGGTCTTTATAGTGCTCGTATTACGAGTTTTGTGACCTTTGTTATTCTGGAGCTTTGTTTAGATGCTTGATATTATACGCAGTAATAAATTGACATGTTCATCTTAAGATTAATCAATTTATTGACTGGAAAGGCTCACATGCTATGTAAATGCACGGATATAGTAAGCTTATCCTTATCATTAACAAATTTCCTTAAATAATGATCTTGTTCGGTAAGAAGTAATTAATGAATCGAATTTAGCTTTAGAATGGGTTTACAGATGTCTTATTTGTGTTTGAATTCTAATTCTAATGCTGTATGATGTAGGACAGATAGTAAGTCTGGCCATTTAGCTGGATTTTGGCTTTATTGAAGATCTTTCTTCTTTGCCAACCAAGGAGTTTGTGTCTCTTTCTTTAAAGCGCTCAAATTATTTAATTTTTTTTTTCTTTAATTTTGTTTTCCACAGCAGCACTTATTGTTTTGTTCTGCTTTTGTGGGGGCCAGAATATGCTTCTATTTTCCGCGTTTCGGACAACATGTTTTTGGTGTCGTTTCTAGTCTCTCTTTTTCTATATTTTTTTTAGCAAAGTCGCATTCTATATTCTATTTCTATATATATGGAAAATTTCAAAATCATGACATAATAATCCAGAAATTGCAAGAGAAAAGAAAAAGGGAGGTTTGAGATGATTTTGAAATCTTTTTTAATAAGTAATCTAGTATCTTTATGTTTGAAGATAATCAATTTGGTTGCTGTGGTCGGACAATAATCCTTATGCTTGAAGATTAATCGTCTTTTTCTTTTGATTATATGTGTTTTCATTAATGGTTCTTGCGCTAGATATAGGAAATGGTCAGTTCCTATTTGCTTCTGTTCTATCCAGATTTTGGCAGAAGAAGACAACCCATTAAAACAAGGATTAATGAGAAATTAGTGCAGTTGAAGTAGCAGTTAGTTGATAGATAATGTGGCTATTCAATCTTAATTAAATCAGTACCAAACTTGGTAGCAGTTTTGGAATTTCTTTTAATATCTATATAGATGCTATATACACAGTTTAATTTGCATGCAAAATAAGAAACATATATTCCTCTAAACAATTAATGCAGAAGTCCTCCGAAATTGAGATAAGAGATGTTCTTGCTTTTGTAACTTGTATCTAGCTAGTATTTAATTAGCTTGTATTAATAAATGGAATTACTGAAAGGAGGGATCATGCTTCTGTAATTATTTTTAATACATATGTACTCGTGAAGAATTTGACCGAATAAAAACTCGTCCACTCATGAAATTTTTATATTTTAATATACTTTATATTTATATTATTAATTTATATAATTTTTTAAAATTAAAAAAAATTACAACTTGGACCAGGCCCTAAAATTTTTAGCAGAATTGGGCTTAGGCTTAAGCATTTATGCTTGCATCCCATCCAAATCTGGCCCAAGCCTGGCCACATCCATCCCTAATATAGGAATTCGTATATCTTGAATCTATGTCTATGTTACATCATAGATTTGGGTTCAAAACACAGTGTTTCATTAAAAAATACTCAACCTTTACACATATGAGAATTTTTGTTAAAACGAATAAAATGTATAGCTACTTTTTTTTTAATATTATTATTCGCGGTTTTGAAGTTCTATATTTTCTCTTATTTTCTCTTCTTTAGCTACGATTTCGTGATTTCTCAGTTCCCTTCTTGCTTCGATGTTCTGTGCCATTTTAAAATCGTAATAGCCATTTCTACACTCATTGCTTTTTTTTTTTTTTAAGAATTTCAGTGATTATGAATTATAACAAGTTTTTTGGCTACTTCTATTATCTTTTTTTTGTGATTTTCTACTTTTTTCACTATGATTATTTAGTTTTTATATGTTTAATGTTGTCACATTTAGAAAATTTCTCTTTGGAGCTATAAAGCTTATGTATCCAAGTATTATTATGACAATGATAATTATTGACTATTCTGTAAAAATATTTTGATAACAATTAGTCTAAAAACATTAGTTTTATACTAGAGATACATTATAATTTAATTGTATATACAGACTCTCCAACTACAAATACATTGTTGCTTAAAATACAGGTATATTGGTGTTAAATTACACGTATATTACTTTTAAACTGTCAATTAATGATAAAATATATCTTTAATTATAATATTAATGATAAAAAATATTATGATAATAATTAATCTATGTACATTAATTTTGTATTAGAGATACATTGTAATTTAACTATATGTACATTAATTTCTAACTACATGTACATTATTGCTTAAAATGCATGTATATTGGTATTGAATTTCATGTACATTACTTTTAAACTTCAGATACTGATATCACCTATAAATTTTTGTTTTCAATGATTTCCTCCATTAATAGTCCAATCACTATTAGTATACTTTCTCATGAACATGAACACACAAAATGCTAAATTTTACAATAGAAAAAAATAAAACAAATAATCCAACAAACAAAACTTATAGCACAAAACAAATCGAGCTAAAATAGTTCTATCAATATATTTTCTATAAATGAAGAATACAAACACAAAAACCTAGGTTTTCTAGTAGAGAAGAAAATTCGAACAAATCGGAACTCAGTTTGACAAAGGAAACTTTCAGAGCAAAAAAAAATCAAAGTTGAAAACTTAAAATCGTTGATTTTGTAACAAGGAAACGATTCTCCCATAAAACATAAATGGCACACGTGAAACTAGGACTGGTATTAGTGAAACGCTATGTTTTAGACCTGGGTTCATGATATAACATGGACACAGGTCCATGATATAATTTGTGATGAATATAGACCTAATGAAAAAATAAATAAATAAATAAATAAAATAAGAAATAAAAAAGTAAAAAAATTTTTTTAAGTTTTATACAAAATTTTTAATTTTATAAAATTGTCCTAATTTTTAAATTAAGTTTTAATTATGTTCAAATGAAATAAATTGATTAAAATTGAAATAAAAAAAATAATATTGTATTCATGATTGGAATAAATTGCATTTTATTAATAAAAAAAAAAGAACAATATAGCAGAACAACCTTTGTTAAACCAACTTCTTTGTTATTGAAAACACTAGGAAAATCTATATTGATGTTTGGATTGAAATTACTATTTGTGTTTGATACGTTTGATGCATGAATTGTTAATTTATTGTAACTTTTATTTCAGAAATTTTGGTCCCATTTTAGTTTTAATTATGTTCAAATGAAATAAATTGATTAAAATTGAAATTAAAAATAATATTGTATTCATAATTGGAATAAACTACATTTTATTAATAAAAAATAAGAACAATATAGCAGAAGAGCCTTTGTTAAACCAACTTATTTCTTATTGAAAACATTAGAAAAATTATATTGATGTTTGGATTGAAATGACTATTTATGTTTGATACATTTGATGCATGAATTGTTAATTTATTGTAACTTTTATTGCAGAAAATTTGGTCCCAATATGGGCTATGGTCCATTTGCCTTGTTGTTTCTCCTACTGTTGATATGTCTACACCTGTTGTTGTTGATGATCCTGCATCTGTTGATTCACTTCATACTCATGAGTAGCAGGATTCAAGTAAATTGCTAGGGAGACCACCAAAACTATATGCATTATTTCAAATTAGTCACTAATCATTTTTTGCTCTCAGATTTATCACTAAGCTTTAAAAAATATGTCAATATACAGTCACTTGATGGTACTAGATAAAAATTTTGGTCGCTATGTTGATGTGTCATAACATGTTAGCAAATTGGATGACTCAGCTTGACACGTCAGCACCACATGATCACCTCATCAACATATTTTTCCTATGTCGTTTGCCACATTACTTAGGTAAATTTTTGGTATTATAGGCTCTACTTGCTCAGAATTTTCAATGAACTTTACCAAACATATGACAAATGAATTGCAACAAAAATAAATAAATAAATTAAAACTAATGCAGTTTATTTTAATAATATTGAAATTATTTTCAAAATCCTTATTATTAAAAAATTCAACTAAAATCTAATTAAAGAAAAAAATCAAAGTATTTTTTAACCAAAAATTATCTTCCAAATCATCTAATTATTTCAAAATAGTAAATAATATAAAAAATATCCTTCAATACCTGAAAACCATAAATTGGATTAAAGCACAGTTTATTTAATTTTCTCTAAAAAGTAGAATAAATAGCTCACTGAAACTAGCAATCTTTCAATCAAGTAGAAGCTCAACTCCATCATCAGTAATCTCTTCTTACAAATGTTTAGGGTTTTTCCATCAATAATACACCCAACTGAGATGCAAGTTCCCAAAATCTCCTTCATAGTCCCACCTAGATCCTTCATTATTGATCTCAGCCTCATCAACTTCATGATCTCGATGACATCATCAAGCAAAATGTTCCCACTATGCTTGATATTTTTAGTCTTCTTCCTATCTTTATCTATTTTTTGAGTGCCTTGATCACCAAAGCAGCCGATGATAGCATCATATCATTTTACCCTAAAGATTGTAAGCTTGATAGTAATGCAAAGTCCTTTTCAATCCTTAGTAATCTCCAATAATTAACAAGACTCAGGTGTGCTAGCAAGCAAGAACAAGAGTTAACAATACCAATCTAGATACAAAAAATACAACATTTGAATTGCCATAACGATAATTAGGATTCAAGTGTGGAAATCATTAGCAATATTCTAATGGAGATTCTAATTGAATCACAAGACCTTTTTTCGACTTAGAAACTTGAACCAAGAATAAGAGTGGGATCTCGAGAGAGACCTAGATGCAAAAATACAACATTTTGAAATTACTTATGCCTGGGGAAAACTATCAATTGAGAGAGATTCATATAAGAAAAGGTAGAGAAAAAGCAAAAAAATGAAAATCCAAGAATAAATCATTGGATTTTAATGGTGGGTTTTAATAGTGCGAGAAGAGATTGATTGCTGTTGCATTTTAATGGTGGGTTTCTAATTTAATGGATGATAGATCTAAAATATGTGTAAATGGGTTTTAACTCTTATGATATATGGATTTATTAGAGTTGTTGCCACCTATCATATATAATTTAAGCTCTACCAATATCAATTAGACATAGGAAGCATAGATTGAGAGAGAAAGTGATAGATAAGAGAGTAAGATAAAAGAGAAGAGATTGAGAAGAGAGAACAGATTGATGAAGAGAGAGAGAGAATGATCTGCCATAAATTGATGAAGAGAGATAAAGGCAGATGATGTGTCAATCATTCAGTAGCAAGCAGAGCTAATTTTGAGCAAGTGGAACATATAACACCAAAAGTATACCTAAGTGATATGGCAGATAATGTGATAAAAAAGTATGATGAGACAATGATGCAATGCTGATATGTCAGGCTTACACATCTAATATGCTGATATGTCATGATACGTCAACACACTGGCTGAAATTTTCATATAGTACCATTAAGTGACTGTATATTCAAACATATCTTAAAAGTTAGTGTTAAATCTAAAACAAAAAACTATTTGTGACTAATTTGAAATAACGCCTATAGTTTGGTGACTCTCTTGACAATTTACCCAGCAAGATCCTAAAGGAGATATTAGACCCTATGCTTAGTACATTTATACTCAAGCATATATTTTTTTATATGAATCAGACTTTATGTTAACATTTTTAATTATATTAAATTTTATAATAATTTCACAAATGTTGCACATATTTTTGCACTACTTATATTATTATTAATGTGGTAAATATAAATATATAAATTGACATTTGGGTAGCCATTCCGTATAATCCTAAGATGTGGATCATCCAAGGCACATTAGCATAGCATTCTTCTCATGTTCAAATGCGAATCCACACTTGCTAACTTTATATAGAAGTATTCTTGAGTTTAGAAAGGAAAGAAATTGTCCTACACCTAATCTAGATAACAAAACTTTTCCATTAATAAAATGGAAATAGATGTGTTAATAAAATATAATGTTAAGAATACATATATATAAACATTTCTTCATTTTATAAGTATTTTAAAAAAATCGTAAATATATATGTTTAAAAATTGCAATAGAACAACGAAGGATTAATGATGTAATTAAATTATTTATAAATTAAATTTTAAAATAATTGTGATAGATTTCATACAGAATAATGACAAAATTAATAAATTATAAAAATATTTTTCAAAAAAATAGCCTTGGAATTGTGACAGATAAATTTTGTTGCTAAATTTAGTGATGAAAATTTTCAAAAATAAGGATGAATTTTTATAATTTTTTTCATGTTTAAAGATGGAATTTCCATTGCTAAATTAGCAACAAAAATAATAACAAAAAAAAAATCCATTGCTATTTTGCAATAGATCATTAAAATGATAACAAGTTATAAATAGTGATAAGGATTTTGTTGCCATTTACAATCAACGATGGATTTTCTTGATTTATCAATGGAAAATATCGTTGATAAATAACATATTTCTAGTAATCTATATCTTTTGGAAATAGGGTTCACAAAGCTTTTGCAACTGCTTTAGCTCTTCTTTAGGCTTATCACCAATAATATCTAAAAGTTTTGTAGATAGGGTTTACTAAGCTTCTGCAATTATTTTAGCTCTTTTTTAGGCTTATCACCACTTTAGCTATTCTTTAGGCTTATCACCAGCAATATCTAAAAAGATTGGAGCTTATGGCTACTACTTCTCTCCTTCTATGTGACTTATAGAAATATTTTTGTTTGCTAGACTATTTTGAAGAATAAGGTATATAGAAGCTGTTTTTCTAAAACAAAAAACTTAAGAAAAACTTTTTGCTCTTATTAAAGGAATGGTGGAGCCAATCGCAGCGGAAGCAAGGTGGTGGAGTGAAATTTCAAACATTTTAAAATTTCACTTCACCTAATTAGATCCAAACATTCATTCTAGCAATCAATTAATTTGAGTGTAAAACACATATGCAAAGAAAAAAGGAGAAAGAGTAAACATATTACCTCTTGAAAGTTCCTTCTTTCTTTAACAAATAGCTCCCTAAGTGTGAAGCCTCTAAATCATCCACATTTACCTTACCTTCAAGTTTCTCTTCAGTTTCTTTGATGTCCTTGAATCCCTCTCTTGGTTGCCCAATTTTGATTTAAGATCTTCCTTAAAAACCATTAGGAAGATAAGGTTTCTTTTTAATTGTTTTGGACTAAATACACCTTCAAATTGCAAGCAATTTTGTTCTTTCACAAAGAATTAAGAAAAAAAATTGAAGATTAAAAGAAAACTTGAAGAAACTCTTTCTTCTTTTTTTTTTTTTCTCTCAACTTTTTTCTCTTTAAAATTACTTCAACTAGAAAATGATATTCACTTACTTAAGAACATAAAAACTCATAGCTTTTATATCCTTTCCAAGACTTAATTCTTAAGTCTTTGCACCAAAGACTCTTATATCCTTTTCACTTTATGCTTTATCATGAAATGTCCATCTTAACCTTTAGGTTTAATGAATATTTCCATAAAGCCAATTAAAGTGGAAATGACCATTTTAACCTTAGTAAAAAATTCTCTAACCCCTAAACCCATCATATGGGCTTATGAATAGTGAATTTTATCTAACCCCTAAATTGCCTCTTTTTCGTATCACATATCGGTTTAGGTCATATCTCATGCATTTAGGGTTTTCATTAAAGTTAAAATTAAGTCCTTGATTTAATTAGTCCAAATCATTTTTCTATTTAATCTTTCTCATTTGTATTATATACAAATTAAGATTTAATTGAATAGAAACATTCTTAGATTAAATATCAGGACATGATAGGATCCTTATAAATTTAATTACATGTTTGATCATTTTACCACTAATCAATTAATTAAACACTTTAATTAATTGTTATGGTAAACCTTTTACACTTGAAAGGTGATCACTATTGAGTGTGTGACTTTCTAGGTTCATGTCTAATTAGCAATGAGAATGAGAAAATATTTTTCTCTACTAATGTAAAATCCTCACTTCACACTTAGTCCCATAAGTCGTGAGTGACAGCTAGCATCCATAGTACGACTACCTAATTAAAAATGAATATTTATAGTTGATTACTTTAAACATTACATGGACTATCAATCATAAATTATCGTATACTAAAATCCTTTCATTAAATATCCCAATCTTGGCCAGGGTAATATTTTATGTCAAATCTTAATATACCTTGATTATATGTTCTTATCTCAGTTTTAATTCTTGATGAGATTAGATTCCTACTAGAAACTCTTTCTAGTAAATCTTTCTATCTTGGCCAAGAACTTAAGTATTAAGAACAACCAAATAGCACAGGATCTCAACCTTGTTTACTCAAGATAATGAATTCTATCTTGGCGATCACTTACCTTCATACATAAAAAATTAGAACTATCACATGTCATATATCATATATGAATAGTATGCCTATGTATGAGTTATAAATCCTAACCACCTATGTATGAGCTATAGTATTCCTCAAGTCAAAGGACTATATACACTATTGTGAACCCTCATTTCAGCACCTCCAAAATTAATTTTGAACTCTTCAAAACCAACCAAAGTATTCTTGGTACAATTTGATGCCTTTTCTATCCTGACCGGACCTTTTGTACCAGACAATATTTTTCTAAAATTGACCAGATTTTCTGTCAGACTAACTATTCAAATGTTTTAAAATTAATTTTGAGCCTATTGATACTGACCGATAAGATTTTTGAACTTTCTAACTCCCAAAAACTGACCCAAAAGCCTTAAAAATTGATAGAACATTAGCTGGAAAGGCGAGCCAAGCTGCATCATACCTGAAGCGGCATCGCGGATCTGCGCCAATGAAGCATAGTAGCTACATATCCCTGACGTAGCTCCATGCAGAGCTAACGAGGAGCCACGCTACCTAACGCGGAGCGGCGTCAGGCTTGGCCAGCTTGCCCTGGCTAAAATGTCCAAAATGCCCCTATTATGATTTTTTTAGTATTTTTTTTAACTCTATCCTTTATGTCTTTTCAAATTTTCACTTCCCAAATCACCTTTACCTCATTTTCCTATAAATAGCCCTTCCATTTCCTCATTTCAAAACACCTATCGAGTTAGAGTTGATAGCTATCTTCTAATTCCTTTCTTCTTCTCCCTCCGATCACTCTCTAATTAATTAATTAATCTTTTTAATTAATTAATTATCTCACCCTAACTAAGGTAATTAATCTTTTTAATTAACTAAAACTCTTTTTTTAAATTAAAATTAATCACTCAATTAATTAATTAATTAATCTTTTTAATTAATTAATTATTCACTTTTTCAAAATCAAATTAATTATTTTTTATAATCCATCCTTTATCCAAATTAATTAATTAATCTTTTTAATTAATTAATTCATCCATCATTTTCATCATATTAATTAATTAATTAATCATTTTAATTAATTAAATAATTAATCTCCTAATCAATCCAATCACCTAGTCCCGATAAAACAGAACTTTGGTCTGGTAAAATCCTCTGCTCACTAAAAGCCAAAATATTAGCCTTTTTCTCTCAGACCCAAATCAAATCAATTAACCTTTAAGCCCATCCACTTAATCTTGGAATGTACTACGTGGGTTTTGATCCCCATTCAATGGGGTATGTAGGCATGCTTGAAATCTAAATTTAAACCTCAAATCCAAATCCCAATCAATCCCCTTTTCCCTTTTTAATTAATGTAATTTGTGGATATTTCATTTTAATTTTCTCATTGCACTCATGCCATGCTTATGCATTAATCATGATGTTATAATTGTCATATAATATTTTTCATCCATGAAATTAATTTTTAAGTCAAATTAAACTTAAGAGCCAAATTTAGATTATTTAAAACTAAAAACCTAGTCCCCAAACTCAACCTGGTTTGAGGCTAATGATTTTATCTTTGACTAAATTAATTGAAAATTAATAAATTAGAGTCAATTGGGTTTTTTCTTAATTTTCACATTTAAAAAAAATTAAGGTGACGACTCCCAAAAATCATTTTTAAAATCAACCAAATTCGGATTCGAGGGTTTCATTGTGAGTCTAAACCCGAATAAGCATCCCAATTTCCTCCAGCGGATATGATCAGTGCTCGAGTAAGGCCTCACAGCTGGCGATTCCACTAGGGACTGGTTGCCACCTTTTTTCAATAAAAGGGAAAATAAGAGGATTACTATTTGGTTAAGGAAAAATTTTTCTAAAATAATCTCCATTTGGCTCATTAAGTATAATTTGACTTTCACGCATAACTTTGCATAATAAAGGCTCTTTTCCTAACCTTAGCTTTCAGAAAACTTTTGGATGGTGAGTAGCATTGGTTCGACAACTCTTTTTGAGTATGTTGGGAGATAGTAAAAGCATTCGACCCCGCAATAAATCTGCAACATTTCTGTGGTGTAATGAGCAATCAGTACTATTGGACCCATGCAAGGCTCCTTGCCTCACATGTGATTAGGTATATCAATGCTCTAGTGGGACGAGGACCCTTAATCAAACCACCCTTCACCCTTTTGTATATAGTGGCCCTAGCATTGACCCCAAGTTCCATGTACTGTAATAAAGGAGACATATGCGCATATACCTATGAAACCTTTTTGGCATGCATCATGATATTGCCATGCATACATAACATGAGAAACTCGACAAGGTCAACCTACAAAACCCTAAACTGATGGTTCGTTACCCTAAAATACCTCACACACCCACCCTGTCAACATGTAAATCCAGTGACCAACAACGTGGAAGGAATCCTTTTCTCGACACACCTTCACATTCATGCCATTTTTTTCTTCACAATTCTGCATTCTTACCCATTTTTCTGTCTATTTCAAGGTACCGATGGCCAACACCTCTAACTTTGACCAAGACTCAATAAGCATCTTTTTCACCAATCTCCTCAAGAAACAAGAGGAAACTTTTCAAATTGTACTCACCACCGCCCTTAAGATCAAAGCCGACACTTTCATCCATGCTCTCAATGCCTAGTCCGCCACTTTCACTAGTGCTCTCAACTCCCAATGCTAATCCATCATCAATGAGGTCAAAGAAATGACCAATGCCACTATTCCCCCTCCTATTTGTGTTGAGCCTGCATTTGTCCAAATTAAGGCTAGCCACACCCCTACTTTTACTCCCATTATCGATGTCATTGATAATGGGAAAGCACCTGAAACTCCAACCTCCCCTATTGTGGACTTGAACATAACCACTTCCTCTCCCACTGTGAATCCTTTTCAAAGTCGATATTTTTCTAGCTTTCTATAAGTTAAAAAATTGCTGGAGAAAATTGAGGCCATGGAGAGAACACTCAAGAATGTCAAAAAGCACGAAGACATGATAGATGCCGGTCATGGACAAGTTTAATGGCACCACATGCCTTAAAATGCACCTTAAGATCTATGTGGTTGCCATAAGACCCTTTGGTGTGGATGATGAGCTTTTTGCTCAGTTATTCCAATAGTCCTTGACTGGAGTTGCTGTTAAATGGTTACTAGATCTCGACCAGAATTGTAAAAAGACTTGGGATGACATATATAATGCATTTGTTAGGCAATACCATTACAACATCGAGGTGGATGTCACCCGTCAAGATTTGGAAAACCACTAAATAAGGGATAAGAGAATCCTTCACTGCATTCCTTATAAGGTAGGGGAAAAAAGCGACTTAAATGGTGAATCGTCCATTTGAAGTAGAGCAAACTGACATCATCGTCAGGAACCTCCTCCTTTAATATTAGGCTCATCTACAAATATAGTACCTTCCTAGCTTTAAAGCTTTCATTATCACTGCCACTCAGATCGAGGATTTAGTCCAATTAGGACAAGTCAAGGATCAGTCCTCTAGTTTGAGGTATCATAAGAACACTAACTACACCACCAATATCACCCAAAGAGAAGGGGAGGTAAATGTTGTGTCTTGTCACCAGCCAAGAATTTAGAAACAAGGAGGACTTTCTCTGTGCTGGACATGCCCCTTACCATCGTTTACATGAAAGCTTTAGAGGATAATATGGTTAAGCCCTTAGACCCACGACCTCCTCCAAACCCCTTGCCCAAGGGTTATAATACTACTGAGCAATACAATTATCATCAAGGCCCGGGCCATAAAACTAATGCATGCAAGGCTTTGAAGCATAAAATTCAAGACCTCATTGATAGCAGAGACATTATTGCTCCCAAACCTAAAGTTCAGCACCACCATCAATCCTTTTCTGAACTATCAAGCTCACTCGACCA
Organism: Reutealis trisperma; assembly: GCA_947687605.1. Taxonomy (NCBI): domain Eukaryota; kingdom Viridiplantae; phylum Streptophyta; class Magnoliopsida; order Malpighiales; family Euphorbiaceae; genus Reutealis; species Reutealis trisperma. The sequence continues at coordinate 103,656 of CANTUT010001100.1, forward strand.
TCTCAATCTTCATATGATAATTGGCACTTTGAGAAGAATTTCACCTTGTTGTGCCCCTATCTAAGTCCTCTGAGTCCATGTCTGAGTCGTTTGAATCCATGTCTAAGTTACCTGAGTCAGAGTCTACTAGGTCTTTCTTTGAATTTGACTCTATCAGGTCTTGCCCTTCAGAGTCTATATTTTGTTTTCTAAGCTTATCCTTTAATGTACTTATGATGGGACTTTTATCAATAATAAAAAGTTTAAAATTTTTGATTTGCTTTAATTTTTTCTAATTCATCTTTAAATGGGACATCTTAAAAAGAAAAAAGAACAAAAAAATGAAAAAAAATGAAAAAGGCAAAAGGATTAATTAATTATGGCTCAAAAAAAATCCAAAATCCCATACATTGCACTTGTATGATAGTACGATAGTGGAAAAGCTCATGAGCTTTGTATAAGACAGAGATATGATAGGGATGATCCAAGCATCACAGTTTATAAGATCCTAACCTAAAAGAAGCTTGCTAAGGAGAAACTATAAAGAATGAAGATAAAATAGATCGAAAGGTATCATGACCAGTTGAATATTATCAACAAAAAGAGAATCAATGCTTTGTACAAAATTTAAGCTTATCAGTGGAGACTACCCGAGCACCTTAACTAGAAAATGAGAGACAAGGGTTCACAATAAGGGAATCTAGTTCTGGGAGAAATCCAAGCCCCTATTCATGATCCAACAGGAAGTTCAAACTAAACTGGGATAGACAGTACATGCTTGAGAAGACCCTATTCGACGGAGGTACCATCTCATGGATGTAGACAAAAGTGAATTCTCCCATCTTTGTGCCTAATATATCATTAACTTAATTCTTTTGCCTAAACAAAAAGAAGAAAGAAAAAAAAAGAGAAAAAAAGAAGAAGAAAAGAATACTTGCTAAGCTAAAAACCCAAAAGGGCAGCTTAGGCAGAAATTAGAGCATAAAAGATGTCTCATTTAATGATAGTTAAATTTTGCAAAATATAAAACTATCATTTTGACATAAAGGATAACCCTTTCAATGTCCTCTATAGCTTATCCTGTTTCATGTAGTCTTGTCAACATATAATTATTTTGGATAAACAGTAAAAAAAGTCATGCCTGAAGTCAAGGTCTATTAAGTCCTCCTTTGCCTCTTGAGGTGCGCATCTCTCGTGTCCTTATCATAATCAGAGTCTACCATAATCTCCTCGCACACCCCTTCTCCAGATCTCTATAGCTTCCTTTGTCATTGCAGTAAAAGAACTAATAGAATCAGAACCATAATAATATCAAAAACCCTTTCTTGAGTATCGGTAGTTTTGAAACTGCTTTGATAAATTCTCCACTGTAGTTCGAAAACTGTAGTACCCCTTTTTGCCTTAATTATTGTCACATCCCAACTTCTGAGACATGATGGTCCTAGAACATAGGGAGGCATAAGGTCACCCACACCTGTAGAACCCACTTATACTTATATAAATACTGACTAGGATCATACCAAAACCTCTTACATTAACTTAAATAAATTGCTTTTTTTTTTTTTTTTTGAAAACCTTAAGTTGTGGAAGCATAGTTAAAAATATACTTTAAACATAATCCATAAGAAAAAATATTTAGAATCCAATTAAAACCTAAAAAGATAGCATTTCAAAATAAATATCAAAAAATAAATATTCTCGGAGCATCTAAGGATAACTCTTTATAACCTATTAAACTGATTATCTTGGACAAGGAATCCTGAAGCGAAGTAGAATGCTTGAGCCATCACCTTGCCTCCTCACATTTGCTCACCTGGAACCACACAAGGAAGAAGGGGTGAGATAGATGATCTCAATGAGTAAACAATAGGGTTTATATAATAACACATATCCCTTAGAAAGGGCTCATAGCTTATAACTTATAGTTCATGATTCATAGTTTATAATTTTAGAAAGGTTCGTAGAAATCACACGTATAACACATAACATATGGAGTGAAGGCTACTGCCATAATCACTCGAACACATAAAGTGAAGGCTATTGCCATAATCACTCGAACATATAGTCGATGATTACTTGTATTGGTATGAGGATCACATAGCCGATGATTACTCGCATCGGTACGAGGATCACATAGTCGATGATTACTCGCATCAGTATGAGCACATAGCTAATGATTACTAGTATTGGTACTAGGATTTTTGCATAAAAAGGGTTAAAGGTACCATAGCAAGAGCTAATGGTAATCACATATAACAGTAATATTTAAGCCAATAATAACATGTATCTTAATAACAATAGCAGTTTAACTTTTTAAACAAAAGATACAAGAATAGTGTAGTTCCAGAAAGAATATAAGTTAGGACAGTAATCACAAAGGAATTATCATTGGATAAACAAAAATGATTTGGACCAATTGTCCTTTAGCTCAAGAATGTCAAAGGCTCACAAAGGACTTGGGTTTCAAGAATGTTAAAGGCTCACATAACATGATATTATATATTTGTAATAAAACATATTGTTACTTATGCTTGTAGCACGAATACAATGTTTACTCACACTAGAAGTAGGAATATAGAGTTTACTCACCTTGTGGTGCCTTTGCTCTTAATTCATGTAGCCCTTGGACTTCTAAGATTCCTCAAGCTCTATCATAATAATTAATTTGATACTTAGTATTTATTCAATCATGATGCTATCCTACCTCATAACTAGCCCATGCACATATAATATTCACATATATTTAGAGTTGCACATATAAGTGCACCTCATCACTTACACATAACATTTTGACTTAAAAGTCTCGTACACTTAGCCTTTATAGGCCCATATGAAAACACATCACAATCATGTCAATACCTTTCTAAGGTCATCATAATATCATTATCTTAATATCAATTCATTTTAACAATCATCTTAGTATACTTAACACATCCATACATGTCAACTTAACAAATAACCTTTCAAGTGACATGCTTAACTCTTATGATCCATTCATTTAATCAATCACTTCATCAACTCAAGACCCTTTATTCATTATCAAGTCATCATAACATCTAGTTGCATATTTCCTAATCACATTAACATTATAATCACAATATGAAGTTAAGATACCTTAAGTACACCTTAAGTATACCAAAGTGCCTCTAGGTTGTCTAGGGTCATACCTTTAACTAACATGCAATTTTATCATTTATTATACATACATACATGTCAATAATCATCAAAATACATTGCATAAAAATTATAGACATTGGGATAAAAATCCCATGGTAGGCTGAATGCATCATCAAAGGGAAAACTGAATTTTTCTTACTTTTCGCACCTTTCGTCTATTACAGTAATATGTAAAAATATGGTTTGAATCAAGATTTTTCATGCAAATACAACAAAAATCATTTTAGAACATTAATACACATGAATTGGTAGCATATGGTATTTCTCACACATGAAAATTCAATTTTTGGGTTATAGAGTGCAAAACCATGAGTTTTCTTGTTTTTGGTATTTTTTGATCATTACAGTAATATGTAAACAGGTAGTTTAAATCATTATTTTTCATTCAATCATAGCAAATATTAGTTTAGAACATCCACATGTATGATTCAGAAGCCACAGGTGTTAATTATGCATGTAAATTCCAAAGTTTAAGGCTTAGGGTGAAAATGATGAGTTTTCGCACTTTCTGCGCTTTTCGTTCATTATAGTAATATACAAACACATGATTTAAATCATTCCTTTTCATCCAAACAGAAAAAATATCAGTTTAGAATCCAATCATATAAAAATTGGCAGCCACATGTTGAAATAATAATAGAATTTTCCAACTTCTAAGTTCTAGCATAAAAACCTTGAATTCCTTCATTTTTTGAAACTTTTCGATCATTACAGAAATATGCAAAAATAGTATTTAATCCAATATTTTTCATTAAAACACATCAAAAATCAGTTTAAAAATCAATGATGCAGAAATCGCCCCCGTTTAGTGATGTTTATGCATAAAAATTTCAATTTTAAATTACATGATTCACCTTTGGAGAAATCTCGCAGAAAGATTTGTGTTTTTAGTAGAGAATTAAATTTCTCTCTCAAAAACACACCAAACTGAATTAAATCTGTAAAAATTAGTAAACAACTAGTTCAAAATAATTTTTTTTATAATTTATTTCATAGAAATCAGTTAAGGAATTGAAAGAGAAGAAAAACTTACGATTACAGTCAAGAAATCACAAAATTGAAAGGTGTTTTCTTAATTTCGGTAGAGAGAAATATTTTGGGAGAATTTTTCTGCCAAGATATAGAAAAATGGAGTGATGGCTGCTTTAATAAGAGTGCTGGCCAAAATTTTCATTATATATTAGGGTTTGGGGTGCAATTTCCAAGTTTACCCTTAATAAGCTAGGTTAGGAGTATTTTAGTGTAGTAGGCTTTTGGGTATTTGGGATTTTTAATTAATTTAGGACTGATTATAGGTAATTAAAAATAAAATATTTTTCTTATCATTTTCATTAAAATTTCCCCCAAAACATTTATTTAAAAATATTTTTAAAAACTCATAAAATTAATTTATGCTTAAAAATTGCCTTTTTACGTGAAAATTCATTTTACGAAAAATAAATTATTTTATACTAGTGAATTTTATTCAAATCATTTATTTTACAATAATAATTCATATTAGGCATACTAAATTAATTTAACATGCCCCAAACCCATAAATCATGTCAAACATAAATTTTCATATAGTCACACAATTTGTCACAATAACCCTAAATTCAAATAATTTGTCACTAAAACTCCTAGGGTAGATGTGTGTTGTTACAATTATAGCAGTCCTTATCTGAACCACCACTGTAGTGTCATCCTGTCTCACTACAGTCACAGTGTCCTTTGTCACCGCCATTGCAGTTTGAGTCATTATTGTGATGCCGCACTTCTAGTAAATCCCCGAGTCTCCTTCAAAGAATGAGTCACCCTTTTTTGTTTGTGCTGTAGCCCTCTTGCTACCAATGGCTCCTCATACAGTCTCACCTTCCTCAGTTGTGTCATCCTCAATTCCCCTCAGCAGGGCAGTTTGGTACTATTTTTCAACTAGCCAAACCACATATATCAACCACCTGTTATATCTCTCTATGGTCCTAAGTGAAATCCTAAAATCATCAGCATGATAACTCTTCAGTTAGCCACTACCTGATAACTCTGGCAATAGGAGCTATGATTTGCACAAACTCGAAGAAAGAAAAACTAGGGGCACATCTTGAGTTTGACTCAAGACCCTCATCCCCTAGTGGAAAGTCATTTCAAACCAAGTCCAACAGGCAAACCACTCGACACCTATGGCCTCCAGTCATGAGAGATCTAATCCTTTACCATTAGTAGTGCTAAGAATGTGTCCTCTGAGGGCAAGCTGCAAGTAGCCATCTTATTCGATATCTGACTGACTCTTAATCAATCTTGTGCAAACTGAAAAGTAGGGGCCACCACCCAAAAATGATTCATCAGGCACACTTCTAAGATGACCCAAAACCTAAAATAGACACCTAGAAAACACCCTTAACAGAAAGGGTAAGAATAGACAAAATTTTTTTTTCTCACTTGAGAATAGCTGGCAAGATAGTTTATCTCTCTAAATCTTAAACAAAGTAGTCAAAGCTTGTCAGTATCTTTGCTAGCATAACTCTAACCATAAAATGCCTCTGTTCATCTGCCACTCTGGCATCACCCTAATCAATAGACTTGTATCTGACACTCAAATAAAAAATTAAGGCCCTCATGTTGAGTCTCTTCTCCCCTCATATCTCTCTAGTCACCGGGATCATGGAACTTCTCAAGCACAGTGGTCAAATTTACTTGACCATCACTAACCATCATTTAGCTTGCAACATCCTGAGACAAGTCCAAAAAACTCTTCAAAAATCCAGGACATATCAATCTCTAAGCTTTGGCTCCATTAGAGCTACCTCCGGATTACAGCCAAGCCATATACCAAACTCCTCTGGACTAGGCACAACTCCTCCTTAGCAGCACCAAAATAAAAATCACAGGCCACCGAATCCCAAAACTTGAAGCAAGTCCTCAAAAAAATCTCAATCCACTTGAACTCCTTGTAATGCCAGCATAGTAACTATTTTATATCAACCCAAGTTGAGTTCCTCAACTTTGTCCATAAATACATGGTTCCACGAATGCAAAAGTCACATGAAAAAATTGTATTCATAAAGCAAATGGGTGAATCCACCCACATGCATCCATGTAATCATCCATTACAGGTATCATTATAGATCATGCATCGCATAGAAATCAAGCAAAAGGTCCATGAATTCTGAAACAAGCATATATAAACATGCATCATTTGTGTAATCCAACATCTATGTAATCATCTGCAACCATGCACCATCATGCATAAGCTGAGCCAATAGCCTCACTGACATCTCCTAAAGCTGACTAGTACTTCCTCAAGTTGATCGACACCTTTTAAAGTTGATCAGTGTCTCTTTGAAGCTAAATGATACCTTTCTAGATCTAAGTGTGACTCTTAAAGTCTCTTTACTCCTAGCAAAGTTCCTTTGAGCCTTTCGAAAGGCCCAACCCCTCACATTTAGAAGCCCAAGTTTTTTTGGTGCAATTAAAGTCTTGTCATAATCTCTTAAGCCTACTCACCATAGGCCAAGGCTCTTCCTTTACTGAAATCCTTTTAGAATTTATCAAGCCAACTAGTCAAAGGCCGAGGCTCTCCCTTTATCGAGCCAACTCACCATAGGTCGAGGCTCTCTTATCGAAATCTTTTTAGAATCTTAAGCTGACTCATCATAGGCTGAGGCTCTTCTTTTATCAAAATCTTGTCAGAATCTTATGAGTCAACTTGCCATAGGTTGAGACTCTCCTTTCACTAAATTATTTAGTCCAAAATCATCCTCCACCCATGACTGTCTAGAAATGATCACCTGACATCCATGTGGTCCCTTTCTCCATCTTTTTTATCCAAATCCATCAATTTCACCCATGAATGTCTAGATACCATCACCTAGACATCCTTATGGTCCCTTTCTCTATCTTTTTTATTCAAACCCATCAACTGCGCCCATAAATGTATAGAAACTATCACCTAGACATCTATATAGTTCCACTTTCCACATCTTTTATCCAAATCCATTAATTCACCCAAAAATATCTAGCTTAGATATCCCTTTGGTCCATTTTCTCACTTACATTCATTAGCCGTGCTTTCCCACATAAATGTTTAAGAACGATTGCTTAAACATCCCTGTGATTTTTTTACCATCTTCCTTTTTCAGCCATGTCTCCCACCCAAATATGTCCAAGCATCGAGATAGACATCACTTTGGTTCCTTATACCATCCCTTCACTATCATCAGAATTGAGATTTACCCAAATCATCTTTACCTCTAATATTAAGGCTGGACAAATAGCCTTCATTGAGATTTACCCTGGATCATCTTTAGCTCTAACATTAGAGCCGAATAGATAGCCTTAATTGAAATTCACCAAGACCATTTTCGCATCCAACATCAAGGCCAGACTGATAGCCATTGATAAAACATCATTTATCCTAGAGGGCCTCCTCCTAAAAGACTTGACAAGAACACACAAGCCTAGAGTCTGACATGGCACCTCTTCCAAATGTTCATTATCATCATAATCACCTTTTGTTCAAAGCCAATTTTGATGAGAGGGTAGTTGTGAATTCTTATTTCAGCACCTCCAAAATTAATTCTGAACTCTTCAAAACTGATTGACGTATTCTTGGCACAATCTGATGCTTTTCCTACCCTGACTGGACCTTCTGTACTAGATAATATTTTTACAAAACTGATTGAATTTTCTCTCAGACTGATTGCTCAAATGTTCTAAAATTAATTTCGAGCCTATCGACACTAATCGATAAGATTTTTGAACTATATAACTCTCAAAAACCAACCTGGAAGCCTCAAAAATTGACTAAAAATTAGCTAGAAAGGCAAGCCAAGCTGTGTTAGACTTGGCTTAGCTCCACGTTAGGGGCGGCATGGATCTACATTTGTAGCGGTGTGAATCCACTCGAATGAAGTGCTGCAACTGCGTATCCTAGATGCAGCTCTACGCTAAGCTGACGCGAAGGTGCACTGCCCAACACAGAACAGCATCAGGCTTGGCTAGCTTGCCCGGTGCACCTGAACTATTTCTACCACTTGAGCTTTAATATCCTCCAATTTGCTCCCCTGCCTATCCGTATTATGAGTGAAAACAAAGCTATTCCCTATTATGAAATTGTTAGTATTTTTTAACCCTATCCTTTACGTCTTTTCACATTTTCACTTCCCAAATCACCCTTATCTCTTTTTCCTATAAATAGCCCTTCCATTTCCTAATTTCAAAACTTCTATTAAGTTAGAGTTGATAGCTATCCTTTAATTCCTTTTTTCTTCTCTCTCCAACCACTCTCTAATTAATTAATTAATCTTTTAATTAATTAATTATCTCACCCTAACCAAGTTAATTAATCTTTTTAATTAACTAAAACTCTTTTTTTTTTTAAATTAAAATTAATCACTCAATTAATTAGTTAATTAATCTTTTTAATTAATTAATTAATCACTTTTTTAAAATCAAATTAATTATTTTTCTTAATCCACCCTTTATCCAAATTAATTAATCAATCTTTTTAATTAATTAATCCATCCTTCATTTTCGTCATATTAATTAGTTAATTAATCTCCTAATCAATCCAATCATCCAATCCTGATAAAATAAAATTTAGTCTGGTAAAACCCTCCGCCCACTAAAAGTCAAAGTATTAGCCTTTTCCTCTCAAAATCAAATCAAATCAATCAATCCCTAAACCCCTTTACTTAATCATGGAACGAACTATGTGGGTTTTGATCCCATTTAATGGGGTACGTAGGTACGTTTGGAATCTAAATCCAAACCTCAAATCTAAATCCCAATCAATCCCCTTTTTCCTTTTTAATTAATGTAATTTGTGGATGTTTGATTTTAATTTTCTCATTGCACTCATACCATGCTCATGCATTAATCATGATGTTATAATTGTCATATAGTATTTGTCATCCATGAAATTAATTTTCAAGTCAAATTAAAATTAAGAGCCAAATTTATATTATTTAAAACCAAAAACCTAGTCCCCGAACTCAATTTGGTTCGAGACTAGTGATTTTATCCTTGAGTAAATTAATTGAAAATTAATAAATTTGAGTCAATTGGGTTTTTTCTTAATTTTTCCATTTAAAAATAAATTAAGGTGGCGACTCCTAAAAGTCATTTTCAAAATCAACCAAATCTGGACCTAAGAGTTTTATCGTAAGGCTAAACTCGAATGAGCATCCTGATTCCCTCTAGCGGATCGGGTCGGTACTAGGGTGAGATCTCACAACTATTATGACCTAGATGATAAATAATTGACAAGTTGTAAAACTCCATATTATTATCATCTAACATTATAGTCCAACTATTGATCCAATGAATATCTATGTGTTTGTATTGACATCATATATCAAGTAGCATGAGACTTACTGCCTCTATAATCATTTGTATCATATATTGATTATAGAAAACAAATATAAGTGATGGACTTCTAGAATTAATGATGCCTAGTCATTAATCCTATGACCACAAACATATTTAAAATACTTGTTCAAAAGAGATCTGTCTCCCATATTCTCAACACTTAAGAATAGATCCTCTTACAAATACTTAAGGATTATATTCAATAATATAAAATCCTTTTCACATTATGAATATATTTATTATGCCATTGGGAATTATTTTCTATTATTATATACCAATTATATGGCTCTTCGGGCACATACTACTATCACTTATAAGAACTCCTTTTTTTTTTTTTTGCTTCCTTTACTCAAAAAATGAAGAGCTATTTATAGAATTTACAAAGTTGATATCTATTAAACTCTTTGATAGTTTAAAAGCAAAATAATTGAAGCATATGAATGATTATTAAATCAAACAAACATCTAGTACCTCTAGTACTATTTTCCAATTATATACAAGGACGGTAGTTATTATATCCTTATCTTTATAGTTAAAGATTCTTATCTTACAGATAAGTTATTTTCTTTAGAATCATAAATTTTAAAGCATCTCTGCTAGATAGTGCTTTAATATCTATAGATCTTTTAGAAAAATAATTCTTCAATTATTCATATTGAGGTTGAAAATAAGGATGACATAATTGTCACTCCATCCATGAGTTGGTGACAAGGATATCATGTCTTTTATGAGCTCATAGTGAACCCTAGCCATCTCCTTTGCAAGGCACTTATCTTTGAAATTAGTAACCTTCTTCCAGACCTCATAGTTTCAAGCTAGAAATCCAAACTAGGATCTATATCAACTAGCCTCAAAAACATTCTTTTTACTTCTTCTTGTCCCTTTAACATTGTTAATGTTCTTACAATATATAGTAGCAAATATTTTACCATCTCTGAGGAGATAATTATTTGTATAATATGCCCTCTCCAAGCTAGCTTTGAAGTGCTCAATACTTAATGCTTTAGTAATAATATGTGCATTTTAAGACAAATAATTAATTTTTTTTAATTAACCTTTTGATGTTCAACAAACTATTTAGCCATCACAAGAGGTAGATCTCATGTCTCATAAGGACCATGGATGTTCCATCCTTATCAAAGACCATAATTGTGTTAATTATGTAACTTGGAAATAATCCTTAAATCGGACCTTAACAACTTTATAGATTCATGCACAATGTTGGTAAGTGATTTACACAGATCATTATCATCTCTATTGATTTTGATAATCTCTGTCAAACCTAACTTTGTTAACTGGAGATTGTTTTTTCCCATTTCTGATTTTTTCAAGAATAGGCTTCCATATGATTGCTAATGGACATATGGATGAAGCATAGGGAATGCTCTATCGAGTCCATCGTCTTTATTTTTCATGCATATGCCACATCTATTGGAATGAATTAGCTCATTTCATCAAGAAGTCTACTTCTTTTAATAACTATTTGAAAGAATTTTCCTTCATTAGCTTTGTGAATGTCAAACTATTTTTCTAGATGAGTGATATAGGACACAACTTCATCTACAAAGTGTTGTAGTTGTTGAAAGTTTTCTCTTACAATTCCTCCCTGTAAACCTGAACAAAGAATAGATTTATTTCTTGATAGACGATAATTGTTCTTTACGAAGTACCAAACTTTTCAGCTTTACATGTTCCTTAAACCTTAGAATTTTCTACCCTTATGATTTTTTTTGAATTTTTCATAAATATTATCATATTTGTTTTTAGAACTTTCGTTGTAGGTTTCTTAGGAGATCATTAGACTTTCTATTTTTTATATTTAGTTGTTTCAAACATGATTTCCAATTAATATCATCATTAGAAATTCCTTTTTAAAGTCATTTTCAAACTTTCCTCTCTAAGAGTTTGGTGTGGGATCTGTGAAGATTTACTGGTGCTTTCACTAGCCTTAAGGTTGTGACTTAAAATATCACTAGAGTTTTTGCAACTCTCTTTTTGTGAAGGAGTTAGGTTTGAAGTTTTGAAAATTCTCTAGCACTTTCACTAGCTTGTTGGTTTGGAATTTTTAAAGATTCACTATCATTTTCAATAGCTTGCTGGTTTGGAATAATTGAGGATTTATTAGCTTTCTCATTGATCTTACTTGTGCCATTATGGTTCTTATATTCTAAAGGAGTTAGGCATTATCTATTTAAAATAGACTTCCTATAGCATCCATTATAACTTTATCCTTTTGATAAAGTTCATTCCTAAAATATCCTAGGTTCATATAGCTCCTAGCCGAAAGGGGGAATTTAGATGTTAATTGGATTAGTGAAACCACATTTGAACCTGTCACATCCCACTTTTGGGATATAATGATCGTATGGCATGGGCAGGCATAAAGCCATTAAAAATCCATAGAGTTCATTAACACTAACAAACGGTACACAGGCAGAGTGTTTTCGCTACCCTTAACACCTCCCAAGATCCGAAACCTACACAAAATTACACTTCCAAATATTTTCACCCTTATATCCTCAACTTCCGATGCATAATTAATATTTTAACATACATCAACTCAATACACTAATAATATTCACATATAGATATACATATACATATATCATTAAGCAACATTAATATTTACGTTAGCTATATACTCACTCTTCATATAATATACATAATTCTTGATTTATATGGAGCCACTAGAAAACTTTACCAATAATACACATATATGGTCTCTTATATTCCTTTATACAATGATCAAAGCATAATATCTTTCTCTTACATTAGACACAAGTTTCAAATAAATTATAATCTTAAGCTTTCATGTAAACTTCTATCCCTGTAAAAAAATAAAAAATGGGAAGGGTGAGTGAAAAAAAACTCAATGTGTGAATGCTATACTACCATATACATGGTTTTAGTTTAAAACAAGTTCAACGATAACAATAATGATGAATTATCTTTAGGATATTGAAGCAATGAGGAAAATCAATATATATGAACAATTCAAATAGAATCAACAACAAGGACAATAGGATTCAATAGAAATTTGTATACACTATATGAGTGTAGAATTTATCATCACTATTCATCAACATTACACTATTGGTAGGAGCTCTTCTTGCGAAGTAACACCATAATATAAGATTAGCTAGGCCTTGTGGCTAGGGCGTTTAAATCTCTCCTAGCAAGAGCCAATACATTGTGCACAAAGTTTGGTGTTCTTCACACTAAAAAAGGAGATCTTTGCCTTTGGAACAATAATAATGTACCATTTTTGGTATCTTATACAATGATCAATTCACACTATGAAAGATTCAATTCAATTTTTATCATATCAATTCAAGTAGGAAAAATCATATAAACAGTGGATCAATGGGATTCTCTAGGAATACGGAGCAAAATTCAATTTTGATAATTAGGTATCACATTATATTCAAGTAGGAGTTGGGTTCAATAACAAGTTTGAATGCAATTTAGGATCATGTGTTCAAGAATAAGGTCATAGAATTTTCAAGGAACATTAAGCTTTAGTAAATAGTAAAATAATTAGATGATACCATATGCATAATAGTATAGAAAACACTCACTTTCATTTGCACTTGTTCTTTATACTAGCTTTCTTTCTAGCACAATCAATAGAACTTGTCTTCCTCCTTTTGCCCTTGGCTCTCTTGTTGAGTATCCTTCTCTTCTACATTTAAAAATAAACACTTATAAGCATATTGATGCTATATAATCACATTAAAAACACTTAACTCTTATTTTCTATTCCCTTGCTCTTCTCAAGGAACTACAATTAAATAATCTTGTATTAATAATTTAATTATTTTAACTGTCATTTATGAACTTGTATATAGTTTTAATTTCAGCAATTATTTAGTTAACCATAGTATTTTATTCACTTTTTTTTTATTTGAATTTTTATCCAAATCAATTTAGGACATTAACTATAATTAGTCCTTTCTAACTTCAATATAATCTTTCAATTCTTTACTTATAATTCTACTCTAATAGATTTTCCATTTTTTTCTCTATCGTTTATAGATTTTAATTTAGTTAATTAATAAATTTATTATCAACTCTTATATATATATATATATATATATATATATATATATATATATATATATATATATATATATATATATATATATATATTGAGCTTTAGATTATTCATTTCACTAATCAATTCTTTTAATTAATCCTAATTCACACTTGTTCAACCTAATAAATTAACTAAACTCCTTTTCCTTAAAATTCTATTTTGACTGAAATTTAGCCCATTATTTAATTTAATCTATTTTATTCCTTAATTTACCCATTTACCCAGTAGAATTTCCAATTCAACTTATTTTCACCTCAATTAAACTAAACCTTGAATTATCAAAATTTTTCCCCAATAATTCTTACGAACACGAAGGAAGGGTTCTACTCTAGACCAATTTATATTCATAATTCTTTTTATTATTCAAATGCAATTCCAATTAAGCTCAATCTAAGCTCATTTAGATCAACAATTAAAATTAATAGAGTTTTTCTTAAATTTCTCATTCCAAACCAAAATCACGAAGTCCCTAAAATCTAATGATGTTCAAATATTCAACAATTACCTACATATTTCTTTAATTATCCCCAAATTAAAGCCATCAAATGAATAAAACAAATTTCAAGCATTTCCTTTCATTTGTTCCAAGTACCCGAAACTATAAAGTTCATGCCTAACAATTCCAATTCAATCTTATGCATTAACTACCCATATATCGTTTCAATTTCACATAAGTTTAAAATATCAAAATGAAAAGAAGAAATCATAAGCATTTCTTTCCAATTTTCTAAGCTACTCAAAGCACCTTCCAAGCAATATCACATGCAATTTTATTTATTTCTTGTACATATACTACTCTACGCAAATCATAGAGCTAAGAACTGAAATTAATGCCCTAATTTCCCTTTTCCTTTTGACTTTGTTTCTCTACCGTAACTTTCTCTACTGACTCTCTTTCCAGTCTTCTTTCTTTAGCCAAATGAAGCTAAGGTTTTTAATTTGTCAACTTGATGCACATCCATTTAATTTCCTTTTTTTTTTTTTAATTAAATAACAATGCTTGTAATATGGGTGGTGGAAGTGCTGCCACCGAAATTCACTTCAATTTATTTTGCTATTTTAATTTTTTTAAATCCATTTCCTTTAATTAAACTTCCCTCCACCATTATTTATTATTTTCTTTCCTTTCCTTAATTGCTAATCCTTTTCCTTTTTAAGTACTTTTAAATTTTCAATTTACTCCTATTTCATACACTATCTATTTTAAATAATTACTACTACTAGTACATTTTATCTCCTATTTAATATTAATTATTGTCCAATAACCACACTCATATGTACATTATTTTTATTACTTATTATCTTAGTTTTGGATAGTTCAATTCCACTAAAATTTCGAACAACTGAAGTGTTATACTTTACCCCTTGAAGAAAATTTGTTCTCCAATTTTAAAACTTTTTTCAATCTTGATATACTAAAACATTAGTCTTAAAAAGACAAATCTATCTATTGTTCACATAATATCACTACATCACTAATAATTCATATTCTACCACTCTTAATCATTTCTAAACTTCAATTCATCACTAATCCACATTTATTACTATGTTCTTGAATTTTGACTATTATCATTCACATTCCAGATCTCAAAATTTTTAAATAACGCTGAACCTAACTCTGTCTCCAAATTTACTATACACATATGTATAACTCTTAATACACAGTCAATTAAGAATTTTTTTTCTATAGATAAGCAACTATCAACTCTAGACGGTTTCAAACAATCAATTTCCTGATTACAATCTCCATACACTTTTAACTCATCTCAAGTAAATGCTCGTACGTATATGACGAACTTATTCTTATGACCTTAACTTCATACTCTTTTTATTTTATTTTATTTTATTTTTTATTTTTTTATAGCACTTATAATAATCTTCATCACTCTTACTTTTCATCATAACCTGACACATATATATATAATAAGGAGGTTGATATATGTAGCGGCCTGCTACTTCAACAGTAGGCAGCGGGGAATAAAAAAAAAAAAGAAAAAGGGACCCACAAACTTAAAAAAGCAAAATATATATAGAGAATGTATTTGAAAAAAATGCTTTACATTTTGTCATATACCGTAGCTATATGGAGGTTATTTTAGTCTTTTTGATTGAGGATAGTTAACAAAATTTTCCCTCCAATTTAGCATCTAAATAATTTGGAACTCTTTTCACAAATAAAATTAAGTGGTATATTTAAATAAAAAAATTGAACACTTATGTGAAAATTAAGTTAAGAGAAAAATAATTTTATATCTAATATTTAGATAAATTATAAATAACTTTTTGTTTCATCTTTATGAATAAGTCTAAATAATTTTTAAAAAATTTAAAAAAACAAGTGTAATTTTATATAAATATATATTTTAGATGTATTATATATTTTATATGTTAGATATGTACAACCATATGCATATAGAAACAATCCATACATACTGAAACGCAACCTATTTTTCACCCCTAAAAAAAAAAATCCATTGATTCACTATTTACAATTTTATTAAACATTTCATTTATTGTAAATATAATGGATAAATTACATTTTTAATAATTTGAGTGTATATATATGATAATCATATATTAAAAAAAAAATACAATATATGTGAGTTAAAATAAAAAAAAAAATCATCTGAACTCCTATCAAACAAAAAAATTGACAATTATATGATTAAAGTATAGTAAGTAAATTATATGATTTTATGATTTATTATACTAATTTTGCATTATAATATAGTTCACTAGCAAAAAAAGTATTGCAAGGCATACTAAATTTTTATGCCAGATCATTTCATAAAATTAAATAATATATAGTAGTTTCGATGTAGACAGTGAAAATAAATATTTATTTATTAAAGTATAAAAACATATAATCTTCTATCATCATGAACCAAGTAAAAAACTTTTACAATATATGTTTTGAAGTAGTAAAATATATGATTACAAGAAAGCATTATACTATTCTTATATCATAATGTAGTACAGAAGCAATAAAATATAGTTGAGAATAAGTTGAATTATTATGCCATATCATTTCATAAAATTAAGTAATATACACTAGTTTTAATATAAGAAGCGAGAACAAATATTTGTTTGTTAAAGTATAAAAGCATATGAACTTTTATTATTATGAACCAACTCGATAACTTTTAAAATATTTGTTTTGAATAAAAGTAGTAAAATATATGCTTTAAAGGAATAATTATACTATTTTTAGATCATAATGTAGTGTAGTAGAAATAAAATATACTACAGGATAGATTAAGTGTTTATGCGTTATCATTTCATAAAATGAAGTAATATATATTAATTTCAATGTAGACAGTGCGAACAAATATTTATTTGTTAAAGAATAAAATCTTATGAACTCATATCATTATGAATCAACTAAATCACTTTAACAATATTTGTTTTGAATAAAAATAGTAAAATGTATGATTTTGAGAGATAATTATACTATTCCTATGCATTATGCAGTACAAAAAAAAAAAAAAAAAAAAACAAATTAACTGTAGGATAGATTGAATATTTATGGCATTCCAATTTATAAAATTAAGTAATATATATTAGTTTCAATGTAGCAAGTGACAAGTGTTAAAAAGGGAAAAAGAAAGCTTAAATATTATTACAAGACTTCTGATCCAAAATTCAAGTTTAGAAAATATGTTGACATAGAAGACATGTTTAAATGCCTAAAATGCTTTGTAAATATTCATACTTTATTATGAAATGAAACTACTTACCAACTCTAAATTGTAAAGTTTATGCTACTTCAACTTATTATAATTTATAAAAATAACTAGTTTCAATATAGAGAGAACAAGTGTCATATGTAATAAATAATATTTCAATGTAAATTTCTTATTTAAAAATTTACATATTAGAAGCCTTATTAAACGACTGTTAATAGAATACTTCACTTTTACAAGACTTTTTTTTTTTTTTGTTGACACACATGATCTTTTTGACTGAATGAAATTATTTGTGCATGTTACTACTTCATTACAAAATGATAATCTAGTTTAATACTTATCATATTCTAAAATCATATAAAATTCAATTATTATGAAAAAACCCAAAAAATTGTATACAATTATGTATTAAAGTAAAATGTATGATTGAAATGATAAATTATACTATTTTAGTTTCATAAAGTAGTGCACTAGAATCAAAATGTACACCAGGAGAGATTACATTTTATGATATGAAATTTTATAAAAATTATTAATTTTATACAATCTGTCCGGTTGAATAAAGAATATATAATGTAAAATAACCAGTACATTGCTTAAAGGGTGGATAAAAATATGAAAATTACCATTGAGCTTTTTAAAATATAATTTTCAAAATTAGTGGGAGGAAAAAAAAAATTTGGATGAAGTAAGTTCCTTAGCTTGGAAAAAAAAAAAATTGGATGAAGTAAGTTCCTTAGCTTGGAAACATGCTTCAGCAGTACATGTGCCACGTAATATATTTCTTAATATGATAGTATAAAATTACAAAGATAAAGTATATTTAGCTAAATAAAAAGTATATAATGAAAAGAAAATATTATATTGCTTAAATGGTGGATAAGGAAAGGGAGAAAAATTGTTGATTTTTGTTTTCATAACGTATTGGATTTAGTGTAGGGCAAAAAAATTCCCATTAGGCGAGTATATAAAGATGTGGCCAGACATGATGAATATATGGGCAACTAAATATAGCGTGTGAGCATACTATATTTCATTACAAGGCTATAATCTATCTGGTTGAATAAAGAATATATTATGTCAAATAACCAGTACATTACTGAAAGGGGTGGATAAGGAAACGAAAATTACCGTTGGCCTCTTCAACATATAATTTTTGTAATTAGTAGGATGAAAGAAAAATTTGGATGAAGTAATTCACTGAGCTTGGAAACATACTTCAGCAATACATGTGCCACATAATATATTTCTTAATATTATAAAGATAAAGTATATTTAGCTAAATAAAAAGCATATAATGAAAAGAAAACATTATGTTGCTTTAATGGTGGATAAGGAAAGGGAAAATACTCGTTGATTTTTGTTTTCATAATGTATTGGATTTAATAGAGGCCAGAAAATTCTCATTAGGTGAGTACATGATGGTGTGCCTAGACATAATGTACTTATTTTTATCCTTATTTGTCCCTTTTTTTTATTTGAAAAATTCATATATCTTAGGTTAAATTAAATAAATACATTATTCCATAAAAATAAATATTTTAATATATGGTCAATTACAATTAGGAATTTTAGTATAAAAATTAAAAATTAAAAAAAAAAATCAGTTTCATTCTCACTAATCCATTTTATAACAAATAAATATTGTTAATTTATAAGATAAATTATAATTTGAAAATTGGAGAATTTTAAATAATTAAAAAATTTTTAATTTAAAATATAAGTAAAAAAAATTGGATATTCAAAAAAATTGAATGAAAATCAATTTTGAAATATATTTTATTTATTTTTCAAAGAAATAAAATTTTATAAGATTTTTCTTTTGAATTTTGTTTATTGATATGAATTTTTTTTACTGTTTATATGATTTTAAATTATGTGAGAGTTTGTTTTTGTGAATTGAAGAACAAAATTAAAAAAAAAAAAGGAAAAAAATATAAATTCAAAATTGAAGTGTGAAATGTGAAAAAGAAAATTAGTTTTAGTATTGACAAAATGAAAATTTATAGGTTGAAAATTCATTTTAAAAAAAAATGTTAATATTGTATTTTAATTTTTAAAAAAGATATTTTTAATAATACACATTAAAGAGTATATGATAGGTATATTCTAGATATATCTGAAGTATATAATAATACAATTCTTATGCACTTTTGCATATTCTGATTTGAAATTCTATACTTTTCCTTTATATATATATAGATATAGATGTAAAATAAGTATTTGTACATCACAACGGACATAGACATGGAAACATAAATATGAGTTGTGTGCCAATGCTAAAATACTAAAAAACCAATAATCAACAGAAAATGCCAGTAATCAACATACATACAACCAACAATCAACCCATAATAAATTACAAATCAACATTTGATCAACCAAAAGACAACCTAAGTTAATATTTTATATTAAATAGCTAAATAATTCACTATATAAAAAGCATGAAATAATTCAATTTAGAAAACTAAGAAATAAATATATAAAAATTAACCATGGATTTTTATGAAAAGAAAAAATAATTATATAAAAAAGAAAATTTGAGAAAACATTATATAGCAACAAAATAATGTAAAATCAACTAAATATAATCAACAAAACAACCAAAAATCAACCAAGTATATAAATAAAATAAACCAAACGTATAACCGAGTATTCATTTGTATCCAATATTAATTTTCATTTTCTTCAAATTTGATGTGTTATATTTAAATTTAACAAATTATCATTAGTAATAATAAAGTCTAGAAATATTGATCCATTTGTTTAGCTTGTTTCTCAGTTCATTGTGGAATTTTATGAACTAAGATGCCATGGAATGATAAGGTATGATTCAGTGTCGATTAGAGCCGTTAAAGGGTCAAAATACAACATTCTACCACTTTGCTAGGTTTTACACGGCCTAACCTCAGTTTTACATGGCCGTGTAAAAAGAGAGTGAGGCCTTGTAAAATAGTGAAGCTTTCAGCCAATTTCAAGAATTTTACATGGCCATAATGCAGTTTTACACGGCCCGTGTAAAATGCAACTTAGGCCATGTAAAACGTTACCAAGGTTTGACAGCTTTGAACACCTTGCAGTATTTTAAGCATAGCTTGAGCTATATAGGTCTGATTGAGATGGTTCAGATACCGTTGGAAAGCTAAGAAAAGAGCTAAAATTTTCAAGAAGATCATAAATTATAATTCCTTCGTTTTCTAGCCCAAAATTGGCATGAAATCCAGATATTGTATCTTAGCATCTAGCCTAGCTGTGCTAACATGGCAAAAAATTGGCCAATCCATGCTTGATACCTATCCAAATCCTAATAAGCCTCAAAGAACTATAAAAGGATATAATTTAACTCACATAGATTATTTTTTTTAAGTATATATATATATATATATATATATATATATATATATATATATATATATATATATATATATATATATATATATATATATATATAATCTTCAACATTTAATTTTTAATTTTGTTAAGTATCACTACTTCTTAAATATTTGTTATCAGATATTTTTATTAGACAAGAGTTTCACAAGATTAAAATTATTCATTTTTTGTATATGTTATAAATATTTATTAATACATTTGAACTGCATATAAATTTGAAAATAATTATTTATCTTCAATATCAATATAATATAATTAATTCAAATATATCAAAATTTTCCTTTTATAATTACTTAATTATTTTATTATAAAATTTTACAATTTTGCAAATTATTTGTTAGGCATTCCAAATTTTAATGTTAAATTGGAGCTTAATTATTTTATTATCAAATTTTACAGTGCACCAATTATTTGCTAGGCATTCCAAATTTTAATGTTAAATTGGAGGGAGTTTTGCTAAATTTATTGAATCACAATGACTTATATAGCCTCTTTACAAAGTACATGTATAATACATTATGTACAATAACACTTTCAAATACAACATGTATATATTTTTGCTTTTTTTATTTAATAGGCCACTTTTCTATTATTAAATTATCTGCTGCCTACTATTTCTGTAGCGGGCCGCTACACAAATCATTTCCCATATAATAAATACTTACTTTGCGTATCTCAATATGGCGTGCATCGTTAAGAATGTACTTTAACAAACGGCCAACTACTTATCAACTTGTACAAGCTACTCTTTATTCTTGTTTTTATTTAGATTTTTCTAATACACTACTAGTACAACACCATCACTTATTAAAACTAATATTTTCATCTTTTAATCACTTTAATCCTTAAATCATTATTAGCTTATAATTAGACTTATACTCTTAATTATCCGATTCCTACTATTTATGATCTGCACTATATATAAGTCCTCAGTAACACTATGTTGAATTTTCATCCTATATCTCCAAGTTCTTTATTAAAGTTATTAAACACTATTTTTTTTATGAACAAAGAGTTGAATGTATGTTCAGGGTAATATAACTCTATCTATCATTGAGAAAAGTTCTACTATGACTTCAACTTCATGTAATGCACATATTTTCTAAAATATGAGTTCCCCTTATAAAATATATCTGACCATGTAATACCCAAGCCTTCCCTAACTTATTAGAGTTAGCAATAGAGGCACCATATTGTTCATGTACTGTGCCATTTAAGGCCTTTCTAGCACATCAAAAATCTTAAGAACATCATAAGAAGTGAATTTAATGAATAATGTGACAATGAGTAATGAAGGTAATCAATGTTAATATGCACTTTTATGATAAAATGAAAGTCAAACTGAGTTTAACTTAATATGACTATGTTAATAATTTATTTGAAATATGAATCTAAAGTGCTAGTGAATCGGCACTAGCATCTCTTAAATCATTAGGAGATGATAATAGTGACATGAAAAATTGATTTCAATCAAAGTTACAATGGTACAATGAAAGTCAAACTTAGTTTGACCAAATGAGTCTATATGACTTACATACATGAACAATGCTAATGAAAGGCTAAAAAATATGTACTATGGAGTGAACAAGATTTATCTAGCAATATCCAGAGTGTGTAGTGATATTGGAAGATGGAAATATGTATATTAAAGTAAAAGAAAGGAAATGGAAAATGTATTAAGTACCGAGCTTGAAACATGCATATAAGGGTTCGTTAATGGGCTTTTGGACTCAAAAGCCCAAGCCTATTAAATGGCCAACCTATAAGGCCCATAAATGGGTAAACCTAACCTTTAACTAGAGTTAAGAATGGTTAACCAAGGTTGAGTTTGATGTTGGAAAAGCTAGCTACCATTTTGACTAAGTAAATTCATTTTCCAACTTGAATTCTCCCTTCATCCACACCTTAGTCTACGTTTATTTTTGCTATTTCCAAAACCATATGATGAGTATCACCATTGTAGAGAGAATCCTAGCCATCCAAATTGACATAATCTTAGCCATTCATTGAGATTAAATCCTAACCATTGGATTTAGCTTAATCAAATCCTCACCATTCAACTTAATATATATATAAGCAAAATTGTGTTAAGAAATAACATTTAGGCTATTCCTACACCAAATTCACATACAAAAGAAAGAATTTCTCTCTACACCAATTTCAACAAGAGCTTTAGTAAATCAAAGCTAACCAAGGTGAGGAGTTACATTCATCTTCTCTTTTTTATGCCCTAAGATTGATTTTAGTATTTTAGTTACATAAAATCCTTCCTACACCATAAGAAAAATTCAGCCCATCATAGTGAATGATCAAGGAAGTATTCTAAATTCTAATTGGATACATCTATAATTATCTTAGATGAGAAAAAAAAATGATATAGAAGTGTTAAAATGAATTTTGGGAACTTGATTCAAAACTTGAAAATCTTAGAGGTGTAAACATAGTTAAAAAGGGGAACTTAGTGTTTTAATATTATATTGTGATATTGAGCAATCATATATGTTTTATGGTATGTTAGTTTCATATCTCTACAACTAATTTGAAGATTTGATGAGGGATCATAAGTTTCCCCAAATTTGACCTTAGTGGGACAAGTTGGGATTCATTTGAATAAGAGTGAATTGACTCAAGATAAGTATTGGGAATTGATTGCCTAGGTGTTAATTTGGTGAATCTATGGTTAAATTGAAGGTTGAGAGGGAAATTTGGAATTTGAACTTGAAATCATGAAATTGAACAAGGAATCTAATTTGGAAATGATTAGGAATAAGAATAAATATAAAAACGTAAATGACTTTATTGATACATTTCCATTGTGAGTTGAAGTAATAAAACAAGTATAAGGTATAATTAGTAACTGTTAGAGGGTATGCCCTAGCGCAATGTATAAGTTATGTAAATGTAAAACATTATCCCTAAATGGAAATAAAATATATGTTTATAAATGAAATTGTTCCATTGTATTAAATATATATTTGAAGTCCATAAGTATTTTTCAAACGAGGATCTATTCTCAAGTGTTGAGAATATGGATGGCAAATTGCTCTTAAACAAATACTTTAAGATGTTCATGTTTATAGGATTAATGACTGGGCATCATTAATTCCAGAAGTCCATCACCTCTGTTTATAATCTATAATCAGTATGTGATACTATGATTATAGAGACATTGAGCATCATACTGTTTGACAAATATTGTCGATATAAACATGTGGATATTCATATGATGAATGATCAAACTATGACGTTAGATGACGATGACATAGAGTTTTATTGCTAGTCAATAAATCATCATCTAGGTCATAATTGTACATATAGTCCTCTGACTTGAGAGACACTGTATCTCATTCATTGGTAGTTGGAATTTATTACTACTTACATACTAATGCTATTCAAGTATTGGTATATGGTATGTGATAGTTTTAACTAGTTATGAATATAAGTAAGTGATCGCTAAGAGAGAATTCATTAACTTGAATAAACAAGGAAGAAATCCTATGTGATATGATTATTCTTGATAATCAAATCCTTGGCCAAGCTAGTAAAGATTCACTAGAAAGGGTGTCTAGTAGGAATTGATTTTATCAAGAATTAGAATCGAGATATAGACATATGATCAAAGCATATTAGGGTTTGACAAATCTATGACCCTAGCTAACATTGGGATTTCGTAATGAAGGGACTTTGGTGTACATTAATTATGATCAATAGTCCATAAAATGAATAAGTGATTAAACACTCATATTCATTCTAATTAGGTAGTCATGATATGCTATGCTAGGCGTCACTCATGACTTATAGGACTAAGGGTGATATAGCGATTTCACATTAGTAGAGAAAATTATTTTCTTAATCCTATTATTAATTAGACATGAACTTAGAAAGTCACACACCCAAAAGTGTTCACCTTCCATGGATAAAAGGTTTACCATAATAATTAATTAAAGTGTTTAATTCATTGATTAGTAGTAAAAGGATTGAACTTATAATTAAATTTACAAAAACCCTAGCATGTCTTGAAGGTTAAATCCAAAATGATTTCTTATTAATTGAATCCTAATTTATATATGATATAAATGAAAGGATTTAATTAATTAAAACTATGGATGAGTTAAAAGAATTAATTTGAACTTTGGAGTAAATCCTAAATGGCCCAAGCCCATTTATGAAATGGAGAGAGCGAATTTAGGGGTTAGAGATTTTCTCCAACCCTAAAGCTGATTTGATGAATTTAGGGGTTAGAAAAAGGTAACCAAGGTTAAAATAGTATTTTAACTACATAAGGCTTAATGGAAGTTATCATAAACCATAAAGGGTAAATTGGCCTTTTTCATTTAAGCTTAAAGTAAAAAGCAAAATAAATATCTTTTTGTTCCCTAATTAACAACATAGTGGTTGGCTATTTAAATGCAAATGATGTTGTTAATTTATGAATGCTTTTGCACATCTTTTCTAAGAGAAATCTTATAGAGTAAGTCTTGAGAGAGAAGAGAAGAGAAGAGAAGCAGAGTTCTTCAATTTTCTTATTCTTTGTTCTTTGAGAAAGAACAAAGGTTTCTTTTATTGAAAAGATACATCCATAGTAATTAGAAGAAATCAAATCACTAAATATTTGTCTTAGAACATCTTGTATTCAATTGGACTGCAAAGAGAGAGAATCAAGAACATATGAACAAATCAAAGTGAGCCTTGGAGGTGAAGCTTGGTGTAGACAATCTAGAGGCTCAACATTTAAGGAGCTTTTGGAGAGGAAAGAACAATTGGAGTTCATACACTTCAAGAGGTAATATGATTACCACTTGATCTTCTTTCTTTCTTATATGTTTTACACATTAATTAGATGATTGGATGAATGTTTATTGGACCCATTTGGGTGTAAGTGAAATTTTAAGTTGTTTGAAATTTCACCCACCTTGTTGCTTCCGCTTAATTTTCTCTCAATATTCCTTCAGTAACATCATTAGCTACTAATTAATATGTAATTGAAATGCAAATGTGTAGAATCTAAAGACAAGGATAAAGATATATAAGAGTGCAAGGAGCACCACTTGCATCAAAGTTAAACCTAAATAGGAGCAAAGGAGTCCAAGGTGAGTACTTAATAATATAATATGACATGTGCTATATCTTTTGAACCTTTATTGTTCAAAGCAATATCGTTGAAATATTCCAATTCCATGATGAGCATGAATTACCTATTGAATATTGAGCTATTTGATATGATACTCCTTGATGGAATCTAGCTATTGTGAACCTTTCACATTGAGTTCATAATGTGATCATTGAAATTCTTATTATGAACTTTATATGAACCATTCTACTGATGCTTAATGATAAGTAGAAATACCCTTCTAATGTGGGGTAATACATTAGACCTTATGCACTTGTTATATGCCTGCAGGTAGGGCGAGAGTACCCAACCTCTGTTAGAGGGAATACCTAACCATAAGATCTTATCAGTTTAACATAATGTGATGCATGTGAGTGAGTAAGGCTTAGGCTAACACTCTTGAATTTATATATGGGGGAAGCATTCTGCTTCCAAGAGAATATTATTTCTACTAAAGATGTTATTTCCATCTCAAATGAGAAATTGAACCATAATGATAACATTATTTGAAATTGTTCCATTGCCATAAAGAGCCTTCCTAAAAATGATCCTTGTACTCACTATATATATTGTATTATTATGTACTCAATGAGTTTTGTCTCATTCTTTAGTTATTTAAAATTTTCAAGTAAAGATTGATAACTCAATAAGGTAAATCCCAAGCCCTACTCATATGCTTGGAAGTTGTTTTGCTAAATTCAAGAGTTGTGATTGTTGAATATGAAAACCATTGTCTTAGAGCTCCATAGTTGTTGAAGGTTTAACACTAGTGTGATATAAGATTAATATGTACTAAAGAACCAAAATGTAATTATTTATGTTGGTGTAATTAGTAATGATCATATATAAATGAGATGAATGGCATAATGACATAATGAATATTTGGCTATATGTAAATAACATAATAGAAGTTGGTAATAATGTAATTTGGGTTTCGATCTTGGGACAAGTTCCTATATGATGAATGGTAAAAGATTATTAGTTAAATGGGGTTCTACGAGGCTAGGTGACTTTATGTCTCCTTATGCCCTAGGACCATGTCACATCTCAACTTTTGAGATATGATGGTCCTAGAACATGGGGAGACATAAGGTCACCTATGCTTGTAAAACTTACTTATACATATATAAATTATTGCCTAAGATAGTACCAAAACCTCATACATTTACTTAAAAACCTTTTATAAAGGAAAAACCTTAAGTTGCGGAAGCTAAAAATATACTTTAATAAAATGCCTAAAGAAATAATAATAAAACTCCAAATAAAGTCATAGCATAATATTCCAAAATAAAGTTCTAAGGATACAACATAGTATGGTATTATTATAACTTTGACAAGAGAATTTGCCAAGCGGAGTAGGTTGCTTGAGCGATCATCTTGCCTCCTTATAATGCTCATTTGGAATCACACAAGGAAGAAGGGGTGAGATAGATGATCTCAATGAGTAAATAATAAGGCTTATACAATAACACATATCCCATAGAAAGGGCTCATAGCTCATATCTCATAGTTCATGATTCATAGTTTGCAATTTAGAAAGGTTCACAGAAATTACACTTATAACACATAACACATAGAGTGAAGGCCGTTGCAATAATCACTCGAACACATAGAGTGAAGGGCATTACCATAATCACTCAAACACATAGATTAAAGGCTATTGCCATAATCACTCGAACACATTGATTGAAGGCTATTACTATAATCACTCATACACATAGATTGAAGGCTATTGCCATAATCACTCGAACACATAACCGATGATTATTTGTATCGGTACGAGGATTTCTGCATAAAAAGGGTTATAGGTACCATAGTTAGAGTTAATGGTAATCACTTATAAAAATAACATTAAAGAAATGCAATCACATGTGGCATAATAACAATAGATGTTTAGCTTATCAAACAAAAGATAAATAACAATGTGGTTCCAAAAAGGATATTAGTTAGGGCAATAATCATGAAGGTTCTTTATTATAATTGAGTAATGAAAAATGATTTTGGACCAAATGTCCTTTGGCAACCTAAACTTGTAAAGAAATCATTTAGTTATAATTAAAAGTAGGAAAGAACTTGGGTTTCAAGATATCAAAAGTTCACATAACCTGATAACGTGTACTTGTAACTTGAATATAATGTTTACTCACCTAATGGTTCATTTGCTCTTAGTACTTGTAGTGCTTGAACTTCTAATATCCCTCAAGCTTGAACATACATTACAATTCCATACATAGCATTTGCTTAATCGTCATGCTATCCTATCCTGTAACTACCCTATGAACATATAACATTCATATATACTTGTAGTTGCATTTAAAAGTGCACTCATCTCTTGCACATAACATGTTGACTCTTAAAGTCTTGTACACTTAGCTTTTACAAGCCCACATGGTATCACATAATAACTCATATTAAGACTCTTCTCAAGTCAAACATAATATATCATGATCTTACTATCAATTCAATTTAATATTCAACTTAACATACTTAACACCTTTAACATATCAATTAGCCTTTCAAGTATCATGCTTATCTCTTATGACCAATTCATACAATCAATCTCATCATCTATTTAAGATCATTAATTCATTATTAACTCATCATAAAAGTTATTTCCCATATCACTTAATCATATAAACATATTAATCACATCATAAAAATAGGGTTAGGAAACCTTAGATATACCTAATTGCTTCTAGACTTGTTTAGAGCTATTCCTTCAACTTACATGCAATTTAATAATTTATTATTCATGTATACATGTCAACAATCAACAATCAACAATCATTGAAATATATCACATAAAAATTATAGACATTGGAATAGAATTCCCAAGGTAGGTCGAATTACCTAATCAAGAATAAACATGATTTTTCTCACTTTTTGCACTTTCCATTCATTACAATAATATGGAAAAACATGATTTAAACTAAAATTTTTAATGTAATAAAAAAAAATCATTTTAGAACATGAACATGTAGGAATTGGCACCCATATAGATTCATATACATGAAAATTTTCCAACTTTAGGTGTTAGGGTGAAAACCATGAATCTTTCTTGTTTTCAGTACTTTCTGGTCATTACAATAATATGTAAACACATGATTTGAACCATTATTTTTCATTCAATCATAACAAAAATTAGTTTAGAACATGAATATATATAAATCGGCAGCCATATACCATACTTATGCATGAAAATTCTAAGTTTAGCGTTTAGAGCAAAAATCATGAGTTTTCTTACTTTTTGGTGTTTTCCGATCATTATAGTAATATATAGAAATATGATTTAACTTGATATTATTAATCTAAACACAAAAAAAAATCAGTTTAGAATACAATAATGCAAAAATCACACCCCCCCTCTTATTGAGTTTATACGCGAAAATTCCAACTTGAATTTTAGGGTTCACCTTTGGAGGATTCGCATAGAGAGGTTTGTGTTTTTGGTAGAAAAATTGATTTCTCTCTCAAGAATTTATCTAGGCTGAATTTAATCAATTAAAATCAATAAATATTTAGTTTAAAATAATTTTCTCATGATTAGCTTCAAAAAAATCAAATAGCAAATTGAAAGGAAAGGAAAAACTTATAAAACAATCGCGAAATCACAAAGTTTAAAGGTATTTTCTGAATTTCAGTTGAGAGATTATTTTTGGCAGAATTTTCTGTAGAAAATATGATGGAATAATAGAATGGTGGCTGCTACAAGTGGCTGACTGAATTTTCTCTTTATATAATTAGGGTTTTGGGTAATTTCTAAGATTATCCTTAATGAACTAGGTGAGGAGTGTTTTGGTGTAGTGAGCTTTTATAATTAAAAATAAAATATTTTTCTTATTATTTTTCATAAAATTCCCTCTAAAATATTTATTTAAAAATATTTTAAAAATGCTCATAAAAATTATTTTATGCTTAAAAATCGCTTTGTGCATGAAAATTCAATTTACATGAAATAAATAATTTTATGCTTATAAACTTCATATAAATCCCTTATTTAATAATAATAATAATTCATATTGGGCATATTAGAACTAATCTAACATGTCATATACTCATCAATCACATAACACATGAATTTTCATAAAAGCACACATTTTGTCATAATAGCTATAAATTCAAGAAATCAATCATGAAACTTCTAGGGTAGGTGTGGGTTGGTACATTCTCCCCCCCTTAAAAGAAATTCATCCTCGAATTTAAATACTTACTTGTATGTTCTTGAAAAATTGGGAATGCTTCTGTAACATCCCTTCCTCGGCTTTGTAAGTACACTCATCCATTCCTCAATTACACTAATGGACCTTAACCATAGGTATCTCCTTGATACACAACTTTCTCCCCATCCTTAGTTCAAAATTCTTCTTTGCTTTACTCTACAATCAATATAAGCTCCATACTCATATAGCCAATCCATTCCTAAGATCACATTGAATTCTAAGACTCCAAGTTCTAACAATTCAACAGGAAGCTTCTATCCATCAATGTCTACCTCACAGTCCTTAAACATATACTTTACTTCCCTCATTATTCCTAAAGGAGTCAACACTACTAAGGGTTCATTAATTAATTCCTTATCTCTACTGAGACTCTTAGTTAAATATGAAGACACATACGAATATGTAGCACTAGAATCAATCAAGCATCTTATACTAAAAATTCGAATGGGAATAATACCTCCTACTGATCATTTCTAAATATCATTTCTCTTCTTATGGCATCAATGAAGATTATCATTTAATAACTACATATAATTCATATATCAAACCATTATAACATGTAAGTATTTCATACCTCATAACATTATACTTATCAATCATTAATCTAAATTAGATCAAAACTTAGTCAACTTCTCTTTCTAATCCACTTAACCCTACTATCAAAATATCATATTTAGCATGCATTTAACATGAACACCCATCATATAATATCACATCACAGGACACATATCACCTAGCATATATCACATATCATGGCATGTACAATGTATCCTAATCACGTAACACATAACCTATATCATAATGAGCTCTCCTATCATATTAAAAGCTAATCATCTTGTAACAACCCACATTTGCCCTAGGAGTTTTAGTGACAAATTATTTGAATTTATAGTTATTGTGACAAATTGTGTGACTATGTGAAAATTTATGTGACGTGATTTATGGGTTTGGGGCTTGTTAAATTAATTTTAATATGTCTAATATGAATTATTATTATGAAATAAATGATTTAAATAAAATGCATTAACATGAAATAATTTATTTTTCGTAAAATGAATTTTTATGTAAAAAGGCGATTTTTAAGCATAAAATAATTTTATGGGTATTTTTAAAATATTTTTAAATAAATGTTTTGAGAGAAATTTTAATGATAATAATAAGAAATGTTTTTTTAATAACCCATAATCAGCCCTAAATTAAATAAAAAGCCCAAATACCCAAAAGCCCACTACACCAAAACAGTCCTAACCTAGCTCATTACGGGTAAACTTGGAAATTGCACCCCAAACCCTAATATATAATGTAAATTTCGGCCAGCACTCTCATTCTAACAGCCATCACTCTATTTTTCTGTATCTTGACAGAAAAATTCTTCCAAAATATTTCTCTCTACCGAAATTAAGAAAACACCTTTCAATTTTGCGATTTCTCGCCTGTATTCATAAGTTTTTCTTCTCTTTCAATTTCTTAACTAATTTCTATGAAATAAATTATGGAAAAATTGTTTTGAACTAGTTGTTTATTGATTTTTACAGATTTAATTCTTTTTGGGTGAGTTTTTGAGAGTGAAATTTAATTCTCTACCGAAAATACAAATCTTTTTGCGAAATTTCTCCAAAGGTGAATCCTGTAACTTAAAATTATAATTTTTATGCATAAACACTACAAGAGGGGGCGCGATTCCTGCATGAATGATTTTTAAACTAATTTTTTATGTATTTTGATTAAATTATATTTTTGCATATTATTGGAATGACCGAAAAGTTTTAGAAAACAAGGAAATTCAAGGTTTTCATTCTAGAACTTGAAAGTTGGAAAATTCTATGGTTTGATAAGTTTATGGCCGCCGAATTATGATGTTTAATATTATAAACTGATATTTGTTTTGTTTGGATGAAAAATAATGATTAAATCATGTGTTTAAATATTACTGCAATGAATAAAAGGTGCAAAAAGCGTGAAAACCCATGATTTTCACTCTAAGCCTTAAAACTTAGAATTTTCTTGTATAATTATTATTCATGGCTACCAATTTGTACCTATTGATGTTTTAAACTGATAATTGTTGTGATTGAATGAAAAATAATGGTTTAAACCACATGTTTACGTATTGCTGTAATGACCGGAAAGTATAGAAAACAAGAGAACTCATGGTTTTTCATCCTAAAACTTAAAGTTAGAAATTTTCATGCATGTGAATGTATATGTGGGCCAATTTCTACAAGTTTATGTTCTAAAATTATTTTTGTTGTGTTTACATGAAAAATCTTGGTTCAAACTATGTTTTTACATATTACTGTAATAGACGAAAAGGGCGAAAAATAAGAAAATTTAGGTTTTGCATTTGAATAGGGCATTCGGCCTACATTGATATTTTTATCCCAATGTATATAATTTTTATACAATGTATTTTGATGATTGACATGTATGTATGTATAATAAATGATCAAATTGCATGTTAGTTGAAAGAATGACCCTAGATAAGCCTAAAGGTACTTTGGTATACTTAAGGTATACTTAAGGTATCTTAACCTTATATTGTGATTAGAATGTAAATGTGATTGGGAAATATGGAAATAGATGTTATGATGACTTGATAATGAATAAATGGTCTTGAATTGATGATGTGATTGAAGGAATGAATGGACCATAAGTGTTAAGTATGACACTTGAAAAGTTATTGATAAGTTGACATGTATGGATATGTTAAGTATACTAAGATAATTGTTAAAGTGAATCAATATTAAGATAATGATATTATGATGACCTTAGAAAGGTATTAACATGATTGTAATGTGTTTTCATGTGGCCCTATAAGAGCTAAGTGTGCAAGACTTTTAAAGTCAATATGTTATGTGTAAGTGATGAGTGCACTTATATGTGTAACATTAAGTGTATGTGAATACTATATATGCATAGCGTAGTTATAGGATGGGATAGCATCATGACTAAATAAATACTAAGTATTAAATTAAATATTATGTTAGAGTTTGAGGAGCTTTAGAAGTTTAAAAGGGCTACATATACTAGGAGCAAAGGAACCATAAGGTGAGTAAACTTTATATTCCTGCTTCTAGAGTGAGTAAACACTATATTCATGTTTCAAGCATAAGTAATGATATGTTTTGTTACAAATATGTTATATCAGGTTATGTGAGCCTTTGACATTCTTGAAACCTAAGTTCTTTCTATTCTAAAATGAAACTCTATGATTTCCTTGTTAAACTTGGGTTGCCAAAGGACAATTGGTCCAAAACAATTTTGATTATCTAATGATAAGACCTTTATGATTATTTCCCTAACTTACATTCTTTTTGGAACTACACTATCCTTGTATCTTTTGTTCAAAAGTTAAATTGCCATTGTTATTGTGATACATTTTATTGTTGCTTTAAATGTTATTGTTATATGTGAATACCAATAGCTCTAGCTATGGTACCTTTAACCCTTTATGCAGAAGTCTTTGTACCGATGCGAGTAATCATCGGCTATGTGATCCTCGTACAGATGCAAATAATCATCGGTTATGTGATCCTCGTACCGATATGAGTAATTATCGGCTATATGTTCAAGTGATTTTGGCAATAGCCTTCACTCTATGTGTTTAGGTGATTATGACAATAGCCTTCACTCTATGTGTTGGCGTGATTATAGCAACAACCTTCACTCTATGTGTTATATGTTATAAATGTAATTTCTACAAACTTGCTAAATTGAACCCTTAATCAATTGCAACCTGATTCATGACTTGTAAATCATGAACTATGTGTATAAGCTATAAGCTTCCTCTTTAAAGGAATATATGTTAATGTATGTGTTTAATTGTTTACTCATTGAGATCATCTATCTCACTCTTTCCTTGTGTGGTTTCGGGTGAGCAAACATGAGGAGGCAAGGTGATGGCTTAAGCATTCTACTTCGCTTGAGGAATTCCTTATCAAAGTCATTAATAATACTATGTTATGAAATGTTGTCATTAGATGCTCCGGGAATATTTATTTTTAGATGTTTATCTTGAAATGTTATCTTTCAAGGTTTTAATTGGATTCTAAATATTATTTTCTTATGGATTATGTTTAAAGTATATTTTAACTATACTTCTACAACTTAAGGTTTTCAAAAAAAGAAAAAAAAAGGTTTATTTAAGTTAATGTAAGAGGTTTGGTACAATGCTAGGCATGAATTGTATATGTATAAGTGGGTTCTATAGGCGTGGGTGATCTTATATCTCCCCATGTTCTAGGATTGTCATATCTCTGAAAATGGGATGTGACACATCTCCTAAGCAATAGAAGATCAAACCCAAGACAAATAGCTAATTAGTCATATAATATCATTTATATCTTATAAGTCCTATTCCACTAGGCTAACAATTACCTATTATTAGTGGGAATCTTAGTTATGTCTCTTATTCTTGGCTCCTTGCCCTTGAGGTTGAGATGGTCTAGGTGGTGGAGGTGTCAAGGTCACATCTCAGGAATTTCTCATCTGTGGGCAGTCCTTGATGAAGTGACCCATCTGTCTACATTTCAGACATGTGCCAGAGACTTTCCAGTAAACTCTAAAATGCTTCTTCCCACAATAGCCATAAGTCCTGGGTGAAGATTCCTTTCCTAGACCTCCTCTTCCTTTTTTGTGTTGGCCTTCTTAACCCTTGCCCTTATGCTTACCCTTCTATTCACGTTTAGCATGCTTGCGTCTCTCGGCTCTATATCTCTTTTCCATTATCTTGGCCTTATCTATTAGCTTAGCCAAGGTCAAGAATTCAGTTGCTACCAATGAGTTGAATAGTGGTTTGATCAACCCTCTTAGGAAGCAGTTGACATGGTTAGCTTCGATAGGAACGATGTTGATAGCAAACCTGCTAAGTCGATTGAACTCTTTAGTATAATCTGATACCAATATCCCAGTCTTTTGCTTTAGTTGCTTGAACTGTAGCACCTTATCTTGCCTTTCACCTTCAGGTAAGAACTGATCCATCATCTTTTGCTTAAACTCTGCCCATGTAGATAGGTCACCTCCATATAGTCGCTCCTCTATATTCCTTTCATACCAGTACCATGCCTCCTTCTTAAGTTGGAGTCCTACCAACTCAATCACTCTTGCATCAAAGCATGATAGTTGACGGACTAGCTTGTCCATCTCATCCAAGAATTCATGAAGGTCGTCACCTTCCTCACCGTAGAAGATAGGTGGCTATAGCTTCTTAAACTCTGAAACAGTCATCCCTTCATCGGATAGCCTCTTCCTTTCCCCCTGTGCAGGTGCCACTATCATAAGAGGCAGAACTTCATTCCTTTCTTATGTTGGCAACACTTCCTACCTTTGAGCTTGTAGCTCATTCAATTCCTTATGTAAGTCCCTCATTTCCTTGTGCATAGCTTGCACCTCTTGTGAAGAGGCTTGCTCACTAAAGCCCATAGTAGGTGCCCCCAAATTAGATCTCTCTCAACGTCGCAGGTATAGAGGTAGCATTCATAGAAGTGTTTGATATTGCATTCTCACTAGCCCTAATAGGTTGGGCAGCAGTGCAAACTTTCTTTTTGGGAGGCATTATGCTATCACTGTAAGGAAATTTAGTGCTAACTTCCTTCTAACCCATCTAACTTGACACTATCATATCATACTTATCATGCATTTTTCATGAGTATCCATTGTATCATATCACATTTTAGATCATGTATTACAGAGCACATATCATATAGCATATACATTAAAGCATGTGTCGTAATCATGTAACATATAACTTATAGCATCATGAATTTCCCTATCATATATAAGTCAATCATGCCATAGGCAATAAAAGAAATCAATGCATATTAAGTCATTAGACAATTAAATAGTATTATTTGCAGCATATAAATCCTATACCACTAGGCCAATAGTTACCTACTACCAACGCAAACCTCAACTATGCGCCTCGTCAAGATGAACATTGAGTGCATGGTCTCCTATCTGTTCAACATCTCTAGCCTTAATTTGTTCCATGTCTTTTCTCATAGTATGCACTAGGGACCTCAGACATTGATTTTCCTTCATCAAGTCTGAGCAGTCCCTTTCAAACCTTTGTATTTCACTATGAATCCAGTTTTAACCTAGACACTCACAGGGTCCTCCTTATTAGGTGTCTTCTTTTTCTTGAGGTGGATCACAGGTGTGACCTTCTCAAACATCTCTACCCATGTCTTCTTACATGCCACACGCAGTGCTCTGAGTTGCAATCCTCGAGCAGGGGTCATCTTCTTAGTCATCTAGTAAAGGAATCATGAGGCACACAAGCAAATAATAACAAATAGTACTATAGCCTATTAGGATTTTGCGGAACTAAACTAGTGATGGACTGGAAGTGACATGATAGGAAAAATCCTATGCTCTAGGATTATACTTAACTAACCCAATATATAGACAAGTCTAAACTAGACTTTAAAAACTATAGCTCTGATACAACCTTTGTCACATCCCAGCTTTTGAGATATGATGGTCCTAGAATATGGGGAGACATAAGGTCACTCATGCCCATAGAATCAACTTATATGTATACAAATACGACCTAGGATCATACCAAAATCTCATACATTAACTTAAAAACTTTTTATAAAGGAAAAACCTTAAGTTACAGAAGCTAAAAATATACTTTAATACAATCAATAAGGAAATAATAATAAAACTCCAAATAAAGTCACTAGCATAATATTCCAAAATAAAGTCCTCATAATAACTCTTGGAGTGTCTAAGGATACAACATAGTATGGTATTATTATAACTTTTATAAGCGAATTTCCCAAGTGGGATAGGTTGCTTGAATGATCACCTTGCCTCCTCATAACGCTCACCTAAAACCATACAAGGAATAAGGGGTGGAATAGATGATCTCAATGAGTAAACAATAGAGCTTATATAATAACACATATCTCTTAAAAAGGGCTCATAATTCATATCTCATAGTTCATGATTCATAGTTTGCAATTTAGAAAGGTTCATGTAAATTACGCTTATAACACATAACACATAGAGTGAAGGTTGTTGCCATAATTACTGAAACACATAGAGTGAAGGCTATTGCCATAATCACTTGAACAAATAGAGTGAAGACTATTGCCATAATCACTCGAACATATAGCCGATGATTACTCTTATCGGTATGAGGATTGCTGCATAAAAAAGGTTATGGGTACCATAGCTAGAGCTAATGGTAATCACTTATAAAAATAAAATTGAAGAAATACAATCACATGTGGCACAATAACAATAGATGTTTAGCTTATCAAACAAAAGATAAATAACAGTGTAGTTCCAAAAAGGATATAAGTTAGGGCAATAATCACAAAGGTTCTTTATTATAGTTGAGTAATGAAAAATAGTTTTGGACCAAATGTCCTTTGGCAACCCAAGCTTAAAAGAAATCATTTAGTATAATTAAAAGTAGGAAAAAACTTAGGTTTCAAGATATCAAAGGTTTGCATAACATGATAACTTATACTTGTAACTTGAATATAATGTTTACTCTCTTAGTGGTTCCTTTACTCCTGGTACTTATAGCACTTGAACTTCTAATATTGTAATAACCTATACCTACTCTAGAAATTTTCGTGATAATTTGCTTGATTTAGAACTATTAAGGTTAAATGTGTACTTTTGTGAGAATTAGTATTCTATGTGTTGATGAGAATGTGGCATATTAAATTAATTTTAATATGCATAATATGAGTTGTTACTGTGAAATAAATGATTTACAAGAAGTGCATTTGCATAAAATAATTTATTTTAAATAAAATAAATTTTCATGCATAAAGACAATTTTTAAGCATAAAACATTTTTATGAGTATTTTAAAATAATTTTAAAATAAATTTTTTGGGGAAAATTTTAATGAAAATAATAAGAAAATATTTTTTTATTAATTATAATCAACCCAAAATTTAAATAAAAAGCCTAAATACCCAAAAGCCCACTATACTAATACCCTCATAACTTAGCTCATTAAGAGTATTAGAGGAAATTTGCCAAAACTCAACATATAATTGTGAACCCTCAAAAATACACCTCCAGTTGATCGTCTTTCAGTTACGAACCCACAAAATCAAACAGAGCTCAAATCGGAGCTGAAACAGGCCTGAAACGGATAGAAACAGATTGAACCACGCGAATGGTGTGCTATCATCTAGGAGGCACGTTTGCCATGCCGCCTAGAAGGCGACACACATTTTGTGCCTCCAGAAGTTATAGCCATGCTGCTGTGCATGGCACCAAGAGGAGACTGGAGGTCTGGCATGCCGCCCAGATGACTGGCGCGTAGGTCGTGCCACCCCTGCCACCGGCGTCACGCTGACACCGCCGTCTGTACTGCCGGCTCCTCCTCTGGCAGCTCTATAAATAGGAGCTTCCTCTAGCCTCATTTGACATGACTTCCAAAGCATTCCAAAGCAATTCAAGAGATTTCAAAGCAGTTGAGGTATATTTCAAAGTATAAATTCGTTCTTATACTAACATACTTGTTGTTTCTAGGTCCAGATTCCAAATTTCCTTCAAATTCAAGGTGGAGTTGAGATCTGGAGCAAAACTAGTTATTCGTTGGAAAGCCAAGAAAAGCAAAGGTATAATCCCTTTCCTATTTTTTTAAATTCTAAATTCAGATCTAGAATTCTCTTTAGGTCTAAAACTGAAAAGATCTAAAACTTATTAATTTAAGAATTAGAATTAAGTTAATAAGCAAATCAACACCTTTTTTTATAATCCCTCCTTCGCAAGAAGGGAGAACTACATGGGGTTTGATTCCTATTCAATAGGATACGCAGGCTGCCATTCTAAAGGGCATCAACTCCAAAATCTTTTATCAATATTGTTTTCCTTTCTTTTTATTTTGATTTATTTATACTAATTTTTTATTTATGATTTTATTTTTAGTTTAATTGGGGAATGTGTGCTTTTCCTAGTACCCATAAGGGCTAGAGGAAAGATCCCCTTTATTTCATTTGTTTTAATATTGTAATAATTAAGTAGGATTTATTTTGCCTATTTATTTATTATTATCATTTCATCACATCATATATATATATATATATATATATATATATATATATATATATATATATATATATATATATATATATATATATATATATATATATATATATATATATATATATATATATATATATATATATATATATATATATATATCTGTTCATTCATCATTATATCCCTGTTCATGCATACACAAAAATTCATTTTTTTTTAAGAGTTATTTTGCATTTTTAGCCAAACTAAGGAAAATAACATTTTCTTAATTATGTAATTACCAAAACCTGATCCCCGAACCCTCCTTGGTCACTCATGGATTGGTGTATTTTCCGTTGGGATAAATCAAATTTTGGAGTCAATCATATTAGATTTTCTTTAATTTTCCCAATTAAAATAAATAAATTAAAGTGGCGACTCACTTTTCAACTGTCAAATTACAAAAATTAATTTTCCGAACTCACAGCGAGTTCCAATCGTGGAGTTTCTCTCGAAGAGCATTTCGATCCCTCAGTGGATCGGACCGGTGCTCGGGCGAGGCCTCACAGTTGGCAACTCCACTGAGGAATCAAAAATCTTTTTGTTTAAATAAAAGATAAAATGGATTATTTTTGGTATAATACCAAGTTTGGCTTTAAACACAAAAATAACTCTTTCATGCATCACTACATTGGACTCCTTGTCCAAAAACCCTAGTTTCCTAGGAAAACAAAGGATAGAAAGTAACATCAAGTGGGCAACCTTCCTTAGGTCTACTTGCCGATAGTGAAATCATCCAGCCCATGACGTATCCTCTGATCCTTTTAAAGGTGTAATGAGTATGCACGTACCATTGGACCCACGCGAGGCTCCTTGTCTCACATGTGGTTAGGTATGTCGCATCTCTAGTGTGATGGGTTCCCTTCAAACCACCCTAACCCTTTCATGTAATGACTCACAGAACCTTCCTTTAGGATTGTATATACCATAATGTTGAAACTTGATATGTCATTATTGTGAAACCTTTTTCATTCATGCATACATGCATGCATGCATAAACCTCACAACATTGGAGGGTCTTAATTCCACTCAAACACTGCTAGTCCTAATTATAAACCCATGTCAACCCATGGTCCCAGTCAAAATCTAATATACTCCATGATCTTTATCCCATACCTAAGCTAGAAACTGACTCGGCTTTATGTCTCTATCCTAAAGGTTGACAAGATGTTTATTGCCGGAGAAGAGACCTCTACCACCAGAGTTGATGAGATCTTTGATGAGCTATTTTCCAAACTCTCTGAGCACCAAGAGACCATTATGAAAAGGCAAGAGGCCCTTTTCCAAGACATGCAGAAGGCCCAAAGGAGGGTTATCATGGAGGATGTCTGTGCCATGCTGGAATAGACCTCCCTGGCCCAAAATCCCACTGAGCCAAAATCATTCAAATCTGACCCAAAACCCACCTTTTATCCTGTCTATGGATCCACTTCCAGAGTTGAATCCAAATACAAAGAAACTGCAAACAATGATATCATCCCACCACTATCAATCCCATCACCAGAGTTCCTCAAAAATAACTCACCAACAACAAATATCACTTTTGCCTCCACCTCCTAACCCACGGATCCTTTCCAAGGGAAGGAGGTTAATCCTGAGATTAAAGCCTGCATGGAAAAGATGGAGTGTATGGAGAAGATGCTGTTGAGGATGAAGAAGAAAGAGGATTTGGTTGATACAGAATCCTTAAGCTTGTTCCCTAATGCAAGGGTTCCTCCCAAATTCAGGATGCCTGAGTTTGACAAATTTAATGGGACTACCTGCCCTAAGACCCACCTCAAAGTTTATGTGGGAGCTATGCATCCATTGGGTGTGGATAATCAACTCCTAGCCTAATTATTTCAACAATCACTGACTGGTACAGTTGTGAAGTGGTTTGTGGACTTAGATGTCGCCAAGAAATGGACCTGGGATGACATCTGCAACATTTTTGTTCAATAGTATCACTATAACATCGAGGTCGATGTAACTAGAAGAGACCTCAAGACCACCAAACAATATGCTAAGGAATCCTTTTCCTCATTCCTTACGAGGTGGAGGAAGAAGGCTTATCAGATGGTAAACCGACCCCCTGAAAATGAGCAAATTGATATAATTGTCAAGAATCTCTTGCCAGTTTACCAAGAAAGGCTATAGACTCAGTACCTACCTTCTTTCAAGGCCCTTATTGCCACTGCTTTGAAAATTGAAGATTTCATTTAGAGTGGTCAGATCAAAGAAGACACTGCATCAGGGTCAAGGTATAAGAAGCCCACTCATCAGGGTAATGTCACTTCCTTAATGAATCAGAAAGGGTGGAAGTTAATACTATGGCTATTAAGAAGCCTATCCGGATTGAAAGAAGGTAGTTTTCCGATCTTGGGGGTGTGCCCATGAGTATCATCTTAAAGAAGCTGCTTGAGGGAAATATGGTAAAACTTTTGGAGCCAAAACCAATTCCCAATCCACTTCCCAAAAATTACAACCCAAATGAGAGGTGTGATTACCATCAAGGACTTGGGCACAAAATAGATGCGTGCAAGGCCCTTAGACACAAAATTCAGGACCTTATTGACTCCAATGACTTGATTCCCCCAAAAGCTCGACCCAACATCAACACTAAGCCTTTGCCCAACCAGACAGTCAATGCCATAAATAATCATAAAGGAGTTGACCCTATCTCCTTGATAGAGTCAAATCCCAATTATTACTGTGTCCTGGACCTCACTAACCTAGTTGAGGAGATTGATGCCATCACCAGAAGTGGCAGAGTTATCCAGAACCAACCAACCCCAAACACACAATCTACCCTACCCATTTCTGCACCTGCTGACAAATTGAAAGGGATTCTTGAACCAGACGAAGATCCCATTCTTAAACAACTCAAGAAGACACAAGCCAACCTCTCAATTTGGAGTTTATCCAATCCTTATATCCACACCGCCAAGCTCTTTGCAAGGCACTGAATTAATGCCAAGCTCCAATTGATATTACACCAGAAAACCTAGTGGCTTCTATTACCTCTGCTGCTAAAGGGGTGTCTATCACTTTTGGAGAAACTGACATTCCAGAAGGAGATCCTAACCATAACAATGCCCTCTACATCACAGTGGTTACACGAGGAAAGACTGTGCCGATGGTTCTTATTGATAATGTTTCAGCTCTAAATGTGTGCCCTCTGAAAGTGGCAAGCTGCCTAGGATTGGAGGTTACTGATTTCACCCTTTCGGGTCAAATTGCAAGGGCGTATGATAATACCAAAAGGGATGTCCTTGGAGTAGCCATCATTGATGTAAGTATTGGGCTAACATCTTTCACTATACCATTTCAAGTGATTGATGTACCTTCTTGCTTTAACCTATTACTTAGGAGGCCCTGGATCCACCAAGCAAAGGCTATCCCTTCTTCCCTACACCAGAAGGTCAAGTTCCCTTTCAAAAATGGGGTTGTGACTGTAAAAGGGGACATGCATGGAAGACCACACATTCCAAGCTCTGTTCCTATTCTCGAGATTTAGCCTGAGCTATCCTCCTATCCACTTTTAGGTTTCTCCTTCATACAGTATATTGAAGGTGAAGAGGGTAATAAATTCGTTCCCTTTGATTTTGACCCCTTTGGGAATATTGCTGTTGCTAACATGCTCCGCAAAATGAATTACTTTCCTGGTCTAGGTTTGGGAAGAAGCCAACACGGCTTGAAGTCTTTCCTGAACTATCCAGTATCAACACCACCATTTGGGCTAGCATATGAGCCCACTAATGAAGATATTGAAGAGATAGAAAATCAGGCCAAAAACAGAATAGCTGCCCTTAGAGAGGTGAGGTTTATGATTGGCCCATGCACCCTTACTTCAAAACCCTAAACGGCTATTTTGTAAAGGAAGGTGACACAGTTCCTTACTGTAACTTTCCTGAGCCTTGGGTCTGCCCTATTATAGGAAAACTGATTCCCGGATTTGAAATCTTTTCTGATGTCAGGCTTGAGATGGAAGATTATGAACCAATCTACATGCTCAGTCAAGATTGGGAAGAGAACATGGAGGCTAGTCTCTTTGATGAAGTATCCATGCTCACTATTGAGGAGCAGAAAACTGACCCTTCCACCTTGATCCAGCCCACCGAGACCGAGCTACAAAATTAGTCCTTTGAGGAGAGCCCTTTTTATCCATCCAACCCAAAGTCTGAACCAGATTCCATACCTGAATTAGAGTCCCAATTTGAGATAGACTCATCTTCTGAATCTGATTCTCTCTCTTCTATTTCTTCTGTTGATAATGATGTAACTGACCTTGAGGGTCTCACTTTTTGGTTTGATGTAAATTGGGGCATATCCCCACTTGAAATCAATAAAAATCAAACTCTTTTCTCTTACGACTTTGTGTCTCCATTTTTGTTTGATGTTCCAACTTTTAAATTTGACTTAAATAAGGCATCAAGTAAAAATGAAATAAATGAAATAAAAGATGACACAATTAAAGAGCCCATCAATGTTGGCACTCATGACATATAAAAAATTACATACATTGCATCTGCATGTATAAACAGGGATCACATTGAAAAGATGATCAAAAAATTTCAAGACTGTTTTGCATGGCAATCGAAAGACATGACAGGGTTGGATCCAAGCATAGCAGTTCATAAAATCCTAGTTTATCCAAATGCCAAGCCTGTCAAATAGAAATTAAGAAGACTCAAGACAGAATGGTCTTTACCAATTAAAGAAGAAATTTCCAAGCTGCTGGATCACAACTTCATTGAGCCCATCAATTATCCATCATGGCTGGCTAACATTGTGCTGGTTCCCAAGAAGGATGGTAAAGTCAGAATTTGTGTGGATTACAGGGATCTGAATAAAGCCTATCCTAAGGATAATTTTCCCTTGCCTCACATTGATTTGTTGGTAGATCGCATGGCAAGTTCTGAATTGGTTTCCTTAACCGATCTGGCTACGGGGTATAATTAGATAATGGTTCATCCTCCTGACAAAGAGAAGACAACTTTCATTATTGAATGGGGCACCTATTGCTACCGGGTCATGCCATTTGGGCTTAAAAATGCTGGGGCAACCTCCCAGAGGATGGCAACTACCATTTTCCATGACATGATGCATAAAGAAATTGAAGTTTATGTGGATGACATGGTAATCAAAGGCACCACTGTTGAAAAACATTCAGAGGCATTAAGGCAATTCTTCCTTAGACTTCGCCAGTACAATCTTAAACTCAATCCCGCCAAATGTGTCTTTGGAGCATCATTTGGGGTATTCCTAGGCCACATGGTCAGCAAGAAGGGTATAAAAGTGGACCCTGCTAAGTCAAAGGCAATTCTAGAAATGCCACCTCCAAAAACAGAAAAGGAGATCAGAGGTTTCCTTGGACGGCTACAATACATTAGTCTATTCATCAATCATTTGGCTGATGTATGTGGTCCCATCTTCAAAATACTCAGAAAAGGAGCCTCCAAGCAGTGGAATGATGACTGTC
This sequence comes from Reutealis trisperma, assembly GCA_947687605.1. Taxonomy (NCBI): domain Eukaryota; kingdom Viridiplantae; phylum Streptophyta; class Magnoliopsida; order Malpighiales; family Euphorbiaceae; genus Reutealis; species Reutealis trisperma. The sequence continues at coordinate 148,179 of CANTUT010001100.1, forward strand.
AGAAAGCTTTTGACAAGATCAAGCAATACTTACTAAACCCACCAGTGCTACAGCTACCAAGGTTTGGAAAGCCTTTGTTGCTTTATCTATCAGTAACCGATGAAGCAATGAGGGCAATGCTTACCCAAAATGCTCTTGACTCCAGCAAGGAGAATGCAATCTATTACTTGAGCAAAAGGATGCTATCTCATGAGCTCAAGTATAGTTTTACAGAAAAGCTATGTCTTACTTTGGTATGGGTTTGCCACAAGCTGCAACACTACCTTTGTTCTTTTACAACTCATGTTCTTGCTGACAAGAGCCCTTTGAAATTCCTTATGGAGAAGTTGGTTCTTGACAGTAAGATGGCAAGGTGGATGGCTGTATTAGCTGCATATGATCTGAAATATGTATAGTGAAAAGCAGTCAAGGGGAGCATAGTGGCTGATCAGTTAGCTGCAGCTCCGATAAATGATCATTGGGTTGAACCTGAATTTCCTGATGAAGACATCCTGACAATTAACACTGAAATTTGGAAGCTTTACTTTGATGGGGCATCTAACAATAAAGGATATGGTGCTGGCATCGTGTTCATTACACCAAATGGAGAAAAACTTACCCATCGCCATCAAGTTGAACTTCGAGGTGACAAATAATGAAGCAGAGTATGAGGCATGCATCTGTGGTCTTGAGGCAGTAATAAGGCTCAGAATCAAATGCCTTGAGATTTATGGGGATTTGAATATGATAGTCTCCCAAGCCTTGGGAAAGTGGAAGATCAGAGAAGAGCATTTGGTTCCTTACCATAAATGCCTCAATGAACTAGTAGCTAGTTTTCATGAACTGTCTTTCCATTATCTTCCAAGGATGAAGAATAGATTTATTGATGCTTTGGCAACACTTGCTTTGATGCTTGATATAAGCGATAGCTTCATAATCAGACCAGTTACAATTGAAGTTAAGCATAAGTCAGGTTGTATAGCTCATTGTCTGAATATCCAAGCGGCTGACAGCAAACCATGGTTTTGGGACATCTTCAACTACATCAAGAATGGACTCTATCCTGAAGGAGCCTCTAAAACTGAAAAGAGGACTTTAAGACAGTTGTCCAAGAGTTTTATTCCACATGGGGAAGTGCTCTATAAACAGACTTGGGATAACATCCATCTGAGATGTGTCATTGAAACAGAAGCCCAACAAATCATAGAACAGATGCATGGTGGCAACGACGGTCCACACATGAACGAAATTGCTTTAGCCTGCAAAATCATGAATCAGGGTTACTTCTGGCTTACCATGAATTAAGATTGTGCAAGATATGTTCAGAGGTGCCATAAGTGCCAGATTTACGCAAAACTTCAGAAGAAACCTCCTGTACCTCTATCACCTATCACTACGCCTTGGCCATTTGCAACTTAGGGCCTAGACGTCATTGGCAAGATAAGCCCGAAGTCTTCCGGCAAATATGAATTCATTCTCGCGGCTATTTACTACTTCTCTAAATGGGTTGAAGCTGCACCTTACTAGATATTAGACTCCAAACAAGTGGCCCAGTTTATTCGTACCAACATCCTTTGTAGGTATGGGGTCCCTTTTGAGATCATTACTGATAATGGATCTCACTTCCAAAAGGAGGTTGTTCTACTATTGTAAAAGGAGAAAATTCAACACCACAAGTCTTTTCCATATAAACCTCAAACAAACAGTGCAGTTGAAGCTGCAAACAAGACTCTTAAGAGCATACTGTAAAAGATGGCTGACAACCATAAGGATTGGCACCTGCATTTGCCATATGCCTTATGGGGATATAGAACAACAGTGCGTACTCCAATAGGTGCTATACCTTACTCTTTGGTGTATGGGATGGAGGCTGTTCTACCAATCGAGGTAGAAATCAAGTCAACTCGCATTCTGAGGAAGAGTCAATTGGATGAAGTGGAATGGGCAAAAGGTTACCATAACCAACTTCTAGCCATCGACGAAATTAGAATGGGTGCCTTATATCAGATGCAAGGTTATCAACAGAAACTGGCTCGACATTTCGATAAGAGAGTTAAAGACAGAGGATTGCAAGAGGGTCACCTTGTTTTGAAAGAAATAAGGGCACTTGTTCATAATCCAAGGGGAAAATTCAGACCTAACTGGAGTGGTCTGTTTCTGATCAAGAAGATCTTATCCGGAGGAGTTGTAATCCTGACAGACTTAGATGGCATAGAATTTGCTAGCCCGTGCAACCTAGATCAACTTAAGAGATACTTTGCATAAAGCATCCTTGTAACTCATGCATAGCATTTGCAAGCATTGTAAAACCATGATCAGCATTCACATTCTTTTTCTCAAAGTCAGAACTACGTGGACCTGATTCTCCATAAAGAAGAAAAAAAATATAAAAATCATGAATCATTGTAAGGAGATACTAGGCAGCCTATGTGGGTTCGGTCCAATTCATCAATAAAACTCTTCATTTTTATATTCACTTGGCTCTTAATTGTGTCACAAAAGAAATATAAAAAAAATGAAAAAAAAGCTCGCTAAGTTAAAAACCCGAAAGGGCGGCTTAGGCAAAAGTTAGAACAGCAAAAGAGATAAAAAAATGAAATAATGTCTTATTTTGTCTCATTTAAACTTTGGAACATTGAAAGAAAATAAAGACATGGTCAAAATTTGCCCTAAGCTAAAACAAATAATCATGATTCTTCCTCTATCTCCTCAAGAATGGCAGCCCTTTTAGCCTTCTCTGATTTTCAGGAGTTGGCTATCCACCAATCAATATACTGCATAGATTTACTGCCTTAGTCAGCAGGGTGAACAGCATGAAAACCCCTTACCCATCCATTTCTGATAGCTCGGGCAACAGTCTCAGTAATCAAAACAGACTCAAATAGAGCGCCATCTGGGGGCACGCCCTGACTGTGTCCCATTTGACGCATAACCCTAGTAGCCTGGTAAAAGGTCACCATCCTCAACCCTAGCAGATAGATCATCTTGTAGCCAAAGCTCATTGTCATGAATCTTCTGATCTTATACCATTCGCACCTCCACAGCAGGTCCTCAGAATCCAGCTCCATCAACCATTTTATCCAATCTTTCTAGGAATTTCGTTTAATCACAATGGTCCGAGTTCTATACCATGAAGCAGAATAATCCACCTTAGTGGGAGGTCCAACTATCCAGAGATGATCTCTCAGCCAAATCTGAAAAAAGTGCAAAAGTGATAAGCATAAGCACAGAAAGTATTTGAACGAAAATTCAAAAGTCAGACTTCAACTAACATGAAGAATAATAGGGCTAATTGACCACGACCCATCAGAAGTGTAAGATCTGTCCAAACTCATAATGGTCTTAGCTAGCACTATAACTGTAATAGATCTCCTCTCCTTCATTTGCGGAATCAGCTCAGTAACTCTAGCATCGCCCTAACCAATAGGGCTCACAAAAATGTATCCGGCAGTCAGACAGAAGGATAAAGCCCTCATCCTCAAATGAAACCACTCATCATCCTCAAAATCTTTAGGATCATGAAATTCTGCTATCACAGCATTTAGATCTACCCAGTCATCTACCACCATAGGACTAGCAACCTCAGTACTCAAGTCAAAAAGTCCTTTGAAGGAGTTGAAATATCCTACCTTCTCAACAGGAGTAGCCAGCATAGCCTCTAGATCAAATCCAAGTAGTACAAAAAATTCCTCAAAAGTAGGACATATCTCTTCCATAGATGCCCCAAACCTGAAGACATGGGCAGTTGGATCCCAAAAGTGCAAGCAGGCACGCAAAAATTCCCAATCAATCTTTATTTCTATCAGGGTGGGCATAGCACTTACCCCATACCTTCCCAGATTAATTCTCTCCACTTTTGTGAGGTTTTTACACCATAAGAACATTGCATGGCTGAAATAGGGCTCCATTGTGAGAAATAAAAATAAAAAAATTTTGATGGAAAGCAAAAAGTGTTTGAAAGTGACTTTTGATGGCACAGAAATCGATGGTACAGACTGAAAATGGACAAAAAGCTATTTAGATAGACAGTTTCTGACCTGCCATACCCATTGCCGGTAGCACAATAAGCGTGCTGCCCGGTATGGCAGCACACCGGCCGTGCCGCTACAGCGGTGGCAGCATGGCAACTGTGCCACCCGTACGGCGGCATGCCAACTGTACTGCCCAAACCCTCCTCTGCCTCCTTATGTCTCCTTTCCTCAAAACAAGTTTTTACATGATTTCTTAAGATTCCAGGTTTAAAATCATTCATTTTTCTCAAAATCGAGCAGAAAATGAGAGAAAAGCATAAGGTATAGCCAATGGAACTCCTTATTTCAGTTAAACATCTGCATTCATACCACACACCCATGTCATTCAAAACATACATAAAGTCATAAGATATCATACATTTCAAAATGTCACATAAGCATAAAAGTGCATGTATTTAAAATATCATGCATACATCCATCATCCTCAGTATATGCATACCTGAAAAAGCAAAAACTGACAAAACAGGTCTCTAACAACCGTGCCTGGGTCTGCGGCGCCCTCACTTGGGCATATCCTGTTCGTGACTATCCTCCAACAAATCCCTCTCGTGTAGAAAGAAGGTCAAAGCAAATGCATATCGGCCCAAGAGGTCATAGTGATAACGAACAAACTCCATGGGAACCTGAGGAAGAAAGAAATATCAGAATCACTATAAGGCAAACTGTCAAAAGGTTAAAAGTTTCAGCCAAACAAAATCATTACCTCTGTCACAGTCTTAGGGATAGTAGGAAAGAAGGCTGGACGCTCATTAGGAAGATGGTAACATTGTAATCGGTTATCACCAGAGAAATAATCCAGATAAGCTGGCAAGCGGACAACACTGGCAGGCAAGGGAACTGAATCAGTCAGACCTGCCACTGAAGCATTTGGAGCTAGAGCTGGGGTAGAGCCGCTAGCCCCTGAAGGGCCAATCCCAAAAGGATCAGCTGCAAAACCTGAATGGCCAGCCATAACACCTGAAGGTCTAACCCTAGGACCTATACTGCCAACCGAAATAGTACCGCTAGCCCATGACAAGCTCCCAACTCTGGAGGGAGGACCTCGAGAAGATGCTGAACTAGATCTCCTATATGATGGTCCTCGTAATCTATCTAAGGAAGGTGTCCCCCGCATCAGGGATGCCTCGCTGAACTCATCATAGTCTAGGTCAGGTAAAAGGAAATCCAGACAGGAGACTCCAGCAGCCCAATCATCCTCTCCTAGAATAGTTAGCCCAAACCTCATATCTGCCAGAGGGGGCAGTGGCATAACTCTCTCTCCTGTAGCCTGTGCCCTTACTCTCTCTCCCAAGTAGAACATCCTTAACAATTCACAGCGGAGCAAGAGTCGATAAGAGGTCAAGTCCATGCTAGGCTTGATCCAGTCAGGGATCCACTCTATGAACCTGATAAATGGTGACCATCTCACCTGCAAACATATTGCAATATGCAACAGTAGAAGATAAAACAGTAAGATTCGGTTTAAGATCAACAAAGAAATACCTAGTCTGCGGTCACAGTAGCAAAGATCTATCTGCACTTATCAAATTGCTTCGTCATGAAGGAACGTCTGTTAGACGCCCTCCAAATGCATCCGTAAGGGGGATCAATAGCACTAGTCTCTCTTAGTGATGGAGCCAGCATCGAAAAATGCTCATAAGCCCATTATAGCAGGAAACAAAATTTTGTCAGTCACTAGGCAGAGATCAGATAACAAAATACCAGAGTGTAATACTCACCTCGAGCACAATGGAGGTACCACCATGACCACAAAGCGTGCCACAGGAAATGCTGCACAGCTCATGATACATAGCACAAAGGCTAGCGCCTCCCCAGTCAAACTCCCCAATCTCATCCAAGTTCTCCAAGGATCACAGGATATTCAGATTTATGCAATCCTTGTTGTTATGAGAAAAGTACAGCTCAAGATAATCAAGGCACAAAGTCTAGCACCTTGATCGACACCATATTGACTAGGAGCTTGACGCATGGTCATCAAGGCCTGATGAAGCCAAGAAAGTGGGACACTAAGGCTCCTACGAGGGGGATCAGTCCCAATCAGAGCAGTCATCTCTACAGAAGAGCGCTCGATCCATGAAGAATAAAACTCTAGAGGACGAGATCTAAAATGCATACTAGTAAGCATGCTCCACTAGAAGGGAGTGATTGTCATCTCACCACAGGCAAGGTGGAATGTGTTTGTAGTATCCCACCATGCTCTGCTAGTGCCTGGACTATAATGGTATTAACCAGTTGCTTGACATCTAGCTCCAGCCACCCGAGCAGTCCAGATGGCTCGAGACGCTGATGGACAGCCTCCTGATTAGTCAAATAAATGCGGACTAGCTCTATGACACTATGGCCACCCCTGGGCCTTAAATGTGTTCTCTATAATTTTTGTAAAAAAAATTAAATTAAAATTAAATTATTATTATTATTAATTATTAGAATTCTTACTGACTATGCAGGAAAAGGAAAGCATACCTGGAGAGATTCAGTGAAGCTGACGTGCTGATCTGGCTCCTTTAGCAATGTTTCTGGATCCTGAGCACCCACTGCTGGCTGATTGAAGATATCCATAAGGAGAAAGTAAAAAAAAAGAGAGAGAAAAAAGGGAAAATTTGAGAGAAGAAAAGTAAAGTAGAGAGAGAGAGAGAAAAGAAGAGAGAGAGAGTGAAGTTGAAGTTATGTGAAAAAGTGATTATATAGAAGTAGAGGTGGGCCCCCCCTCATAACATCTTTTTTACTTTTTTTGATTCGTAGGTTCAATTCACGTGGTTTTGAAATAACAAGCTCATTTTAAATCAAAATTCAGTTCCATCTGAAGCAGTAAATCCGCGTGATTTTTATCCATCTCCCAAAATAGACGAGGTCTCCATCGGAGTTCAAAATCTCCTAAAATTGCAGAAAAACTAAAAATTCAAAAATAGCTTGAAAATTAGAAAACAGCCCAAATAGAATCAGAATAGCTAGAAATCAGACATGAAGCTCTTGCACAAATCCCAATATTGAAAGGGACGTTCAGAATTCTCAGAATGGCATCCTAAGCCTTTCGGTTCACACTTATCAGATTTGGCCTATGTCTGGCCAAATTAGATAAGAGAGGCAACTGTGAACCCTTCAAAATATATCTCCAGTGGACTGTCTTTCAGTTACGAACCCATATAATCAAACAAAGCTTGAATCAGAGCTGAAACGGGCTCGAAACGAATAGAAATAGATTGAACCGCGCGAATGCGCGCTATCATCTGGGAGGCACGTTTGCCGTGCCGCCCAGAAGGCAGCATGCATTTTGTGCCTCTAGAAGTTATAACCGTGCCACCATGCGCAGTACTAAGAGGAGACTAGCGGTCTGGCGGCACGCCAGACGACCGATGCATCGACTGTGTCGCCGGCGCCGCGCCAACACCGCTGTCAGTACCGTCGGCTCCTCCTCTGGCAGCTCTATAAATAAGAGCTTCCTCTAGCCTCATTTGACACGACTTCCAAAGCATTCCAAAGCAATTCAAGAGATTTCAAAGCAGTTGAGGCATATTTCAAAGTATAAATTCGTTCTTATACTAACATACTTGTTGTTTCTAGGTCCAGATTCCAAATTTCCTTCAAATTCAAGGTGGAGTTGAGATCCTGAGCAAAACTAGTTTCATTCATTCGAAAGTCAAGAAAAGCAAAGGTATAATCCCTTTCCTATTTTTTTAAATTCTAAATTCAGATCTAGAATTCTCTTTAGATCTAAAACTGAAAAGATCTAAAACTTATTAATTTAAGAATCAGAATTAAGTTACCAAACAAATCAACACCTTTTTTTATAACCCCTCCTTTGCAAGAAGGGAGAACTGCATGGGGTTTGATTCCTATTTGATAGGATATGCAGGCTGCCATTCTAAAGGGGATCAACTCCAAAATCTTTTATCAATATTGTTTTCCTTTCTTTTTATTTTGATTTATTTGTACTAATTTTTTATTTATGATTTTATTTATTTGTACTAATATGTTCATTCATCATTATATCACTGTTCATGCATACACAAAAATTTATTTTTTTTAAGAGTTATTTTGCATTTTTAGCTAAACTAGGGAAAATAACATTTTCTTATTTGTGTAATTACCAAAACCTGATCCCCGAACCCTTTTTGGTCACTCGTGGATTAGTGTATTTTCCATTGGAATAAATCAAATTTTGGAGTCAATCATGTTGAGTTTTCTTTAATTTTCCCAATTAAAATAAATAAATTAAAATGGTGACTCACTTTTCAATTGTCAAATTATAAAAATCAATTTTCTGAACTCACAGCGAGTTCCAATCATGGAGTTTCTCCCAAAGAGGATTTTGATCCCTTGGCGGATCGGACCGATGCTCGGGTGAGACCTCACAATAATAATGTAAAATTCAGCTAGCCCTAATGTTCCAGTAGCCATCACTCTAATTTTTTGTATCTTGATAGAAAAATTCTCTCAAAATATTTCTCTCTACCGAAATTAAGAAAACACCTTTCAGTTTCGCGATTTCTTGATCATAATCATAAGTTTTTCTTCTCTTTCAATTCCTAAACTGATTTCTATGAAATAAATTATGAGAAAATTATTTTGAACTTCTTGTTTACTGATTTTTATAGATTTAATTCTGTTTGGGTGAGTTTTTGGGAGAGAAAATTTATTTTCTACTGAAAACACAAATCTTTTTGTGAGATTTCTCCAAAGGTGAATCCTATAACTTAAAATCACAATTTTTATGCATAAACATCACTAAAGGGGGGTGATTTGTGCATTATTGGTTTCTAAACTGATTTTTAATTTGTTTTGATGAAAAATATTGGATTAAATTATATTTCTGCATATTTTTGAAATGACCGGAAAGTTTCAAAAAACAAAGGAATTCAAGGTTTTTGTGCTAGAACTTAGAAGTTAGAAAATTCTATTATTAATTTAACATGTAGCTGCCAAATTGTGGAATGGATTCTAATATGATATTTTTTTTTTGTTTGAATGAAAAATAATGATTTAAATCATGTATTTGCATATTGCTATAAGGAACAGAAAGCGCGGAAAGCATGAAAACTCATGATTTTCACCTAAGTCTTACAACTTGGAATTTTTTTGTATAAATCTTACTTATGGCTGCCAAATCATGCATGAAGATGTTCTAAACTGATATTTTCTATGATTGAATGAAAAATAATGGTTTAAACCACCTGTTTACATATTACTGTAATGACCAAAAAATACCAAAAATAAGAAAACTTATGGTTTTGTACCCTAGAACCCAAAAATTGAATATTCATGTATGAGAAATACCATATATGGCTAATTCATGTCAATTAATATTCCAAAATGATTTTTTGTTTTGTTTACATGAAAAATTTTGGTTCAAGCCATGTTTTTACATATTACTGTAATAGACAGAAAGTGGGAAAAGTAAGAAAAATTTAGTTTTTCCTTTGATGATGCATTCGGCCTACTATGGGATTTTTGTCCCAATGTCTATAATTTTTATGCAATGTATTTTGATGATTATTGAAATGTATGTATGTTTAATGAATGATAAAATTGCATGTTAGTTGAAGGAATAACCCTAAACAAGTTTAAAGGCACTCTGGTATACTTATGGTATCTCAATCTTATATTATGATTAGAATGTGAATGTGATTAGGAAATATGGAACTAGATATTATGATGACTTGATGATGAATAAATGGTCTTGAGTTAATGAGGTGATTGATTGAATGAATGGATCATAAAAGTTATGCATGACACTTAAAAGGTTAAGTGATTAGTTGACATATATGGAAGTGTTAAGTGTAATAAATTGATTGTTAAAGTGAATTAATATTAAGATAATGATATTATGATGACCTTAGAAAGGTAATGACATAATTGTAATGTGTTTTCATATAAGCCTATCTAGGCTAAGTGTGCAAGACTTTTAAAGTCAATATGTTATGTGCAAGTGATGAGTACACTTATACATGCAACTCTAAGTGTATGTAAATGCTATATTTGCATGGGATAGTTATAGGATAGGAGCATCATGATTAAATAACTACTAGGTATTAAATTAAATATTATGTTAGAGTTTAAAGAGCTTTAAAATTTCAAAAGGTCTACGTATACTAGGAGCAAAGGAACTACAAGGTGAGTAAACTCTATATTCCTGCTTCTAGTGTGAGTAAACACTGTAATCTTGCTTCAAGTGTGAGTAGCATCATGATATGTTACAAATATGTGATATCTTGTTATGTGAGCCTTTGTGATCTTTGAAACCTAAGTTCTTTTTATCCTAAAATTCGATTAAGTGATTTCTTTGTAAAGCTTGGGTTGCCAAAGGACAATTGGTCCAAAAACCACTTTTGTTTATTCAATGAGAATTTTTTGTGATTATTACCCTAACTTATATTCTTTCTGGAACTACATTGTTCTTGTATCATTTGTTCAATAAGTTAAACTGATATTGCCATTGTGAAATATGTGATTGTTGCCTTAAATATTATTGACATATGTGATTACCATTAGCTCTAGCTATGGTACCATTAACCCTTTATGCAGAATCCTCATGCCGATGTGGGTAATCATCGGAACCTGTGCACACGGTCTTAACCTGATGGATAGGGGTAGTGTATCCACCTCAGCTAGAAAGGGGTGGTTCTAGCCATAGGGCCTGATCAGCTTCATGCCTTCTATGTGATAGGAGTTTGAATTTGGTATAAGGCCACCTCTCCTCAATATGTTCGAGTGATAGAGCAATAGCCTTCATTCTCTATGTGTTATAAGTGTGATCTCTGCAACCTTGCTAAAATGAACCCTTGCAAAATTGCAACTTAATTCATGAATTATAAATCATGAGCTATGTGTTCCTTTTCAAAGGAAGACATGTTAATGTACGTGTTGTATTGTTTACTCATTGAGATCATCTATCTCACCCCTTTTCCTTGTGTGGTTCTAGGTGAGCAAATGTGAGGAGGCAAGGTGATGGCTTAAGCATTTTACTCCACTTGGGGATTCCTTGTCAAAGTCATTAATAATACCATGTTATGAAGTGTTTTCATTAGATGCTCTGGGAATATTGATTGATGCTTTTTTTGAGATGTATTATTTTCTTAAGTTTTCAAATGGGATATAAATATTATTTTCCTTATGGATTTTATGTGAAATATCTAATTATAGTCTTTCGCAATTAAAGGTATTCATATAATGTTTTAAATGAGTTATTGTATAAGGTTTGGTACAATCCTAGACATGATTTGTATATGTGTAAGTGGGTTCTATGGGTGTGGGTGACCTTATGTCTCCCCATGTTCTAGGACTGTCATATCTCTAAGGTTGGGATGTGACAAATATCCCTCAAGCTCTAATATGCATTACAATTCCATACTTAGCATTTGCCTAATCATCATGCTATCCTATCCCATAACTACCCTATGCACATATAACATTTACATATACTTTGAGTTGCACTTAAAAGTGCACTCATCGCTTGCACATAACATGTTGATTGTTAAATTCTTGTACACTTAGCCTTTATAGGCCCATATGGTATCACATAATAACTCATATTAAGACTCTTCTCAAGTCAAACACAATATATTATGATCTTTCTATCAATTCAATTTAACATTTAACTTAACATACTTAACACTTTTAACTTATCAAGTAGCCTTTCAAGTATCATGCTTATCTCTTATGACCAATTCATACAATCAATCTCATCATCTATTTAAGATCATTAATTCATTATTAACTCATCATAAAACTTATATCCCATATCACATAATCATATAAACATATTAATCACATCATAGAAATAGGGTTAGGAAACCCTAGATATACCTAATTGCTTCTAGACTTATCTAAAGCTATTTCTTCAACCAACATACAATTTAATAATTTATTAGTCATGTACATATTTCAACAATCATTGAAATATATCATATAAAAATTATAAACATTGAAATTGAATTCCCAATGGTAGGCCGAATTACCCAATCAAGAACAAACATGATTTTTCTCACTTTTTGCACTTTCCGTTCATTACAGTAATATGCAAAAACATGGTTTAAACTAAAATTTTTCATGTAATCAAAACCAAAATCATTTTAGAACATAAATATTAGGAATTGGCGCCCATATAGATTCATATGCATGAAAATTTTCCAACTTTAGGTGTTAGGGTGAAAACCATAAATCTTTCTTGTTTCTGGTACTTTTCGGTCATTACAATAATATGTTAACATATGATTTAAACTATTATTTTTCATTCTATCATAACAAAAATCAATTTAAAACATGAATGTATACAAATTGGCAGCCATAGACCATACTTATGCATGAAAATTCCAAGTTTAGTGTTCAAAGTGAAAATCATGAGTTTTCTTGCTTTTCGGTGTTTTTTGATCATTACAGTAATATACAGAAATATGATTTAACTTGATATTTTTCATCTAAATACAACAAAAATCAGTTTAGAATAAAATAATGCAAAAATTTCCAACCCCCCTATTAAGATTATGCATAAAAATTCTAACTTGAATTTTAGGGTTCACCTTTGGAGGATTCACGTAGAGAGGTTTGTGTTTTCGGTAGAAAAATTGATTTCTCTATCAAGAATTCACATAGGCCAAATTTAATTAATGAAAATTAGTAAATATTCAGTTCAAAATAATTTTCTCATGATTAGCTTCATAAAAATCAAATAGCAAATTGAAAGGAAAGGGAAAACTTACGAAACAATCACGAAATTGCAAAATTTGAAGGTATTTTGTGAATTTTGGTTGAGATATTATTTTTTGCAGAATTTTCTATAGAAAATATGATGTAATAATAGAATGGTGGCTGCTACAAGAAGCTGGCTGAATTTTCTCTTTATATAATTAGGGTTTTGGGCAATTTCCAAGATTACCTTTTATGAACTAGGTGAGAAGTGTTTTGGTGTAGTAGGCTTTTGGGAAATTGGCTTTTTTATTTAGTTTATGGGTTGATTATAGGTAATTCAAAATAAAATATTTTTCTTATTTTTTTATTAAAATTCCCCCCAAAATATTTATTTAAAAATAATTTAAAAATGGTCATAAAAATTATTTTATGCTTTAAAATTGCTTTGTGTATGAAAATTCACTTTATGTGCAATAAATCATTTTATGCTTATGCACTTCATATAAATCACTTATTTCACAATAATAATTCATATTATGCATACTAGAACTCATCTACAATGTCACATACTTATCAATCACATAACACATGAATTTTCATTAAAACACACTCTTCATCATAATAGCTCTAAATTCAAGTAAGTTATCACGAAACTCCTAGGGTGAGTGTGAGTTGTTACATTTATTTTATTTGAATATGAAGAAAATTACAAAGAAAGAAAAAGGAAAAGAAAAGAAATTATAAAGGAAGAAAAGAAGAAAGTGTTTCTTCTTGATCTTCATAACTTTATTTTTCTTTGTCTTCTCCATATTTTTCGTTCTTATTCTTATTCTTACTATTCAACTAGAGTAAAAATTAGAGAAAAGAAACCAAAGAAGAAAATGTTTCATCTTTAATTTCTTGTTCTTTAATTTTTCTATCTAGTATTCTTTATGAAAGAATTTGAATTGTGAGAAACCTCTTTTATGTCTTATTAATTTTTAATTAAACTAAATTTGAAATTATTTTCATATGATGATTAAATTCATCAAACAACTAAAGAGTCTAGATATTTTGATGAATAATAATTTTCAAATTGTTTAATTCTTCAATCACATTTCAAATTTTCATTAGATGGAAAATGCACTTTAAGGTAATACAAAAAGTTTCTATTATAAATCCTAAAAGAGAAATTACAAGGGACAAGTCCATAGATAATGCTATAGTTAACAAAAGAAAATATTTCTATTGTCAATATTATGAATATTGGAAAAGTAATTCTTCTAAGTATTGAGAATACTAAAGGACAAAGAGAAGGATAAACCTTATGAAGGTAAATCTATCTCTTGTCACTATATTCCAATGATCCATATAGTTTATCTATTGCTAGGATTCATGATATAGTGCTTCTGTGCTGTATGCATGATCAAAGTAAGTAATGAAAGCATGGAGATTAAATGAAGTGATTTTGAAAAATCTAAAGGGCAAAGTGTTTGTTTTCCAAAGAGCTTTTAGAATACTTCATGATGATTTTAGGTAATGATATTTTGTAAATCATGTATGTATTTCATACTTAAGTTACATTATTCTGTAACTTCAAGGAATTGTGAAACTAGAAAATGTTTGTGTGGTTTATTATGGTAATAGACTTAAGAGTATGAGTTACATGTTTGATGTATTATTATTAAGTTAATAATAACAAAACAACCCCAAGTGCTTCTATCATAATGCCATAAAGAATTATAATCTAAAACTATTATGATTTCTTTGATTAGTTTATTTAGCTGAAGAAAAGACAACTTAGTTGGATAACATGTGTCATTACCCATCATGGTGTGAACTTGCTTCAACTTAGAAATCTAGTATCTAATGCAAAAACAACTACATCACTATTTGTTGGACAAAAGGATATAAATCAAAAAAGTTTTAGAATTTATGCATATAGATGCATCAATACCATTTATAAAATGGTTAGTGGGAGTTTTTTCTAGTTTATTGTATTTACATATATATATGATATTGACCTGCTCAGAAAAAGGTAAATAAAATGAATTGTTCATTTCAATTTTTGAAACATTTAAGAAATTCAAGATGAAAAAAGAAAATAAATATTAAAAGTATTTCATACAAAAAGGGAAAGAGCATCATCACTCTTTGATCTGATTGAAGTGGGGAGAACTAGATTACCAATTTTTGAGGAATTTCCTAAATATAAAATTAGCATATAATCATAATTCTTTTTGGGAAAACCATATATGATAGTATACTTAAAAGAATAAATTACAACATATATGATATGATATAATAGATGATGAACTATAAAAGTTTTGTTTATTTCATTATGAAAATTTACAATTAACTGTATAATATTCTTAAATAGAATTTTCTCCAAAGTTTATCAAATCCTAATTCATATGTGATATGATATGAATAAATATCAAAATTCTTACTCATAATAAGATTTGAGATATCTAGCTTATTTGATAAGCTGAAGTTAGACAATTGGAAGATAATTCTAGTTAAGATAAGGTTTGTTGGATATTCTAAAGGTAGTTTAGGATAGTATTTGTATCTTTTGCATAACAAAGAGTTGTTAGCAAAGATGTTATTTCTTAATAAAATTTTTATTCAAGAAATTGACATATTGAGAAAGATAGAATGATTGGTTGAATGTCATCCAATAATGTCTAATAAAATGATGAAAGTAAATTTGATCAACCCTGTGAAAAGTCTAAAACTAACTAAATGTTTTATCCATATAAGCTGCTAATAGATTTAGTAGAATATCTAATTTTTCTATGAGATTTGATTTCCTTTATATGAATACACAATAGTTGTATATTCATAATGATATTAAAATATCTAATCTTAAGAAAAATATAATTTTCTTTATATTAATGCATAAAAGTTATACATTCATTATGAAGCAAATTATGAGATGATTCTATTTTAGCTATATACGATATAGCAATGCACAATGATTATGAGTTTGACATATAGATGTCAATACTAATTTTCTTTTTCTAGGAAAGAAAACATAATCATGGAATAAATCTAAAAGCTTAGAGTTTTAAAAAAAACTCCAAAATATGTAAATCTTAATGAGTTGTATCATCGCAAGATGACTCCTTAATGTGCAAAAGGATAGTGGGAGTCTCCTCACTTTCTAGTTTTGCACATGGATAACACATTGGTTTGTAAAAGTATTGATATATTTGCATTTGTAGAATTATTTTACCATTACTTTCTTCATTTAGACTTGAGATAAATATTTTACATTCTTGATAATTCATATATGTAGAGATAGATTGAAGAGAATGTTAAATATGTCTAAGTCACTATTTGGAAAATATGTTGAAAAGTTCAATATGCTAATTCCAAAAGTTTTATTTCTTACGATTTCAATATCCACTTTTTGAGGGTTGATTCCCTAGATACCCAAAGAATGTATGGCATAGATTCCTTATAGTATGACTATAAGAAATCTAAATTATAGTTGTATAATGAGCCATACATCAAGAATGTTGTTAGTATGACTAACAAATTCTAATCCTATCTAGGATTAAATCATTCGAAATATAATCAAAATTATTCTAAAGTACTTGAGAAGTATTTAAGATTTAATTTTGATAAATGAAGAATGTTACTACATAAATAATAGAGAGTCTATCATTGGGATTGTTGTTATGTGTGATGAAGAAATAATTTGCTAGAAAAGATCTAAGCAAATTGTTATTACAAATTTCATTATGGAAGCCAAATTTGGTACATATGATGTTGCAAATAAGAAACTATTTTGGATCTAGCAGTTATGAACTTTTTAAGAGTTTCTCCAGTACATCATGAGTATCTTTTTGCAGTGATAATAATGGAGCCTTAGCTTATGGCAAGGGAACTCGAGTCTTGTACTAAAATCTAACATATTTTGAAAGGCATTAAGATATTATCAAATCAATAGTTAGAATCAGGTGTTCTAGCCTTGTATAAAATAGCATTAACCACTAACTTGGTTAATCCATTGACTAAAGTCAAAAGTTAGTAATAGTTAAAATTCATCTTAAGAAGATGAGTTTATGATATTAAACAGAATGGCTCTAGTATAAGTGGGAGATTGATAGCAGCATATACCTTAAGAGCCATATAATAGTTATGTAATAGTAGATATTAATTCCCAATGGCATAGTAAGTATATTCATAATGTGAAAAGGGTTTCATATTATTGAATATAGTCCTTAAGTATTTGTAAGAGGATCTATTCTCAAGTGTTGAGAATGTGGGAGATAGATTGCTCTTGTATTAATATTTTAAATAAGTTCATGGTCATAGGATTTCATGGTCATAGGATTATAGATTGCTCTTGTATTAATATTTTAAATAAGTTCATGGTCATAGGATTAATGACTGGGCATCATTAATTCTAGAAGACCATCATCTCTATTTGTTTTTTGTAATTAGTATGCAATATGGATAATTATAAAGGCAGTGAGTCTCATGCTACTTGACATACGATGTCGATGCAAAAATGTGGATATTTCTATGATGAATAGTCAAACTATGATGTTAGATGATAATAATATGGGGTTTTATTACTTGTCAATTATTAATCATCTAGGTCATAATAGTGCATATAGTCCTTTGACTTAAGGGATACTGAATCTCATACATAGGTAGTTAGGATTTATTACTGCTTACATAGATGTACTATTTATATACGGATATATGGCATGTGATAGTTTGAATTTGTCATATATGGATGTAAGTGATCACCAAGATAGAATTCATTACCTCAAGTAAATGAGGTTAAGATCCTATACTATCTAGTTGTTCTTGATAACCAAAGTTTTTGGGCAGAATAGTAAGATTCACTATAAAGAGTTTCTAGTAGGAATATGATCTCATCAAGAATTAGAACTGAGATGAGGACGTTCAATTGAGGAACATTAGGGTTTGACACAAACTATTACCCTAACTGAGATTGGGATTTTTAATGAAGGGATTCTAGTGCATGATAATTTATGATAGATGGTCTATGTGATGTTTAAAATTATCAACTATAAAAATTTATTTCCAATTAGGTAGTTGTGATATAGAATACTAGTTGTCACTCAAGTCTTATAAGACTAAGTGTGAAGTGAGAGTTTCACATTAGTCGAGAAAAATATTTTCTCATTCCATTGCTAATTAGACATGAACCTAGAAAGTCACATACCCAATAGTTATCACCATTTAAGTATAAAAGATTTACCATAATAATTAATTAAAGTGTTTAATTAATTTATTAGTGGTAAAATGATTAAACATGTAATTAAATTTACAAGGACTTTAGCATGTCCTGATGTTAAATCTAAAAAGGTTGCTATGCAATTAAATATTAATTTGTATATGATGCAAATGAGAAAGATTAAATTGAAAATTGCTTTGGACTAAATCAAAGACTTAATTTTAAGCTTAGTGAAAAATCCTAAACACATGAGATGTGGTCTAAGCCCATATGTGACATGGAAAAGAGGCAATTTAGGAGTTAGAGAAAATTCACTATTCATAAGCCTATGTGATGAGTTTAGGGGTTAGAGAATTTTCTACTAAGGTTAAAATTATAATTACATCTTTTGGCTAATGGAAATATCCATTTTACCCTTCAAGGATAAAATGGTTATTTCACCATTTGAAGAAGAAAAATCATTTTTGCCCCTTCACCAAAAGATGAGCTAAAAGGGCATTTAAGTTTTTGCGAAGTCTTAAGGGCTAAGTCTTGGAAATGATATAAAAGCTATCAATTTCAATGTTGAAAAAAGGAATGAACACCATTTTTTCCATTTTGAAGCTTTTAGAGAGAAGTTGAGAGAGAAAAAGAAAAGATGAAGAAAGCGTTTCTTCAATTTTTCTTTTGATCTTCAATTCTTTTCTTTATTCTTTATGAAAGAATAATTCTTGCAAATTGAAAATGATTTTAGTCCAAAACAAATCGAAGAGAAACCTTAACTCCCTAAAGATTTTAAGGAAAATCTTGAATCAAATTTGGGCAATTATGGGAGGGATTCAAGAGTACCAAAGAAACCAAAAGGAAATTTGAAGGTGAGCTAGGTGTGGATGATCTAGAGGCTTCACACTTAGGGAGCTCTTTGATAAAGAAAGAAGGAACCTTCAAGAGGTAATATGATTACACTTCCTTCTTATTTTTATGCATATGTGTCTTACATACAAATTAATTGATTGTTTGAATGAATGTTTGGACTAAAATAGGCAAAGTGAAATTTTAAAATGTTTGAAATTTCACCGTACCACCTTGCTTCCGTTGCGTTTGGCTCCACTATTCCTTCACTTTTAAGACAAGTTGTCACATCCCAACCTTAGAGATATGATGGTCCTAGAACATGGGGAGACATAAGGTCACCCACACTCGTAGAACCCACTTACATATAAACAAATCATGCCTAGGATCTTACCAAACCTCTTACAATAACTCATTTAAAACATTTAGATGAATACCGTAAATTGTGGAAGTCTAAAATAAATCATTACATATAAAATCCATGAGGAAAATAATATATATCAATAAGTATCAATCAACATTCCCGGAGCATCTAATGATAAGACTCCATAAATTAGTATTATTGATAACTTGGACAAGGAATTCCCCAAGCGAAGTAGAATGCTTGAGCCATCACTTTGCCTCCTTATATTTGCTCACCTGGAACCACACAAGGAAAAAGGGGTGAGATAGATGATCTCAATAAGTAAACGATAAGGCACATACATATCATATATTCCTTTGAAAAGGAAACACATAGCTTATACATAAAGTTCATGATTTATAATTCATGAATCAAGTTGCAATTTAGCAAGGGTTCAATTTGGTAAGTTTGCAGAAATCACACTTATAACTTATAAAGAGTGAAGGCTATTGCTCTATCACTCAAATATATAAAGGAGAGGTGGCCTTATACCAAATTCCAACTCCTATCACTTATAAAGCATGAAGCTGATTAGGCTCCACGGCTAGAACCGCTCCTTCTAGCTAAGGTGGATACATATCCCCTATCCATCGGGTTAAGACCGTGTGCACAGGTTCTAATGATTACCCGCATTAGCACGAGGATTCTGTATAAAGGGTTAAAGGTACCATAGCTAGAGCTAACGGTAATGATAATTAACAATATCACATAAGGCAACAATAACATGTATCCTAATAACAATAGTGGTTTAACTTTCAAACAAAAGATACAATAATAGTGTAGTTCCAGAAAGAATATAAGTTAGGGTATTAATCATAAGAAATTTTCATTGGATAAACAAAATAGTTTTGGACCAAATGTCCTTTGGCAACCCAAGCTTGTCAAAGAAATCATATAATAATATTTTAGAATAGAAGGAACCTAGGTTTCAAAAATGTCAAAGGCTCACATAACATGATATCACATATTTATAACTTAACAAAATGTTACTTGCACTTGTAACATGAACATAGTGTTTACTCATACTTGTAGAATGAATATGATGTTTACTCATACTTGTAACATGAACATAGTGTTTACTCACCTTAGGGTTTCTTTGCTCCTAGGAACGTAGTTCCTTTGCCCTTCTAAAGCTCCTCAAACTCTAACATAATATTTGATTTACCACTTAATATTTATTTACTCATGATGCTCCTATCCCATAACTACCCTATGCACATATAGCATACACATACACTTAGAGTCCACGTAAAGGTGTACTCGTCACTTGCACATAATACATTGACTTTAAAAGTCTTGTACACTTAGGCCTTATAGGCTCACATGAGAATACATTACAATCATGTCAATACCCTTCTAAGGTCATCACAATATTATTACCTTAATATCATTTCACTTTAACAATCATCCTAATACACTTTACACTTTCATACATGTCAACTTAACAATTAACCTTTCAAGTGTCATGCTTAACTCTTATGATCCCTTTTATTCAATTGCCACTTCATCAACTCAAAACCATGTATTTATTATCAAGTCATCATAACATCTAGTTCCATATTTCCCAATCATATTTACATTCTAATCACAATATAAGGTTAAGATACCTTAAGTGTACCAAAATGCTTTTAAGCTTATCTAAGATTATACCTTTAACTAACATGCAATTTTATCATTTATTATACATACATACATGTCAATAATTATCAAAACACATCACATAAAAATTATAAACATTGGAACAAAAATATTAAGGTAGGCCGAATGCATTACCAAGGTAAAAACTAAATTCTTTTTCTTTTTCGCACTTTCCGTCTATTTCAGAAATATGTAAAAACATGGTTTGAACCAAGATTTTTCATGTAACACAAAAATAATTTTAGAATTTTAATCCATATGAATCAGCCACACTTGGTGTTGTTTATACATAAAAATTCAACTTTTGAATTATAGAGCGCAAAACCAGGAGTTTTCTTGTTTTCGATTTTTTTTGTCATTTCAGTAATATGTAAACAGGTTGTTTAAACCATTATTTTTCATTCAATCACAACAAATATCAGTTTAGAACACATCCATACATGATTTGGCAGCCATAGATAGTATTTATACAAAAGGCTTAAGTGAAAAATTATGCGTTTTCGCGCTTTTCGATCATTACAGCAATAAACAGATACATGATTCAAATAATTATTTTTCATCTAAACAAAACAAATACCATATTAGAGTACTTCCTTACACAATTTGGCAGCCACATATTAATTTAGTAAGAGAATTTTCCAACTTCTAAGTTCTAACACAAAAACCTTAAACTCCTTTATTTTTTGAAACTTTTCGATCATCACAGAAATATGCAGAAATATTATTTAATCCAATATTTTCCATCAAAACAAGTTAAAAATCAGTTTAGAAAACAACAATGCACATATCGTGCCCCCCTGTGATGTTTATGCATAAAAATTGTGATTTTAAGTTATAGAATTCACTTTTAGAGAAATCTCGCGGAAAAAATTGTGTTTTCGGTAGAAAATAGATTTTCTCTCCCAAAAACTCACCCAAACAAAATTAAATCTATAAAAATCAATATTCAACTAGTTCAAAATAATTTTCCCATAATTTATTTTATAGAAATTAGTTTAGAAATTGAAAGAGAAGAGGACTTACGATTACGGTCAAGAAATCACGAAACGAAAAGGTGTTTTCTTAATTTCGGAAGAGAGAAATATTTTGAGAGGATTTTTCTGCCAAGATACAAAAAAATTAAGGTGATGGCTGCTGGAACTCTATTTTGGCAGAAATTTAGAATATACAATAGGTTTCGGGTGAAATTTCCACTAATACCCTTAATGAACTAGGTTAGGAGGATTTTAGTGTAGTAGGCTTTTGGGTATTTGAGCTTTCTATTTAAATTTCAGGCTAAGTAAAATTAAAAATAAAGAGAATATTTTTCTTATTATTTCTGTAATATTTCCCCCAAAAAATATTTATTTTAAAATACTTATAAAATCATTTTATGCTTAAAAATTGTCTTATGCATGAAAATTCATTTTATTTAAAATAAATTCTTTTATGCAAATGCACTTCATATAAATCATTTATTTCACAATAGCAACTCATATTATGCATATTAAAATTAATTTAATATGTCACATACTCATCAATCACTTAGATCACTAATTTTCACAAAAGCACACACTTAACCTTAATAGTTCTAAATCAAGCAATTTATCATGAAAATTCCTAAGGTGGGTGTGGGTTGTTACACAAGTCCTAAAAAAAACTTCCAAAAAATTTAGGAAATGCCAAACTATGAAATTTGGCACCACCAAAGTTGCCTCTGAGTCATAGCCAAGCCATAATATTGAACTTCTTAAAGGTGGGACACAACTCCTCTTTAGCAGCACAAAAATAGAAAACATGGGCCACTAGATTCCAAAACCTAAAGCAGGCCCTTAAAAATATCTCAATCCCCTCGAACTCCTTATAAAGCCACCATGGCAACTATCCCAGGCCAACCCAAGTTGAGTTTCTCAATTTTATAGAGTTTCTCAGTCCATAAATGCATGGCTTCACGGATGCAAAAGTCATATAAAAAAATTGCATTCACAAAGCAAATAATGAATTCACCCTATTGCATCCATGCAATCATCCATTACATAGATCATCACAAATCATCCATAACATAGAAGTTAAACAAAAAGTCCATGAATCTTGAAACATGCATACATGAACATGCATCATTTATATGTAGACATATATTGCATATGCAACTATCTGTAACCATGCACAATAATGCATTAGCCAAACTAGTGGCCTCTTTAAAGTTAACTAGTACTTCCTCGAAGCTAACTGACATCTCCTGATGCTAACCAGTGCCTCCTCGAAGATGATTGACATCTATTAAAGTTGACCACTACCTCCTCAAAGTTGACTGATATTTGCTGAAATTGATCAATGCCCCCTCAAAGTGGACTGATACCATTTTAAAGCTGACTGATACCCTTTCATCCAAACCCATCAATTTTTCACCCATTAATGTCTAGAAACAATCACCTAGACATCCTCATGGATCCTTTTGCCATTTATTTTATAAAAAAATTGTCTAAGTCCTTCACTTAGATATATCTAATTTAGGTTCCTTTCCTTACCTTGAATCAACTAAATCAATCTATTCACTAAAAATATCTAGCCAGCAGTCTGGATATCACTTTGGTTCCTTTTTTCACTTCTATTTATTAGATAATTTCTCCCATAAATGTCTAGAAACCGTCACCTAGACATTCATGTGGTTCACTTTCCACCACTTTTATCCAAATCCATCAATTCAGACAAAAATATCTAGCCACTAGCTTAGATATTTAGTCTATTTTTTTCATTTCCATTTATCAGCCACATTTTCCACCCAAATATGTCCAAGCACCAACCTAAACATCACTTTGGTTCCTTATACCATCCCTTCTTCCGGGTTCACTATCATTAAAATTACCTTACAAAAAAGACAATTCTAATAAGAGGGCAACTATGAACTCTTAATTTTATGTTCTCATCATCTGGCCACAATTTGATACCTGTTAAGATTAATGTGCTATGCAGAGCCAATACAATGGTCCTTAACACTTAATTTTTGAACATTGATACTTATCCAATCCTGATATATGAGTAGAAAGATACTTAATTTTCAAACACTGATACTCATCCAATCCTGATTGGACCTTCCATACTAGGTAATATTTTTTCAAAACTAACCATATTTTCTCTCAAACTGATTACTCAACTGTTTTAAAATTAATTTTGAGTGTACTGAAGCTGACCAGTGAATTTTTTAAATTCTGAAACTCCCAAAAACTAACCTGAAACCTCTAAAAACTTACCAGAGAAAATTTCAAAAAGTGAGTCGGGCCTACACCATGTGGCTGCAAGCACTATGTAGCACTGTAGGTAGCATCTACGGCCTACCACACTCTTATGGTGTATTGCTGCGCAGGCCCTGGTGTGGTGTCACACCCTCTAGTGTTGGTTGTCCCCCTTCTATATAGAAAAATGTCTAAAATATCCCTTTAACTCAATTTCTAGCCCTTTTCAGAAAATGTCTAAAATACCCCTCTAACCCAATTTCTAGCCCTTTCCAGCCCTACCCCTTATTGTCTTTTCACTTTTTCAATTCCTAAACTACTCTCACCTATTTTTCCTATAAATATCTCCCCCATTCTCCCATTCTCTTCACCCCTTGAGTTAGAGTTGTTAGTTATCATCTAATTCCTCTCTTCTTCTCCCTCTAACCATTCTCTAATTAATTAATTAATCTTTTTAATTAATGAATTATCTCACCCTAACCATGTTAATTAATTTTTTTAATTAACTAAAACTATTTTTTAAAATTAAAATTAATCACCCAGCTAATTAATTAACTAATCTTTTTAATTAATTGATTAATCATTTTTTTAAATCAAATTAATCCCTTTTTTAAAAATCCACCCTTTTATCCAATTAATTAATTAATTATTTTAATTAATTAGTCCATTTTATCATATTAATTACTTAATTAATCATTTTAATTAATTAATTAATCCTTTAATCAATTTAATTACCTAGTCCTAATAAAATAAAATTTTGGTCCGATAAAACTCTCCGCCATTCAAAAGTAAAGGTATTAGCTTTTTCCTCCCCAAACCCAAATCAAATCAATTCCTAAACCCCTCCATTTAATTGTGGAACAAATTACGTAGGTTTTAATCCCCAATTCAATGGGGTATGTAGGTACATTTGGAATTTAAATCCAAACCTCAAATCCAATCCCAAAATTAATTCCATTTTCCTTTGCTTTCAACAATAATCAATATTTACTTATTTTTGGAATTAAAGAGTAATTATGTGGTTCCCTTAAATCCATAAGGATTAGAGGGAAAACTTTCCTTAATTTGTGGATGTTTACTTTAATCATTTTATTAATTTTCCATGCACCATACATTCATATTATGCCATGTTCATAAATTTAATTATTTGCCATTTTATAAATGTTATTCATGATATCAATTTTTCAAAGTCAAATTAAACTTAAGAGCTAAATTTAGATTATTCAAAACTAAAAACCTAGTCCCTGATGTTAACCTTATTCGAGGCTAGTGATTTTATCCTTGGGTAAATTAATTGAAAATTAATGAATTGGAGTTAATTGAGTTTTTCCTTAATTTTCCATTTAAAAATAAATTATAGTGATGACCTCCAAAATCATTTTCAAAATCAATCAATTCGAACCTGAGGGCTCTATCATGAGTCTAAATCCAAATGAGCTCAGAGTTGGGCACTATAGAGTTTTCCAAGAGTTTTTAGCTCTGCCAGCGGACACTGCTAGTCTGATGGTGGTAGAGGGGCAAGTGAACCTGACTACTATTATTGAAGAGTTTCATGATCCTAGCGACCAGGGTGACGCAAGGGTTCAGAGGCTCAGGATGTGAGCTTTGGTCTTTTGCTTGATTGCCGGATACCTATTCCTCGGGCCTGTTGGTTAGGGAGATGCCAGAGTGGCGAGTTTAATACTACAGATGGAGCAGGGTCACTCTATTATTGAGGCTATATTGGCGGAGACACTGTTGAGCCTTGACTGCTATGTTCGGGGACTAGAGAGATGGGCTATATCTCCAGTAGTGCTTCAAGTAAGAGAAAGAAATTTATCAACTTCTATCCTATTAGGAGTGGATATTTTGTGTGTATATGAATCTCATTTTGGTTTATTTTACAGGTATGGTTGATGGACCACTTGAGGGTGGTTGTTGCTCCGATAAGGAGTCCATATACAACTATTCAGTATCGGATGCGGCCCATCTTGGTGAGGCAGGGATCAGTTAGCGAGTGGATTGGATGGCTCTTAGGGCTTACCCTAGAGGACATACTCTGGCACTACTAATGGTATGGGATTAGGTTCTTCATGACGATGAGCCATGGGTACCGGGTGGTCTGTCTACTTGGTTTGGCTTAGACATCATTCTATCAAGGTATGAGGGTCTTGAGACAGATGGGTCAGACCCAGGATGTCCCTACAGTTGTGCCTTTTTTAGAGTCTGTGAGGATTATAGCCCCCATTGCTAGAGCCATCAGAGGGGGGAGGGGTGGATGAGGAGCTTTCATGTGGTGAGGCTAGAGATTAGTTTTGGTATTACTGAGAGGAACCACTATTGGTTGATTGAGACTGTTTGGCTAGTCGAGAGAGAGCACCGGGCTGCACTACTCAGGGAGACTAAGAGTGACGAGACAAAGGAGGCAGTTGCTAGAGGTACTGGCGACCAGGGGATTGCTGCCAAGACAGGAGAGGTGACCCAACCTGAGAGGGAGGCTGGAGGTTTTTCAGGGAGATTGACCCAACAGGCTGCAGTGGTGACTCAGATTGCAGTAGAGGTGACTCAGAGGACTGTCACTGTGGTTAAACATCAGGGTGACATTACCTTAGTCACACATAGGAGGACCATAGTAGTGAGTAAATAGAGGAGGACTGCTAGTACTAGAGTATAGAGGAGGACTCCGAAAGGATTGTAGCTAGTAGCTCAGGAAGTATGGGCCCTCAGAGGAGAGTCTCAAATGTGACTTCAGGGAGCAGTTCTAGAGTTACTGAGACATGGGGTAGACTGGTTAGAGTGACCATTGAGAGCAATTCAGGAGTTATGAGCGCTCTGACTACTGACGCTATAGAGGGAGACTCAAAAACCAGGATTAGAGGAGTGACGATTAAGGAGATAGTGGCAGGATCTGATTCTAAGGGAGACGTTCATCCTAGGAGGAGAAGGAAGAGGATTGACTAGGTAGAGGTAGTTATCTGCTCATTTTTTGGTGGTTGTTCAGACACGAGCTATAGGTTTCTTTTTTGTACACTCCTATAACCTGACATGACCATAGGACAAGTTGTAGATACAGATAGAGACTGTCCTTTTTGTGATGATGGATTGTATGCTTTTGTAAAATCTTATCATCATTATATGAGATACCTTTATTTTTGCTCTAATTTTTGCCTAAGCTGCCCTCATGGGTTTTCAACTTAGCAAGCATTTTCTTTTGTTTACTATTTATTTTTTTTGTTATTTTATTTATTATTTTATTATTTTATTTATTATTTTTTGGACAAAAGTACCAAATGTTGCATTAGGCACAGAGGTGATGAGATGGTGATGCAAACAGAATATTTTTATATTATACTCTGGACCACACTTGAGTCGGGCTGCCTATATATCCCTTATATCACTTTTCCATTGATTATTTCTTTTAGGGAGAATCAGGTCTACGTAGTTCTGATTAAACAAGAAAATAGACAGAGATGATACAGATTTAGACAAAGTATCTTTTTAGCTGATCCAAATTGCAGGGATTAGATAATTCATTTCCGTCCACATCGGCAAGAATGGTGCCTTCGCCTGATAAAATCTTCTTTAGTACATATGGCCCTACCTAGTTTGGCCTAAACTTTCCCTTGGGGTCATGAATTGCGGCCCTAATTTCCTACCTTCCTGTTGAAGTGCCGGGCTAGTCTCTGTTGGTAGCCTTGGATCCTGTACAAGGCATCCATCCTTTTCTCATCGATAGCATTCAATTATTCATGATATCCTTTATGCATTCTGCTTCATTCAATTGGCTTTCCCTCATTATCCTAGCATATTGGATCTGCATTTCAATGGGAAGAACAACCTCCATTCCATAAACCAAGGCATATGGGGTTGCCCCCTATTGGATTATGAACAGTAGTTCTGTATCCCTATAAGGCAGCAGGTAGTCGCTTACGCCAGTCTCTATGCTTTTTGATAACCTTCTACAAAATAGTCTTTATGGTCTTGTTAGCGGCCTCAATTATGCCGTTGGTTTGTGGCCGATAGGGAGAGGAACGGTGATGCTGAATCTTCTTTGTCAAGAGTAGGCGGACTACCTCCTTTTGAAAGTGAGAGCCATTGTCTGTGATTATTTCAAAGGGGGTTCCAAACTGATAAAGGATATTGGTTTAGATGAAGTGTGCCACCTTCTTTGCATTTAGGACCTGATATGGCACTGCTTCAATCCATTTTGTAAAGTAGTCTACGGCCACTAGACTGTACTCATGTCCACTAGAGGACTTTGGGGAAATCCTCCCAATAACATCTATGCCCCAAGTAGTAAAAGGCCATGGTGTTGCTATTGGATTTAGAGGGACAGGGGGCCTATGTTGGAGTTTGGCAAAGATCTGACATTTGTGATATCTCAACACATACTTTGCACAGTTCTCATTCATGGTTAGCCAAAAGTAGCCTAGGTTCCCTATCTTTCATGCCAAGGCTACACCATTCATGTGTGGGCCTTCCTCTTCACTATGGACACACTCTATAATTTGTTGGGCTTCTTTTTCAGTTACGCATCGCAGGTGGATGTTATCCCAGGCTCTCTTATATAGCACACCTCTATTGGGTATAAAACTAGCAGACAACTGCCTTAGGGTTCTTTGATATGCTTTTAAGGCTCCTTCTAGATACTTACCATTCTGGATGTAATTGAGGATGTCCCAAAACCAAGGTTTGGTGTCAGCGAATTAGAGATTCGTGCACATGGTATAATATCTAGGTTGCCATTTTACTTCGATAACAATAGGCCTATGTATCTCATTATCACTCGTATCGATCATTGAGGCCAAGGTGGCTAGAGCATCAGCAAACTGATTCTTTGCCCTTGGCAGGTAGTGAAAGGAGAGTTCATGGAAATTCTCTACCAAGTCATTCAAGTGTTGATGGTAAGGAACCAAACGCTCTTCTCTAATTTTCCACTTACCTAGGGCTTAGGAAACAATGAGGTTAGAATTGCCATAGACCTCCAAATAGTCTATCCTCATGTTAATGGCCACCTCTAGACCAGCTATGCATGCCTTATATTCTGCTTCATTGTTGGTCACCTCGAATGCTAGCTTAATCACCATAGGCAAATGATCTCCTTTAAGGGTAACCAGAACTATGCTAGCTCCATAGCTTTTACTATTAGAGGCACCGTCGAAGAATAACTTCCTTGCTTTAGGATCTATGATCAAGATATCCTCATCTGGGAACCTAGGCTCAAATATTTCTTCCCCCACAGGGGCAGCAGCCAGTTGGTCAGCAATTATGCTTCCTTTAACCGCTTTTCTTGGGACATACTTTAGGTCAAATGCTGTGAGAACTGCTATCCATCGTGCCATCTTGCTATTAAGAACTGGCCTCTCCATAAGAAATTTCAAGGGGCTCTTGTCAGCTAACACATAGGTTGTGTATGAGCATAGGTAGTGCTAGAGTTTGTGACATACCCAGACTAAGGCTAAGCATAACTGCTCAGTCTGATTGTACTTAAGCTCATAAGCTAGCATGCATTTGCTCAGGTAATAAATGGCATTCTCTCTGTGTGAATCTAGAGCATTCTAAGCAAGCATTGCACCTATGGCTTCTGAAGTTACTGATAAGTAAAGCAGCAATGGCTGATCGGGCCTTAGAGGTTGCAGTATTGGCGGGTTTAGGAGGTAGTCCTTGATCTTGTCAAAGGCTTTTTAGCATTCTTTGTTCCACTGTTTAAAGGCTTCTTTCCTCAATAGGTTAAAGATCAGCCCACAAGTATCTACCAGTTGTGCAACAAAGAGGCTGATATACTATAGGCGACCTAGAAACCTCTAATCTCCTTTTCAGTTTTAGGGGGAGGCATTTCTATAATTGCCTTTGACTTTGCTGGATCCACCTCTATGCCTCTTTGACTGACTAAGTGTCCCAGAAATACACCTGAAGAGGCACCTAACTGGGTTCAGCGTGAGATTATACTGCCTGAGCCTATTAAAGAATCAGTCCAAAGCATCAAAATGGTTTTCAGGGGTTTCAGATTTTATGACCATGTCATCCACATATACCTCGACATCCTTGTGCATCATGTCATGGAATATAGTAGTGGCCATTCTTTGATAAGTTGCCCTGGCATTCTTCAAACCAAAAGGCATTACTCGATAGCAATAGGTGCCCCATTCGGTCATGAAGGATGTCTTTTCCTTATCAGGAGTATAGACTTAGATTTGGTTGTAGCCTGCATAGAGGTCGGTCAAGGAGACCACTAATGCACCAGCCATGTGGTCTACAAGAAAATCGATATGAGGCAAAGGAAAATCATCCTTTGGGCAATCTTTGTTGAGATCCCTATAATCAACACACATTCGGACCTTTCCATCCTTCTTGGGGATAGATACTATGTTGGCCAACCATGAGGGGTAAGTGATGGGTTCGATAAACCCGGCAACCTCCTCTTTGATCTTTATAGACCATTCTATCTTCATTCTCCTCAGCTTCTACTTTATAGTTTTCATGTGCCCATAAGTTGGGATCTTGTGAACTGTTATGCTCAGATCTACTCCCATCATGTCCTTAGGTTCCCATGCAAAACAGTCCATGAATTCACACACTTTTTCAGCTAATGCCTATGTGTCAGAATATGCAGATGCAATGTATTTAATTTTTGGATTCTCCTCCATGCCATAATTGATTGGTTCTTTGCCTTTTTTCATTTTTTATTTCTTTTTTATTTTCTTTTTTAGATTTCTCATTTAATGATGAGTTAGATGAAGTAAAGCATAGATAGTCAGGAAAGTAAGCAGAAAACTTGTTCATTTCATTGAAAACAAAGGTCCTATCATCATGGGTTACATCATTTTGAAAGGACAAGCTAGGGAGACGGGTTACAAAATCAGACAAGAATGATTGAAAGGTCTCCATAGACTCATATTCAAACACAAAGGACTCAGACTCAGACTCAAACTCAGAAGACTCAAATGAGGATAAAACAAGATCGTTGCTCTTCTCAAAATACTAGTTATTCAGCGGTGCTTGGGTTGGTTGGATGAGCTTGGTGGGGTCAAGTTCCTGGTGGCAAGTGATCATGTGGATGGTCTTGAAAAGAGAGGGCTCCATGCTTACTTCCCAATCCATCTCTAATTGGTAGATGGGCTTGCACTCCTCTAGGTTGAGCCTGACATCAAAGAAAATTTCAAAACCAGGGATCAGTTTCTTAGAAATGGGACAGAACCATGGTTCAGGAAAGCCACGGTAGGGGAAATCTTTTCCTTCTTTCACAAAATACCCATTAAGAGTTTTGAAATAGTGGCGCATAGGCCAATCAAAAGTCTCATCTTGCCTTTTGGCTTTAATCCTCTGCTTGGCTTTTTCCTCCAATTCTGCAATATCTTCAGGTTTGGGCACATAACTAAGACCGAAAGGAGGAGTGGCAGTGGGATACTCGGGAAATCGGGTGATCCCTTGTTGGTTTCTTCCAAGTCCCAAACCTAGAAAATAATCCATTTTCTTCATCATGTTAGTTACTACCACATTACTATATGGATCAAGGTCGAAAGGAACAAACTCTTTACCTTCCCCTTGAATGAACTGGATGGTATCAAATGAGAAGTCAGACAGAGGAACGACAAATGGTTTAAGCTTGATTTCCAAGATTGGCACAGATCTTGGAATGTCACTCTTCCCATATACATAAGCTTGGATACTTATGATATTTGTACCATAGGG
This sequence comes from Reutealis trisperma, assembly GCA_947687605.1. Classification (NCBI taxonomy): domain Eukaryota; kingdom Viridiplantae; phylum Streptophyta; class Magnoliopsida; order Malpighiales; family Euphorbiaceae; genus Reutealis; species Reutealis trisperma. Next base: position 179,769 of record CANTUT010001100.1, read on the forward strand.
AAATTTTAACTTCTAGTGTAAGGAGGAAGGAACTGCTTTCACTTAGTGGATTCATGGTCTACCAAGTAGGAGGTTGAAACAGGCCGGGACATCAGTCACCTAAAATGGGATTGGCATCGTCACTGGTTCCATTGTGACATTAAGGTTTGCCACTCCCAAAACTTTCCTCTTAGTGTTGTCATATGCTCTTACCATTTGGTATAATGGAATAAAATCCAAAGCCTCTAATCCTAGGCAGCTGGCCACCTTTAGTGGACATACATTTAGGGTAGACCCATTATCTATTAATACCATAGGTATAGTTTTGTCTCAGGTCATCACTGTGATGTAGAGAGCATGGTTGTGGCTTTCATTTCCATGAGGGATATCATGATCACTGAAAGAAATGGTAATGGACTTGGCAGTGTTGTTTAAAGATGCCACAAAGGTCTTTAGTAAGATGTCGATGGGAGCTTGACATTGATTCAAAGCCTTGCAAAGAGCTTGGTGATGAGGGTAAGAAGACTGGATGAGGCTCCATATTGATATGTTTGCTTGGGTTTCCTTCAATTGCTTAAGAATGGGATCCTCCTCTGGTTCGTTATGGGGTTTCAATTTTTCAGCAGGAGGAGGGATTGCATGACCTATCGGGTTTGAATCTGTGGGTTATAAAGGTGGTGGGAGGACTCTTCCACTTTGAGTAATCGCATCGACTTCGTTGACAAAGTCATTTAGACAAAGTACATAATAATAACATGAAATAAGGTAAATGAGGGAGAGAAGATCAATTCCCAGTTCATCAGAAGAAATAAGGTTGACATTCGCCTCGTGGTTAGGCAAAGGATTAGTGGTGATGTTGGGTTTAGCTCTTGGAGCAATAATATCCCCACTATCTATTAGGTCTTGGATTCGATGCCTCAGAGCCTTGCAAGCATCTATTTTATGTCTGCGCCCTTAGTGATAATCACATCATTTGTTGGCATTATAGTTCTTGGGCAAAGGATTTGGTAGTGGTCTTAGCTCTAAGGGTTTGATGAGGTGGGCCTCTAGAACCTTTTTATAGACAATGCTTAGAGGCATTCCCAATTCAGAAAAGCTCCTTCTTTCTAATCTCATAGGTTGATGATAAGAGACAACATTAATTTCTCCTCCCTTTTGAGAAGCAGAATGAGCGGTGTTGGAGGTCAAGTTGGTGTTCTTGTAGTATCTTGAACTTAAGGATTCATCCTTGATTTGGCCAGTCTAAATCAAACCCTCGATTTTAGAGGCTGTAGCAATGAGAGCCTTAAAGTCCAGGAGATACTGGGTTTGCAAGTGAACTTGGTATTGTGGGAGGAGATTTTTCACAATGATGTCAATTTGTTCCTCTTCAGATGGGCAGTTCACCATTTGTGCTGCCTTTGCCCTCCAACTTATAAGGAACGTAGTGAAGGATTCTCTTTGGCTTTTTTTAGTAGTTCTAGGTCTCGTCGAGTGAGATCTACCTTAATATTGTAATGGTATTGCTTGATGAAAGCATTGCAACTATCATCCCAAGTTTTGTTATGATTTTTGTCTAGATCTAGTAACCACTTAATAGCAGTTCTAGTCAATTACTACTGGAATAATTAAGCAAGGAGCCCATCATCCACAGTAAAGGGTCTTATGGTGCCCATGTACATTTTGAGGTGGGTTTTAGGGGCTGGAATAATTAAGCAAGGAGCCCATCATCCACAGCAAAGGGTCTTATGGTGCCCATATACATTTTGAGGTGGGTTTTAGGGCAAGTGGTGTCGTTAAACTTGTCCATCACAAGCATATTGAACTTGGGCAGAACCCTAGCATTCGGGAAAAGAGTAAGGGAGTCGACATCTATGATCTCCTCATGTTTTTTGATATTCTTAATGGATCATTCTAGGGTTTCAAATTTCTCCATCAGTCTTTTAGCTTCAGGGAAGCTAGGGAAATCCCCACTTTGAAAAAGATTCGCAGTGGGAGTAGGAGCAGTGGCATTCATATCTAAAGGAGGAGAGGTGGGTGTCTCGGGAGCTTTCCCCTTATCGGTGAGATCGATAATGGGAGTAGTGAAAGTGGGGGCATGGTTGATCTCGGCTTAGGTGGAAGTATGTTGAGTAGGAGGAGGAGCGATAGGAGCATTAGTCATTTTCCTCACTTCATTAATGATTGATTGACGCTGGGAATTAAGAGCATTGGTGAAAGTGGCAGATTGGGCATTGGTGAAGGTGTCGGCTTAGGTTTTGAGGGCGGTGGTGAGTGTATTTTGAAAAGCTTCCTCTTGCTTCTTGAGGAGATTGGTGAAAAAGGCGCCCATCGCCGCTTGGTCAAAAGGGTGGGCCATTGGTACCTTGAAACAGAAAATAGAAAACCGGGCAAGACAACATAATTTATAAAAAAAAAAGGGCATAAATGCATAGGTGCGTTAGGAAAAGGATTCCCCCCACAAGGTTGATCGCCGGGTTTACATGTTGACAGAGTGAGTGTCTGAGGTGCTTTTAGGGTAACGGACCACCGGTTTTGGGTTTTTAAGGGTTGACCTTGTTGAGTTTCTAATGTTATGCATGCATGATCATGTCATGATGCATACTGAAAAAGGTTTCATGGATATGCAAAAATATCGATTATTACAGTTCATGGAACCTAGGGTCAATGCTAGGGCGACTAGATGCAAAAGGGTGAAGGGTGGTTTAATTTAAGGGTCCCCGTCTCACTAAAGCATCGATATACCTAACCACATGTGAGGCAAGGAGTCTTGCGTGGGTCCAACAGTACTGATTACTCATTACACCACCAAAATGATCCGAGATTCATCATGGGGTAGAATGCTTTCGCTATCTCTCAACATACTCAAAGAGAGTTGTCGAGCCAATGCTACTTGCCATCTAAAAGTTTTCCTAAATCAAAGGTTAGGCAATGAGCCTTTATTATGCAAAGTGATGCATGAAAGTCAAATTATACTTAATGAGCCAAAAGGAGATTATTTTGGAAAAATTTTTCTTTAGCCAAATAGTAATCCTCTTATTTTCCTTTTTATTGAAAAAAAGGTAGCAACCAGTCTCTAGTGAAGTCGCCAACTATGAGGACTCGCTCAAGTACTGGTCCGATCCACTAGAGGGAACCAGGATGCTCATTCGAGTTTGGTCTCATGATGAAACCCTCGGGTTTGGATTTGGTTGATTTTGAAAATAGTTATTTAGGAGTCGCCACCTTAATTTTATTTAGTTGGAAAAATATTAAGGAAAAAACCCAAATTGACTCCACTTTATTAATTTTTTAATTAATTTTCCTAAGGATAAAAATCACTAGCCTTCGAACTAGGTTGAGTTCGGGGACTAGGTTTTTAGTTTTAAATAATTTAAATTTGGCTCTTAAGTTTAATTTGACTTGAAAATTGATTTCATGAATGATATTAATAATTGCAAATAAAAATGCATGAATATGGCATAAGATGAATGTATGAAAATTAACGAAACAATAAACATTTACAAATAAAGGAGAGTGTTCCCTCTAATCTTTAGAGATTTAGGGGAACCACATGATTACTCCTTACTCACATTAATAGAAAAATGTGATGCCTTCTCTAACCCTTATGGGATTCTAGGAAGACCACAAATTCCCTTACAAAATATTGTAAAAAGATAATTTATTTAAGAAAAATAAGCTTAATTTAAAAGAAAATTAGATTTGAGATTTGGATTTAAATTTCAAACATACCTACGTACCCCGTTTGAATAGGGATCAAAATTCACGTAGTTCGTTCCACGATTAAGTGGAGGAGTTTAAAAAAAATGAGTTTTTGGGTTTGGAGGACGAGTTTGATTAAAATACCTTGGATTTTGGTGGATGAGATGGAAAAAGTGTTTTGCTGGATCAAAGTTTCGTTTTATCGGACTGGACAAATGAGTTGATTAATGATCAAAGCAAATGATGGATGAGTAAATTAATTAATTAAAATAGTGGTTAAGTTGAAAAAGAGATTTTTGATTTAATTTAAAAAAAAGAGTAATTAATTAATTAAAATAGGGAATGAGCTTAAAAAAAAGATTTTTGATTTAATTAAAAAAAGTAATTAATTAATTAAAAAGATTAATTAATTAATTAGCTTGTAAGTAAAAAAAAAAAAAGACTTTTTTAGTTAATTAAAAGATTAATTAACTTGGCTTGGGTAAGAAAATTAATTAATTAAAATATTAATTAATTAATTGGAGAGTGGATGGAGGGAGAAGAAGAAAGAAGGTTGATAGATAGCTATCAATATCAACCTTAGTGTGTGGAAATGAGGAAATAGTGGAGCCTATTTATAGGCAAATGGGATTGAAGATAGTTTAGGTAATGAAAATGTGAAAAGACCATGAGGGGTAAGGATAAAAAGGGTTAGAAAAAGGCTAGAGGGGGTATTTTGGAAAGTGTAGGAGTGGGCTGTGGGGCCCATGCCGCCGGGGAGCCAGTGGAACTAGATCCGATATGGGTAGTGCCGTTGGCCTGTTGGGTGACGGTGCTGCCCAGGCCGGTGTCAGTGTTGCCGGTGCCTTGGTAGGCGTGCCGGCTGAAATTTTCTTTCTCTTGCTTGGTTAGATTTTTAGACTTCCGAATCAGTTTTCAAGAGTTCTAAAGTTTAGAAAATTACTCGATCAGTACCACTAGGTTCGAAATTAATTTTAGAATATTTAGACGATCAATTTAGGAGAGAATCCTGTCAGTTTTGAAAAAATATTGTCTGGTGCAAAAGGTCCAATCAGGATAAGAAAAGACGTCTAATTACGTCAAAAATATCTTGGTCAATATTGGTGAATTCAGAATTAATTTTGGAGGTGTTGAAATGAGGGTTCACACATACAACCTACTTCCATATTATCCAATCACATTCACATATTAATCACAACATAAAGTTAAGATACTTTAAGTATACCCAATTGCCTCTAGCTTTATCTAGAGTTATTCATTTAACCAACATGCAATTTAACCATTTATCATTTATTTATACATGTCAATAATTATTAAAATACATTACATAAAAATTATGGACATTGGGATAAAAATCCCAACAATAGCTGAATATTCCATTAAAGAGAAAATATGAAATTTCTTACTTTTCGCACTTTTTGTCTATTACAACAAATATTAGTTTAGAACATCAATATGTACAAATCAACAGCCATGCATGCTTCTCATACATGAAAATTCCAAATTTAAGGTTTAGGAAGAAAATCATGAGTTTTCAAGCTTTTCGCGCTTTTCGTTCATTACAATGATATGCAAACACATGATTTAAATCATTATTTTTCATCCAAAAAAAAACAAATATCATATTAGAATTCCTTCATACACAAATCGGCAGCCATATGCACATGAAATCATAGAATTTTCCAACTTATAAGTTCTAGCACAAAAACCTTGAATTTTGAATTTTTTTGTTTTCTGAAACTTTTTGGTCATTACAGTAATATGCAAAAATATGATTTGATTCAATATTTTTCATCTAAATACATAAAAATCAATTTAGAACAACGACATGTAAAAATTGCCCCCTGGTAATGTTTATGCATGAAAATTTCAATTTTGAGTCATAGGAATCACCTTTGGAGAAAACGCGTAGAGAGGTTGGTGTTTTTAGTAGAAAAATTGATTTTTCTCTCAAGAAATCACCTAATTCAAATTTTATCAGTAAATATTCAGTTCCAAATAATTTCCCAAGATTAGTTTCATAAAAATCAAATAGCAAATTGAAAGGAAAAGAAAAACTTACGAAATGGTTGCGAAATTGCAAGTTTGAAAGGATTTTATGAATTTCGGTAGAGAGAAGTATTTTAAGAGAATTTTTCTGCCAAAATAATGAAATAATAGAATGGTGGCTGCTGGAATGAGGGGCTGGCCAAATTCTAGGTATTTATTTGTAGGGTTTTAAGCAATTTCCAAGATTACCCTTAATGAGCTAGGTCAGAAATGTTTTAGTATAGTGAGCTTTTGATTATTTAGACTTTTTAATTAATTTAGGGGCTAATTATGGGTAATTAAAAAGAAAATATTTTTTCTTATTATTTTCTGTAAAATTTCCTCCAAAATATTTATTTAAAAATATTTTAAAAATACACATAAAATTATTTTATGCTTAAAAATCGCCTTTTTGCTTAAAAATTAATTTTATGTAAAATAAATTATTTCATGTTAATGCACTTCATATAAATCATTTATTTCACAATAATAACTCATATTAGGCATATTAAAATTAATTTAATAAGCCACATACTCATAAATCACATCACACATAAATTTTTATAAAATCACATATTTTATCACAAGAACTCATAGGGTAGATGTGAATTGTTATATTAATGAACTAATAGTAATACTATTTGTGTTTTACTATTTTATGAAACATTTTTTTAGTGATTTTATCCTATAATACAAATTGATTTATGTATCAAATTATTAAAATGAATTTCTTAAAATTTAATATATAAATTTATATTTATTGGTATTCATTTAACTAATTAATTAAATTAAATTAATTTTATTTCTAGATGATTATAAGTTAAAGAAATATTTCAACCACCATTGAACATAAAAAAATTTAATTAATTATTGAAGTTGTAAATTAATTTGTATAATCGAGGTGAATGGGAGTATTTTTCATGGAAGTGCTTAAATAAAATTTTATTTGATTTTATGATTATTATTAATTGGGTTTAATTAGTGAGTTGAATATTATTATCTTAATTATTATTGATATTATGATTAATACTGAAAGGAAATGACTAATTATTTAATTTTGTAAACTAAAATCTAATTATATTGAATTAATTAAAATATGTAATTATTATTATTATTATTATTATTATAACCTAGCAGTTGATTGGTCAAGAAAGAAGACCAATCTACCGGGTTCTGTCTCAGGCTATTGAGAGAGAGAGAGAGAGAGAGAGAGAGAGGGAGGGAGGAGCTGTCGTTCAATCCGCCATCATCCAGTGAGCTACAACCGACACACGTGCACCAGCTGTAGGACCAGGCACCAACGAGTCTGTTGGTAGTGGAGGTGTCACCAGTAGCGGCCTATATTGCTCCAATGCACTGATCAGAGGTGTCAACGACACCACACATTTTCCAAGCCATTTTGAACCATTTTCGGTGACCGACCTTATTATTGAAAGGAATTATTATTGAAAATTCTTGATAAATTTTACTACCTTGAATTCAATCTCATGGAATTAATTTATAATCTATATTATGAGAATATTTAATGGATTTATTTTTAATTCTAAATGACTAAATAATTTAGATATAAGTTCAAATAGCATAATAATTTATGTATTAACATAAGCAAATTTTATATATTGGTTTTATCAAATGTTAATAGTATTAATATTTCATAGCAATAACTCTATAATATATAATACATTAAAATTTCCAAGTCAAACGAAATTTAAAATAATTATACATATATATTTCATTTAAATCAATAATCCTTGATATTATGATAATGTTGTTCTGTTGAGGAGAAAGGGATGATATTGATTAGTAGGCCTCGAATGGGCAGTTGATGAATTGAGTTATGTTGATTGTGATACTGATTTATTTTAGGGGATAATGTTCTAGTTACCGAAATTTTGACAAAATTTTTAGGATAATTGAATTTAATTTAGAAGGGCAAAGTTGGTTTGTTTATTTCCTAATACACCTTTTATATTGTTCAGTATTGGTAATTCAAGTATCCCATAACTCCTAGATGTCGTATTCCAAGGAAACCAAGATGGTTTCATCAAATCTATGAGTTGATATATTTTAATTTAGCCTTGTATTGAAGCATTTCATTCATGCATAACATAATGCATATATGTACATAATTATTAATTATCACTATTTGCATAAGACATAGAAGCATGATGCTTGTTTATGCAATGTATTGTTCTATTGAGTATGGATGTTATGCACTTTGTGTTTGAGATGGAAATGGGATGAAGTAAATCTAACTCTTACTAAGGGATGAAGTAAATCCAACTCCTACTAACATAGGTAATATTAATAATAATATGATGTTATGATTTATGATGATGTTAATGATTTTTGGACGGGCTTGAGTTGGTCTCACTGTGGCAGTATGGTTTTGGATAAGAGACAATGGTTGGGCCAAAGCTGGTCTTGCTATGGCCGTATGTTTGAAATTCATGAGAGCCAAGACAGGGGGTTAGTTCCCCATTTATGATGGTTTAGATGAAGGTTGGATTTACAGGCTATTTTCCATCGTGTATAATCTATATGTGAATGATGATTATATGTATGATATGATATTCATATAAATTACAGGGCCCATGCAAGCTAAATTAAATCATGTCATCTCATTGAGTAGGACATTCACCCATGTCCAATATTTTGCTCAGGTTATTAGTTAGTGTGAACCCTTAATTTTGCTCATTCATCATATGGCCACAGCTTGACACCTAATAAGATTAGTGCACTACGTAGAGCCAGCATGGCGGTTCAGCTTTCAATCATATTAATATAAGGATACTAAATTTTCAGACACTGATACTTTTTTTATCCTAACCAGATTCCCCGTACCAAACAATATTTTTTCTAAAATTGATCATATTCCTCCTCATATTAATCATCTGTGTGTTTTAAAATTAATTCTGAGCCTATCGATATTGACAGGTAATTTTTCTAAAACTTTAAAGTCCTAAAAACTGACTCGATGCTCTAGTGGGACAAGGACCCTAAACCAAGTTACCTTTTCACCTTTATTCATATAATTGCCCTAGCATTGACCCTAGTTTCTGTGTACCATAATAATGGAGACATTTGCACATATACCTATGAAACCTTTTTGGCATGCATACATGACATAAGAAACTCAATAAGGTAAACCCTCAAAATCCCAATTGGTGGTCCATCACCCAAAAAACAATAACCTCATACGCTCACCCTGTCAACCTTTAAACTCGGTGACCAACGATGTGGAGGGAATCCTTTTTCTAATACACTGTTACATTCACACCTATAATATCCAAGTTTTTCATAGCTCATTCTAGTCATTAGTGATGTTAAAGGACTAGATTTTAGATGTTAGCCTAGTATGGGAAATGAAAGGGAATCGGTTAGGAACCTTATGATATTAATTGAATTGTTTGTCTAACATATCATCTTATTATGACTAATTATGCTTAAATGAATTGAATAAAATTCATGTGGTAGCTAATAAAGTGTATAAAGAAATTAGAGGACACAATTTGAAAGAAAGTTAAAAAAAGAAAGTTTCTAAGTTTATCAAGGGATTTGTTGATGGACTATAGGCTTGTTATTGGGCCTTAGGTCATCATAGGCCCAAACCCAACAATAGTGGGCTAGCCATGGGCCCATAATTGGTGTAACCTCAAGCTCATATGTTAGAATAGTTAACCCAATTAGAATAGTTAGCCAACACCAAATAGAACATGTTGTAGAGAAAGAGTTGTAGAATTTGACTAACTAGCCACAAAGATTGATCAAAGTCAAAGTCCTAAACCACGTAAAACTCTCATATTTTCTACATATGAGTCTAGGTTCACTTTGAGCACTCCAACACCTTATGATGATCATCACCATAGTAGAGAAAATCCTAGTCATCTAACTTAATGCAATATTAGCCATTCATTAAGATCAAATGTAGCCATTGGATTTTGCTTGATAAATCCTCACCATCCAACCCAATACATATATAGTAAGATTATGTTAAGGAATCACATTTAGTCTCTCTCTACACCAAAATCCTACACTAAGGAAATAAATTCTCTCTACCCCACTTGCAACAAGAGCCTTAGCAAATTAAAGCTAACCAAGGTGAGAAGCTATGATCACCTTCTCTTTTCTATGTTCTAAGGTTAATTTTAGTATTTTAATTACATAAAGTTTCAGCTAACCAAGGGTAAACATATATAAAATGTGCTTTTGAATGATTTTAAATGAAGAAAAATGATTTATAAGTATTAGAATGAGTTTAGGGAATGTGATTCAAGCTTTGGAAATCTTAGAGGCATAAACATAGTCAAAAGAGAAACTTGGTGTTCTAATACTAGATTGAGTGAATTAGGTGATCATATATATTATAAGTTGTGTTAATTTTACACTTCTATAACTAATTTGAAGATTTGATATGGAAATATGAATTTTCCCCAAATTTGACATAAGTGAGATAAGTTAGGGATTCATATGAATAAAGTAAATTAACTTAAATTAATTCATAGGAATTGATTTCCTAGGTGTTAATTTGATGAATCTCTAGTCAATTTGATATTTGAAAGTGAAATTGATAGTTTCCCCAAAATTCTAGGGTTTATGGAACAAATTGGCAAATTGGAAATTTTGGAAATGTAGACTTGGAATCATGAAATTGAATAAGGAATTTAGCTTGGAGATGTTTAGAAGTAATAATAAAGTATAAGTATATGTGTGACATAATTGATACATCCCTACTATAAGTGAAAGTAGTAAAACAAGTAAAAGATACAATTAGTAACACCACGAGTTACTAATTAATGTGCAATTGAAATGTTATGGGTGTAGAACTTCAAGGCAATGGCAAGGAAATTGCTCAAGACCAAGAAGGATATTAAATTAATCAAGAATGAATAATTGATTAGAGCAAAAGAGTAAAGGTAAGTACTTAATAATATGATGTAACCATGCTCTTTCTTGCAACCATTATTTGAATTATCAATCCTTGTCATGAACTTGAAAGGACATTTATTATCTGGTTGCTTATTGATTATTGAACCCTTGGCAATTCACCTCCTTCTTAAATGATAATTTGACCATGATGAACCTTTTGCCTTGGTCTTATGTTATGCTTAATGATGAGAATGATTATTATGCCAAATTAATGATTATTATGCCAAACTATCTTTCATTGGATCCTTATTATTGACCTTTGATTTGTCTTTCATTAAATACCTATGACTAAGCAGAAATTCTCTCTGATGTGAGGAAAATACATCAAACATTATGCACTTGGTATAAGCCCATAGGTAGGGCGAGAGTACCCGACCTCTGTTAGGAGAGAATGCCTAATTGCAAGGCCCGATCAGTTTTACGTAATGTGATGCATATGAGTGAGCAAGGCTTAGATTACCACTCTTTAAATATTTATATGCGGGAAGCTCTCTGCTTCCAAGACATTATCATTTATGCTAAATGCATTCTAAAGTTCAATATGGCCAATTTTGGTTAATATCACTCCATTACTATCTTGAATCAACTCAAGTGATAACCTCTTTATTGCTTGCATGCTATGTTATATTATTTTGTACTCATTATGCATGTCTCATCCTGTAGTTATTTATAATTTTCCAAGTTGAGGTGATCCATTGGCAAGGTAAACTCTGAGCTATATTTCTTCACTTGGAACTTACTAAAAGTGCTATATTTGTATTGCTTATACTATTTTAAAGAATAAATACTCTAGAGCTCCATGGTGTTTCAAGGCTTAGTATTAAAGTATGTTATGTTGGAGTGTAATATTGACAATTGATAATATTTATTATGTAAAAGTACTTTTGATAGTAAAAAGAATGTATGGATAGTATCTATATTGATGAATGATGTTCAATTCTTAAACATGAAATGACATTAAAGTGTAATGGCTATAAGCAAATGGGTAGAAAAATAATGGAAAAAAGGTAAAGAATGAAAGTGGTTTTGATCTTAGGATGGATTGTAAAATGGTAATAGAATCAATAGTGTTCTACAGGTTTAGGTGACATTATGTCTCCTTAAACTCTAAGACAGTCACAGCCTAGAAATTGGATCATGATAATACCCTTTTTTCCTTTCACAAATTCTATATTCTTACCCATTTTCCAATCTGTTTTAAAGGTACTGATGGCTAGTATGTCTTGCCCTGTCCTCAAAAAGCAAGAGGAGACCTTCCAAACTACACTCACCATTCCCTTTAAGACTTAAGTTAATTCTTTCACTAATGCTCTTAATGTCCAGTCCACTAACTTCACTAATGCCCTTAACTCCCAATACAATCTATCATCCATAAGGTTAAGGAAATAACCAATGCCACTGTCACTCCTCCTCCTACTTTTATTGAACCTGCTTCCACTCAAGCTGAGACTAGTTATGCCCTCACATTCACTCTTCCCCTTATTGATCTCACCAATAAAAGGAAAGAACCTGAGACTCTTACCTCTTCTGCACTAGATATGAATGCCATCACTCCTACGCCTATTGCGAATCCCTTTCAAAGTGGAGATTTCTCTAGCTTCTCCAAAGCCAAGAAACTAATGGAGAAATTTAAGGCCATAAAGAGGATAAATAAGAACATAACGAAACACAAGGACGTGACAAATGTCAACTCTTTAGCTCTCTTTCCAAATGCAGGGGGTTCCATCAAAATTCAAAATGCTAGATATAGACAAGTTTAATGTCACCATATGCCCCAAAACTCACCTCAAGATGTATGAGGATGCTGAAGTGGATGATAAGCTCTTTGCTTTATTATTCCAATAGTTATTAACCGAAGCTACTATTAAGTGGTTACTAGATCTTGACCAAAACCATAAGAAGACATAGGATGATATATGCAATGCAATTGTGAAATAGTACCACTATAATATTAAGGTGGATATCACTTACCAAAATCTAAAAACCACTGAGCAAGGCCAAAGAGTCTCCTTCACTAAGTCCCTTACAAGATAGAGGTCAAAAGCGACACAAATTGTGAACCATCCATCAAAAGTAGACCAACCTCCTCCCTTGATACTAGGCTTATCTGCAAACATAGTACCTTTATAGCTCAAAAGCTCTCATTGCCATTATAAGCAAGATAGAGGATTTGATCCAATAAGGACAAATCAAGAATGAGTCTTCTAGCTTAAGGTTTCCTAAGAACAATATCACTACCAACTCCACCACACAAAAAGGAGGGGAGGTAAATGTTGTCTCCTACCACCAGCTAATGAAGTTGGAAAGAAAAGCTTTCTCTAAGTTAGGCATGCCCCTAAGAACTATCTATAAGAAGGCCTTAGAAGCCCATCTTGTCAAGCCTCTAGAGCTAAGAGCACCTCTCAATTCAATGCCTAGGAACTAGAATGCTAATGAGAATTATGACTATCATCAAGGACCGAGGTATAAAACTTATACGTACAATGTTGTAAAGCACAAATTCAAGACCTCATTGATAGCAATATTATTACTCCCAAGCCCAAAGTCTAAAACCACCACCAATCCTCTTTCAAACCACTAAGCTCATCTAACCATCCCAAGCTTCACCCAATAAAGAGTGCCACCCTTACTATGCCCTGTTTGAGTCTTTTGAGTCTATGTTTAAGTCCTCTGAGTCCATGTCTGAGTCATCTGAGTTTGAGTCTCAGTCACTCGAGTTTGTTGAGTCTATTTCTATTAAGTCATTTTGGAATCCAAGTCTGTTGAGTCCTATGCTTTTGAGTCTGTAACCTGTCTTCTGGACTTATCTTTTATTACCAATGTAACCATGACAATGGGACTTATTATCAGTAATAAATTATTTTTGAACTTTTTGCTTTTCTTTAATTCTTATGATTTATCTTTAAATGAGATATCTGGAAAAAAAAAGAAGGAAAAAAATGAAAAAATGAAAAAAAAAATAAAAGGAAAAAGAATCAATTAATTATGGCATAGAGGAAAAATCAAGAAAATCACATGCATTGCATCTGCATATTATTAATTAAAAAGGCACTCTTAGACTATTTTGTGTAAGAACATAAGGATATGGTTAGATAGATCCAAGCATCGCAATTCATGAGATCCCAACTTACACACATAATAAGCCTATCGAGCAAAAGTTGTGAAAAATAAAGATAGAATAGATCAAAGAGTATCATGAGCAATTGAATGTCATTGATGAAAAGAGAATGGATACTCTTTACAAAATTTAGGGCAATTAATAGGGATCAGCTGGGCACTTCAATAAGAAGGTGAAAGACAAGGGTTTGCACAAAGGAAATCTAGTTTTGAAGTAAATATGAGCTCCTATTCATAATCAAAGAGGAAATTTTAGATCGAATTGGGCCAAACTGTATATGTTCAAGAAGATCTAATCCGATAGAGGGGCCATCCTCATGGATACAGAAATGAATCTTCCATCCTTGCAATCTGGATCAGCTAAAGCAATAATTCATTTTAAGATGACATTTGCATTTCATTTCTATTTTTCATGCATATGTAATCAGAATTATGTTGACCTGATTCTCCCTAAATAAAAAATGATGAATGCAAAAGATGTAAGAGATACGTAAGCACTCAGCTCAGGTATGGTCTAAATTATAATACAAATCTTTTATTTGCATCGCATTCTCATTTCCTCTATTTCTAATACATCATTTACTTAATTCCTTTTGCCTAAACAAAAAATAAAAAAAAAAAAAGAGAAAAAGAAAGAAAAGAAAAATGCTCGCTAAGTTGAAAACCTAAAAGAGTGACTTAGGTAGAAATTAGAACAAAAATAAAAGATGTCTTATTTTACAAATAACCCATCATCATTACAAAAACTAGATAGATCTTTCAATGTCGTCGACAATTTATCCTTATCATATAGTCTTGTCGGTTAACAAGTATCCTAAACAAAAAGCAAAAGGGTCATGTTTGAAGTTATAGTCTAGCCAGTCCTCTTTTATTTCCTAAGGTGTACATCTCTCATGCCCTCATCAGAATTAGAGTTTATCATAATCTCCTCAATGGTTACATTCCTCTTAGCCTCTATTGTAGTAGTAGAAGTGAGTAGAATCACAACTGCTCACCACATCATAAACCCTCTCTTGAGTACTAGCAATTCAAAAGTTGCTCCCAAAAATCCTCTTTTGCATAGTAACTTGAAAATCACTTCCTGTAATTGAAATCCTCTTATGTACTCCAGAAAATATAGTCATCCTCTCTTCCTAACTGTGGCAGTCCTTATAATGTCACCCTATCTCCTTACTACAGTCATAATCTTCTTTGTCACTGCCATTGCAATTTGAGTCACCCCTATACCATGTGGAGTCGCACCTCTTGTAGATCCCCAAGTCTCCTTCAAATATTGAGTCACCCTCTTTGTTTGTGTTATAGACTTCTCATCACCACTAATGGCTCCTCCTATAATCTTTCCTCCTTAGTTACATCCCACTTTATTCCCTCAACATTGTAGCTGTAACAACCCACACTCACCTTAGGAATTTTCGTGACAATCTGCTTAACTTAGAACTATTAAGGCAAAGTGTGCGCTTTTATAGGAATCTATATGCTATGCTATTTATGAGCATGTGACATGATAAATTAATTTTAATATGTCAAATATAAATTATTATTATGGAATAAATAATTTATATGAAGTGCATTAGCATAAAATAATTTATTTTACATAAAATGAATTTTCATGCAAAAAAATGATTTTTAAGTATAAAATAATTTTATGAGTACTTTTAATTTTTTTTAATAAATGTTTATGGGAAATTTTAATGAAAATAATAAGAAAAATATTTTATTTTTAATTACCTATAATCAGCCCCAAAATTAATTAAAAAGCCCAATTACCCAAAAGCCCGCTACACCAAAACACTCATAACCTAGCTCATTAAGGGTAATCTTGGAAATTACCCAAAACCCTACATATATTAATGAAGATTTCAGCCAGCCCTTCATTCCAATAGCCACCATTTTGTTATTTCATTATTTTGACATAAAAATTCTCTCAAAATTATTCTCTTTACTGAAATTCACAAAATACCTTCAAACTCTGCGATTTCGTGAACGTTTCGTAAGTTTTTCATTTCCTTTCAATTTGCTATTTGATTTTTGTGAAACTATTATGGAAAAATTATTTTGAACTGAATATTTACTATTTTTTATTGATTAAATTCAGCCTAGGTGAATTCTTGAGAGAGAAACTAATTTTTCTACCAAAAACACCAACCCCTTATGCGATTTCTCCAAAGGTGTATCCTACAACTCAAAATTGAAATTTTAATGCATAAACACTACTAGGGGGTGATTCCTACATATCTATTTTCTAAATGGACTTTTGATGTGTTTAGATGAAAAATATTGAATTAAAACATATTTTTGCATATTACTGTAATGACCAAAAAGTTTCGGAAAATAAGAAAATTCAAGGTTTTCATCTTAGAACTTGAAAGTTGGAAAATTTCATGGTTTTATATTGAAATGGCTGCCAATTTGTGTATGGTGGAATTATAGATTGATATTTGTTATGTTTGGATGGGAAATAATGATTTTAAATCATGTATTTACATATGACTGTAATGAAAGGAAAGCGCAAAAAGCATGAAAACTCAATGATTTTCATTCTAAACGCTAAACTTAGAACTTTAATGCATAAGAAACATCTATGGTTGCTAATTTGTATGTATTGATGTTCTAAACTGATATTTGTTGTGATTGAATGAAAAATAATGGTTTAAATCACATGTTTACATATTACTGTAATAACTGAAAAATACTAGAAACAAGAAAACTCATGGTTTTTCATCTTAAAACCTAAAGTCAAAAATTTTCATGCATATGGATTTATATATGTGCCAATTCCTACATATTTATGTTTTAAAATGATTTTTGTTTTGATTACATGAAAAATCTTGGTTCAAACCATATTTCTACATATTACTGTAATAGACAAAAAATGCGAAAAGTAAGAAAATTTAGGTTTTCTCTTTGAGAGTGCATTCAGCCATTGTTTGGATTTTATCCCAATGTCTATAATTTTTGTGTGATATATTTTAGTGATTATTAAAATGTATCTATGAATGATAAATGGTCAAATTGCATGGTGCTTGAAGGAATGACTCTAGACCATGCTAGAGGCAATTTGGTATACTTAAGGAATCTTAACCTTATGTTGTGATTAGAATGTGAATGTGATTGAGAAATATGGAAATAGGTTTCATAATGAGTTAATAATGAATTAATGATCTTAAATTGATGAAGAGATTGATTGAATGAATTGGTCATAAGAGATAGGCATGACACTTGAAAGGCTATTGATAAGTTGACATGTATGGAAGTGTTAAGTGTACTAAGATGATTGTTAAAGAAAATTAATATTAAGATCATGATATTGGCTTGAGAAAAGTATTGGTGTGAATTATAATGTGTTTTGATGTGAGTGTATAAAGGCTAAGTGTGCAAGACTTTTAAAGTCAACATGTTATGTGCAAATGATGAGTGCACATCTATGTGCAACTCTAAG
Source organism: Reutealis trisperma (assembly GCA_947687605.1). Taxonomy (NCBI): domain Eukaryota; kingdom Viridiplantae; phylum Streptophyta; class Magnoliopsida; order Malpighiales; family Euphorbiaceae; genus Reutealis; species Reutealis trisperma. The sequence goes on from CANTUT010001100.1 coordinate 196,942, forward strand.
TATATGTTAATGTTATATGTACATGGGGTAGTTATGGGATAGGATAGCATGATGATTAAATAAATACTAAGTATTGAATTAAATATTATGTTAGAGCTTGAGGAGTTTTAAAGGTTTAAAGGCTACAAGTGCTAGGAGTAAAGGAACCACAAGGTGAGTAAAAATTATGTTTCAAGTTACAAGTGCAAACTATCATATTTTGTGAACCTTATATACCTTGAAACCTAAGTTCTTTTCTATTTTAATTATTTCTTTGTAAGCTTGGGTTGCCAAAGACAATTGGTCCAAAACCATTTTTGATTATCCAATGATAATGCCTTTGTGATTATTGCCCTAACTTATATTTTTCTAAAACTACATTGTTGTTCATCTTTTGTTAAATAAGCTAAACTTCTATTGCTATTATGTTACATGTGATTGTATCCTTTAATGCTACTATTACCTTTTTAAGTTATAAATTATGTTATGAGTTATGTGTGAACATAGCAGTAGCCTTCACTTTACATGTCATGAGTTATATGTGAACATAGCAGCAGCCTTCACTTTACATGTTATGAGTTATGTGTGAACATGGTAGCAACCTTCACTTTACATGTTATGAGTTATGTGCGGACAAGGTAGTAGCCTTCACTCTCTATTATGTTATGAGTGGACAAGGCAGCAACCTTCACTCTATATTATGTTACGAGTGGACAAGACAGTATCCTTCACTCTATATTATGTTACGAGCAGATAAGGCAGTAGCCTCCACTCTATATGTGTTATGAGTTATAAGTTGATTTCTATAAACCTTGTTAAACTGCAAGCCATGAACTGTGAATTATAAATTTTGAATGATGAGCTATTAAATCTTCTAAAAGATATATGTTATTGTGTAAGTCATATTGTTTACTCATTGAGATCATCTATCTCACCCTTTTTCCTTGTGTGGTTCCAGGTGAGCATTATGAAGAGGCAAGGTGATCGTTCAAGCTACCTACTCTGCTTGGGAAATTCCTTTGTCAAAGTTATAATAATACCATTCTATGATGAGTCTTTAGATGCTCTGGGAGTTGTTATGGGAATTTTATTTTAGAATATCATGTTGGTGACTTTATTTGAAGTCTTATTATTATTTTCTTATGGATTGTATTAAATTATATTTTTAGCTTTCGCAACTTAAGTTTTTTCCTTTATAGAAGGTTTTATTAAGTTAATGTATGAGGTTCAGTACGATTCTAGGCTACGTTTGTATATGTATGAGTGGGTTCTACAAGCGTGGGTGACCTTATGTCTCCCTATGTTCTAGGATCATCCTGTCTCTGAAAATGGGATGTGATAGTAGCCTGGTACTCTCTCTCTTAACTTGCCAAACTGCATTCATCAGCCACCTATCACACCTCTTTGTGGTCCTAAGTGAAATCTCGAAATGAGAAACATGATAACTCATCAACTAGCCATCCCTGATAACTCTAACAATGGGAGTTGTGATCTGCATAAACTCCAAAAAGGGAACAGCTAGGGGTAGGTCCTGAGTCTGCCCCATCTACTTTAAAACCCTCATCCCCTAGTAAAAGGTCATTCAAGCCAAACCTAACAACCAAACCACTTAATACCCATGGTCCATAGTCATGAAAGATTTTATTTTGTACCACTACCAAGATATGTCCTCTTAGGCAAGCTCTGACAACTATTCTACCCAATCTCTAATCAAATCTCAATAAGGCACATACAATACTAAAAAGAAGAATAAGCACCTCTTGTTAGAGGGGCTACTGCCTAGAAATGATCTATCAATCACACTTGTAAAATAACCTAAAACTCGAAATCAGAAGCCTATGGAACATCTTTGATAGAAAGCATAAGAATAAATAAATTTTCCTCATTTAGAGATTAATTGGGAAGACAATACATCTCTCTAAACCCCAAGCAAAGCAATTGAGACTCATTAATGTCTCCTGAACATAGCTCTAACCACGGAGTAACTCTACTCTATCTATAATACCAATCCTGCTACTCTAGCATCACCCTAACTGATAGATCCAAGAAATAGATATCTAACTATCAAGCAAAAAAATCAAGGCCCTCATTCTAAGCCTCAACCTCTTCATATGTTCCTGGTCATTGGGATCATGGAATGCCTCAATCATAATGATCAAATTTACTTGACCATTAATAATAATCTAGCTTGCAACATCCTATGAGGCCTCGCCGGAGCATCGGCCCGGTCCGTTAGAGGGAACCAGGATGCTCATTCAGGTTTAGACTCACAATGGAACCCTCAGGTTCGGATTGGTTGATTTTGAAAAATGATTTTTGGGAGTCACCACCCTAATTTATTTTTAAATGGGAAAATTAAGGAAAACTCAGTTGACTCCAATTCATTAATTTTTAATTAATTTACCCATGGATAAAATCACTAGCCTTGAACTAGGTTGAGCTCGAGGACTAGATTTTTTATTTTAAATAATCAAAATTTGTCTCTTAAGTTTAATTTGACTTGAAAATTGGATTTCATGAATGACATTTATAAGATGATATTAAAGAAAATGCATGAATATGGCAAAACATGAATGCATTGTGAAAATAAAACATTCATTGATTAAAAAAAGAGAAAAAAAAATTGATAGAGATTTGGATTTGAGGTTTGGATTTAGATTCCAAACATGCCTACGTACCCCATTGAATGGGGATCAAAAGCCACGTAGTTCGTTCCACAGTTAAGTGGAAGGGTTTAGGTGTTGATCAGATTGATTTTGGTTTAGGTGTTTTGAGAGTGAGAAAAAAGGCTGATACCTTTGCTTTTGGTGGGCAGAAAGTTTTATCGGACGGAAGTTCCGTTTTATTAGGATCGGGTGATTAGATGGATTAGAAGATTAATTAATTAATTAAAATGATTATTTAACTAATTAATATGATGAAAATGATGGATGGATTAATTAATTAAAAAGACTAATTAATCAATTTAGATGAAAGGTGGATTGAGAAAAAAGGATTAATTTTATTTTTAAAGAAAAATGATTAATTAATTAATTAAAAAGATTAATTAATTAATTAATTGAGTAATTAATTTTGATTTAAAAAAAGGATTTTTAGTTAATTAAAAAGATTAATTAACTTGGTTAGGGTGAGAAAATTAATTAATTAAAAAGATTAATTAATTAATTAAAGAGTGGTTGGAGGGAGAAGAAGAGAGGAATTAGTAAATAACCATCAATACTAATTTAAGAGGTGAACAAAAATGAGAAGTGGAGGGGGGTATTTATAGGAAAAGTGGGTGAGGGTAGTTTAGGAAGTGGAAAAGTGAAAAGACCAAAAGGGTAGATCTAGAAAAAAGCTGAAAAATCATATGGGGGGTATTTTGGGGACTGTAGGCGAGCAGTCTGGGTAGTGCCACCAGAGGCCTAGGTGGTGCCACCATAATGGCAGGACCACCGTAATGGCTCTGCATAACATATTAAATTTAGCAAGTTCTAAGGCTACAGTGGGATGCTGAGGGTGTAAAATTGAGAGTTCATACATCATAAGGCAAGTCTAAAAACCTTTGAAAAATCCAAGAATGCCCAACTTTAAACTCTGGCATCACTAAGGCTACCTCCAGGTAGAAGCCAATCCATACATGGGTTAAGACAAAGTACATGGGACACCAAATCCCAAGAATCCTAAAGCAAGCCCTCATAAAATCTTAGTCAACCTATACTTCTTATAGCATCACCATTGCCACAATGTCATATCTACCCAAATTGATCCTCTCTACCTTCTTGAATGTTAAAAAAAAAAAAATTGCATTCATATAGTAAACTCGTGAATCTACAAAAATTGCATTCACAAAGTAAACTCATGAATCTACCTTCTCGCACCTATGCAATCATCCATTGCAAGCATCATCACAAATCATCCACAACATAAAAATTAAACAAAAGGTCCATGAATCTTAAAACATGCATACATAAACGCATCATCTATGCACAAACATACATGTATATGCAATTATCCACAGCAATGCATAATCATGTATAAGCTGAGCTAATGGCCACTCCAAAGCTGACTAATACCTCTTTGAAGCAGACCAACATCTTCTGAAGCTGACCAGTACTTTCTCGAAGTTGACCAGTGCCTCCTTGAAGCTAAATGATACTTTTTCAAATCTAACTAATGAAGTGTAACTTCCAAAGTCTTTTTAATCCCAGCAAAGTTTTTTAAGCCTTCCAAAAGGCCTAATCCTTCACATTCAAAAGCCTAAATTTCCTCAGTGCAATTAAAATCTTTTTAGAATCTCTCGAGCTAATTAGCTATAGGCTAAGGCTCTACTTTTACCAAAATCTTATCAGAATCTCTCAAGTCAATTCACTATAGGTTGAGGCTTTCCTCTTACCAAAATCCTATCAAAATCTCTTGAATTAACTGACTATTAGCCGAGGCTCTCCTTTTACCAAAATCTTATCAGGATCTCTCGAGTTAACTTACCATAGGTTAAGGCTCTCCTCTTATCAAAATCCAATCAAAATCTCTAAAGCCTATTCACCATATGTTGAGGCTCTACTCTTACCAAAATCTTGTTAGAATCTTTTAAGCTGACTCATCATAGGCAAAGACTCTCCTCTTCTCAAAATCTTATTAGAATCTCTCATGGTTACTCGCTATAGGCCTTTACTATTCTCTTACCAAAATCATTTTAGAATATGTTGAGTCAATTCGCTATAGGTCGAGGCTTTCCTCTTATCAAAATCTTTTTAGAATCTCTCGAGCTAACTCATCATAGGTTGAGGCTCTCCACTCACTAATTATCTTATCCAAAATCCATCAACACCCATAAATTTTTAGAAACAATCACCTAGACATCTTTGTGGTTCTTTTTTCCATCTCTTTCACCCATAAATGTCTAGAAATAGTTACTTAGATATCCTTGTGGCTCCTTTTTTACCTTTTTTTTTACCAAAATGCATCGATTCCACCAATAAATGTCTAGCAGCAATCATCTAGACATTCCCTATGGTTCCTTTTCCATCCTTCTTGTTTTGAATCAATCATGTCCTCTACCAAAAAACATCTAAATTCTCACTCAAATGTTAATATGGTTCCCTTTTTCATCCTTATTCATCTTAAAGTCAATCATAACTTTCACCTAGAAATGTCTAGGAAGTGACATCCCTCTGGTTCCTTTCTCCACTTCTCTTATCCAAAATTCATCCTAACTCTTCACTTAAAAATGCCTAATCTTAATCTGGTTCCCTTTTCAGTCCTTATTCATCTTAAAGTCAATCATAACTTTCACCTAGAAATGTCTAGGCAGTGACATACCTATGGTTCTTTTCTCGACTTCTCTTATCCAAAATTTGTCCCAACACTTCACCTAAAAATGTCTAATCTAGACATCCCTCTGGTTTCTTTCCCATCCTTTTCATCATAATCAACCATATCTATTAATTCACCCAAAAATATCTAGTAACCAACCTAAATATACCTTTGATCTATTTTCTCATTGCCATTTATCAGCCATATAAATGTTTAGGAGCAATTGCTTAAATATCCCTATGGTTCTATTCACCATCTTCTTTTTGACTATGTCTCTTACCTAAACATGTCCAAGTATAAACCTAGATGTCCCTTTGGTTCTTTGTACCATCCCAACTACCAGGTTCACTATCATTAGAATTACTTTATAGACAAGACAATTTTGATGAGAGGGCAGCTGTGAATACTTAATTTTACACCTTCATTATGCGGCCGTAGCTTGATACCTAAAAGGATTAGTAGACTACACAGAGCCAACACAGTGGTCCTACTAACCGACTAATGGGCAAGGGTCAAAAGGGCAGTACCTCTTGTAGGGGAGCAAGGGGCAGTGCCCTTAGAGCAAAAATGGGCTTTCAATCATATTAATACAATGATACTCAATTTTCAGATACTAACACTTCTTCAATCTTGATAGGACTCTCTATACCAGATAATATTTTCCTAAAACTGATTGGATTCCTCCTCAGACTGACTGTCCTTGTGTAATAAAATTAATTATAAGCCTATCGACATTGATCGGTAATTTTTCTAAAACTAAAAAATTTCAAAAATTGACCTGAAAACCCCTAAATTGAGCAAAAAATCAGAAAAAGATGAAAAAATTGTAGAATCCACCAATCCACTGGGCAACTTTGCCAAATCCATCGGCTAGTCTAGTGGATTATCATCGACTACTTGGTGGATTCGATCAGTCCCCTCTTTTGCTTTGAAATTTTGAAAATGCCCCTTTATTCTAATTTCTTCAGCACCTTTCAGCCCTACCCTTTCTGTAATCTCACTTTTCCACCTTTGCTGATAAATAGGCTCTAAATCGAATCAATTTTCCTTACCCCAAGATTTAATATTGATAACTATCTATTAGTTCTTCCTTCTTTTTCTCCCACCAACCACTCTCTAAATTAATTAATTAATTTTTTTAATTAATTAATTATTAACCCTAATCAAAAGTTAATTAATCCTTTTAATTAACTAATCATCTTTTAAAAAAATTATTAATTAATCACTCAATTAATTAATTAATCAATTAATCACTCTTTTTTAAATCAAGTCAATATTTTTTTAATTAATCCATATCATTTTAATTAATTAATCAATCCCCTAATTAATCCAATCATTCAGTCCCGATAAAATGGAACTTCAGTAAGGCAAAACACTCCATCCATTCTGTCAACTAAAAACAAAGACATTTTTATCAATCCAATCCCTAAACCAAAATTAATCAACCTGTAAATCCATCCACTTAATCGCAGAATGAACTACATGGAATTTGATTCCTATTCAATAGGGTAAGTCAGCACATTTGGAATTTAAATCCAAACTTCAAATCCAATTTCAAACCAATTTTATTTTCCTCTTATTTTCCATTGTAATTAGCTATTCTTCATGCTTTTGTAAGAGAATTTATGATCTTCCTAGAATCCTACAAGGGCTAAAGAAGACATCCCATTCAATTTATATAATTAATTATTTTTGGAATGAAAGGGCGATCATGTGATTCCCCTAGAATCCATAAGGACTAGAGGGAATACTCTCCTTAATTGTGGATTTTTTCCTTTATTTGCTCTTTAATTTTCCCATGCATTCATATCATGCCGTGTTCATGCATTTTACTTATAATTATCATCTTAAAAATGTCATCCATAAAATTAATTTTTAAAGTTACATTAAACTTAAGAGGCAAATCATAATTATTTAACATGAAAAACTACTCCCCAAACTCAACTTGTTTGAGGATAGTGATTTTATCATTGGGTAAATTAGGAAATTAATAAATTAGAGTGACGAAAATGGGTTTTTCCTTAGTTTTCCCATTTTAGAATAAACAAAATTAGGGTGGCAACTCTTGAAATCACTTTCAAAAAATCAATTTTCTGAATGATAGTCATTCCAATTGTGAGCACTGAAAATCATTCCATAACCTCCTTAAAAATCACTCAGCATTTCCTTAAGGCAATTCCCCAAGCAAGAGAGGAGCATTCAGGTAAGCTCTCATAGTTAACAACAAAATTGAATGGAGTAAATTTTATAATTAAAGAATAGCACTGTACCTCCTCCTTCGCAGTTGCTCAATTAATTATTCTATGTATTGTAAATTAGATTTTAAATTCTAGAACTCTACATTGTTAATTATTGTGTAGTTATGTTTAGTTTGAAAAAAAGTTCAGTCTCCTCTTTAAAGAGATGTGATTTATGTCTAGCAAAGCTTACTATGGGTTTTGAAAGCCTTATGCTTTCCTATTCCCTAGTGCTGGTCAAGTGCCCTAAGTTTGAGTCATAGCAAAGTTGGTACCAAAGTATGGTTCTTGTGAACCTCAAGTAAAGTAGAGTCATAAGAGTCTTAGATGGTCTAGGATTTATGACATGCGAAGTACAAGATTCCTTCTCATCTTTTGAGTCTCATTTGTTTGTGGTTCTATGTTACTTGTAATCAGTGTTTCCTTATGCTTTTGTCTGCTTATTAAATCAATTATAAAGGTATGCATATTCTCTTTAAATTATTTTGAGCTAGTATAATTATTATGGTGATTATGGAATTCATTATATGATAGCAAACTTATTAATTATTTACTGAGTTGAATCATTGTTGCTGGGAATGATTTGCATTTTAACACATGTTGAACTATGCTCTATTTTAGAAGCCACGTCTAAAAAAAATTATATAATAAATATAATGAGTATTATCACTTTATGGGAAAATGTAATAGGATGGAAATATAATTAGTGTTCTTACTTTCCTTGAATTATTAAAGTTCTTCATCGAAAAATTTCTCTCTTTAGTCATTTTAGTTATTGCCAAGGTATACTATTGGCTAATGGTAGGATAAGCCCTAAATTGCCTTACTTTTGACCATCTTATGAATTAAACCAATCTTTTCATACGCATGCAAAGGAATAGTTATCATCTTAGGCAAAGTTATGACTATAGCTGTACAATTAGCCTTATCGAATATATTCACCTTATAGGCTTGATGAATTATTCTTCTAGAGGGATCAGCTTTCAAGAAATAGTTTTATTTGTATTCTTAGATATTTTGTCGGTTAGGAAAATCAAACTAGTATAAATTAAGGAAACATATATAATGCAACCCACCATCTATTTTTATTTTCTTTCAAGCTTGAAATGTCTCTTGTCATCTGGTAATTACCTTTCCAAGCTATTCATTTGCATCCTCTGCATCGTCTTTTCCTAGACCTAGTCCTTTCATGTATCAAGGTCTTCCTCTTAAAATCAAGTCTGACATTTCTCAGAAAGCTCTAACCTAGCTACTGGGAAAATTTTGAATATCAATCTTGTCTTATTCGGAGGTATGGTTACCAGTTCATTTAGGATTTAGCCATTCACCATGAGTACCCTTTCCGTAGGCCTTATGCTTTCATAGATTTCACGATAAATTCATTTTGGATTTGGCCAAAGGAGTTTTTATGCTTTCTATGGTATTTTCTTCATCTTTACCATATTGCTATAGAAATTAGACCCTTCCATTTTCTCAGATATATCCATCATTTGAAAAAAAAAAAATAATGCTATAAACCTTCATCTAGTTACCTTCCTCCAGTGGTTCCATGCTCTTTATCGGTGGGACAATTTTCTTCACTTAGTAATGGGTAAATTTATTAGATAAATGGCCTTGCCATTCATACTATGCTTTTTATTCATTATCCTTACACTGTAGTGGATGATCACCTTTTTGGCACCCAACTTGTTGTGAATCCTCAAGTCCTTGCCCATAAATCTTATTCCCTTTCTTTTTATAAAGATGTGTTTGATTATCTAGTGGAGTTTACTGCCTTTAAGCATTTTGTGTGTGAGAGAAATAATGTTCTCTATGCAAACTATGGTCTCCAGTTGAATTTGATGCCCTTTAGTGGGAGTTTCCTCCTACGTATTACTAAAAGATTCAGATGGATAAGGAAGATTGGGATAAAAATTATCTTAAAGAATTCTACAAAAGTGATAACCCTCAATCTGTGCTTCCTAATGATGACAAGTTCAACCCCACTCATCATCTATGGACTCATTTTGTGGAGTATTGTTTTGACCCATACGAGTTTGGTGAGATGGCCATTGACGGGTAGTGTGATGATGATGACGATAATATAATGAATTTGTCTCTTTTTCATGAGCCTATTTAGAAGTGATAGTTTAAGCTGCCTATGCAATAGTGTTGAAGTGTTTTCTTTTTTTACTCTTGAGTTTAATAGGGTAAGGAGCATGATGTTGATGTGTTTTCTTTGATTTTGCCTTAGACCTCTTGTACCTTTAATTATGTTGTGTTGTGTTTGAAGACTATTTAAGGCAGAGAACAGGACTAAGGACATTGCCTCTTGTTTGTTCAAATAAAATGTTATGTTATGTGCCATTTTTTATTGGTATTGATGTTGATATTATGAATGAAATATAGATAGTATGAGGAATACACTTACTAAGTAGGATATAAATGCTTTATAGTCAGTCTAGTGATAAGTGGACTCTTAATGTGAATTACGGGTAACTAACTTGGTATTTCTAGTTGACTTTGTAATAGTTGTGGCTTGTATTATTTCCAAACTAACCTCATTGGATTGTAGGGTAGTGATTTGGTGAGTTAGGAAACCTTATCCAAAAAGAGGTTATGTCTGGAACGGTCATCAGAGAGTAAGATGTGCTTATCGAAAGTATGTAGATCCTTGTAGAAATCTTATTAGTGTGATAGTTAGTACGAACCATGGGATTTGAAAGTTGATAGATTAATTATTTCATAAGTGTAAGATTGTGGTTTTGAGGTAATGAGTAAGAGAAATTAAGGTAATAATAATTACAAGAAATTTCACCATAATGTTTAGTGATTTAATAATCTCAAATTTATGAGAAGCTGCCTTTTGATTTTGAGTTGTTGATGTATATTATGATAATGATTTACTAATGTAAGATGTCTAAAGAATGAAATAGTAACTTTCATTAATGAATATTTATGTTTCATTGTATAAAGTGATATTATGATGTGGTGTTAATTAGAAGTATTAATTCAAATTCTATAAGGGTACAAAGAATTAAATTTAGGTCATGAATTAATAAACATAATTACTTGGTCATATAATGACTGAAAATATTTATCTAGGGAACTAGGATGAAATAAAGATTATTTTATGGATGTATATATAGGCGTGAAATTTGTATGTGTTATTGACACTATAGGCTTGATATTATTCCATTGAGGTTACTAAAGATTAAGTGGGGATTTTTGGTATAGAACGAGATTTTAGTTGAGTAATGAGATGGAGTCACTATGCAGGAGCTCATAAGAAATAATACGTCAGTGAAGGGTTTAAGCAAGCTGAGATATAGTTATTGTTTGCAGATAAGTGAGTGTTTATCACATGGTGAATGTATGCAATTATGTGATAGTAAGTATATAAGTTGTTAAATAATGTATGTTATGAGAAGGGAATAAAAACAAGATTATATAAAGACCATAAATATAGAATTATTTGTTTGAGATTATCTAGCATTAAGAGTTAGCTATTTATGTGACTTATGTGGTAGGTAATGAATGAGAGTGATACTTAAGGTGTTAATAATTGATGTTAGTATTAATAAGTACATAAGAAAAGGTATGCTTAAGGTTATAATTGATTTGATGTGAAATTAAAAGTTGTAGTAACTATATTTAAGGTTTGTATGGATATCGGGTTATTAAGTATAATTGCTTATTGAGAGTTAATAGTCATGTGTGTGTATATGCATAATATAATTGCAATCATAGAAATAAATCCAATCGATTTCACATTGTGAATATCATATGATGACAATTTGGAGTTTTAGGTGGAAAATTGTAAATCAGAGTTTAAGAATGAAATTTTAAATGTGGGTCCATAACGAAATAAGGTTTAATATGATTGAGGCTGATAATGGTATTAGTAACAGTTAAATGAAAGGAATATTACATACATAACAAAGATAAGGATTTGAGTTAGGATAATTTTTAGCAAATAACTAGAGGCTTATATCCAATAGTGATTGAATGTAGTTTTAAAATTCAAAGACGAATTTTCTTAAGGGAGGAAAAAATGTAATATTTTGAATTTTTAAATTTATTATTTGAACTAAATTATTTAATTATTTTGTTTTATTAATGAACTACTATTAATATTTATTGTGTTCTACTATTTTATGAAACATTTTCAGTGATTTTATCTTATGATACAAATTAATTTATGTAGCAAACTATTAAAATGAATTTCACAAAATTTAATATATAAATTTATATTTATTGGTATTCATTTAACTGATTAACTAAATTAAATTAATTTCATTGCTAGATGATTATATGTTAAAGAATTATTTAAACCAGGGTTGAATATTAAAAAAAAAATTAAGTATTGAAGTTGTAAATTAAGTTGTATAATTGAGGTGAGTGGGAGTATTTTTCGTGAAAGTGTTTAAATAAAATTTTATTTGATTATTATTATTAATTAATTGGATTTAATTAGTGAGCTAAATATTATGATTTTATTTATTGATGATATTATGATTAATATTGAAAAGAAATGACTAATTATTAATTTGATAAACTTCTAATTACATTGAATTGATTAAAATATGGAATTTACATATTTTATTATTATTATTACCCAACAGCTAACTGTTCAATGAAGGAAGACTAATCTACTTTGTTTTGTCTCAGGTTATTAAGAGAGATAGAGAGAGAGAGGGAGGAGCTGCCATTTGATCTACCATCGTCTGGTGAGCTTCGACGGATATGTGCGGCATAGCTGTAAGCCCAGGTACTGACGAGTATACCTGGGCATAACTGAACCAGACCGAACCAAATTTCAAATACAAAACAATTCATATAAGTAGTACGGGTCGGTTCGGTTCCATATTTAAAAAATTTTGGTTAACGGAAATCGGTTCAGTTTTAGAAATTAGTTAACCAAACCGACCGAATTTCTGATATTAGTTAACCTAGCATAAAACACTGTCGTTTTAAGATCATATATAAGCTTCATAAACTGATACCCTAAAAACCTAACCCTCATTTTTCTTTAGGCAGCCTCTCTCTAGAATCTTCCCCCCTCTCTCTCTACTCTCGTTCCTCTCTGAAACCTCCTGTCTTTCTCACACTGAAACGGTGAAAACCCCTCATTTTCAAAGCATTTCTCTCTAAAATCCTCTAGTTTTCTAGAGAAATCTTTTCTCCTTTTGTCTGAAATCCTCTCGTTTTTGGTAAAATCTCACCCTGTGTGAGTTTCTGGATAAATCCTTCTCCTTTCCTCTAAAATCCTCTCGCTTTTGGAGAAGTATCATCTCGTCTGAGTCTCTATATGCATAAGTGATGACTTTTAGGTAAATATCTTGTCATTTTTTTGATTTATTTTTATTTTTAAGTTTTCTGTTGAACTTTTTTTTTTTGTATTACTAATGATCTATGATATTTTTTTCAGTGCATATAAGGATCTGGCTCTCTTATGCTCTGTTCTTTTATGATCTGGTCAAAAAAGGAAAAAAAAAAGAAAGAAAGGGTAAAAATCTACTACTTATTCGTTTTATATTTCTTACATTTTCAAAGATTATTTTGATGATTTCCTTTGATTTCACATTTTCACTAATGATTTGCAACTATTTATCCTTTGCATGCAAGGATCTTAATATATATGAATATGGTGGAAGCTTTAATCAACAGAGCGTTGAAATATGATCTCGAAAATCATGTGAGATTTTGGATCAAATTCCTCCAATTTTACATTTAGGGAATTAGGGTTTCGATAATTTGGCGATTTTTCAAAAAAAAAAAAAAATTTTTTTATTAAACTTAAAAATCTTATTAAATGATAATTTCTAATACTCTAAAATTTAAAAATATTTTAATTTAATTTTTTTTAAAATAACACATTTATTTTCTGTAAATTACTAATTTATTTTTTTAGTTTATTTATTTATTATTTATTATTTATTAATTACTTTTTAATTTGTAATTATTCAATTATAATTATTAATTACTTTTTAATTAAACCTATTTAGTTATTTAATTTTTTGTAATACTAATGTTTTAATTCTAATTACTTTTAATATATTATATTAATATTTATCTGACAGTAACTATATTTTTTCTTTATTTGTTTATTCTTCTATTATATAATTTACCAAATTCAAGTAAAGGAAGGGAACAAACTATCACTCTTTGTCTATGAGACTCAGTTGAGATAAAGGTGAGTTTGTATTGGAGCTAAAGTTATTTGGTTAATTTTTTTAATTATTTTGTTTTAATTATGTTTTATATTTTGCAGGTTCTTAATCATCTGTGGACTTGGTAGTGGTAATTTCCATTCAAGCTGTTGCTTTAAGGTAAATTACTAATCCTAATTTGTGATTCTATTTTTGTTGTTTTAAAATTTAATTTACTATGTTGTATCATGTATGAACATTCTATGACTAATTATCTTTATATCTCATTTCTATTTTAGATGACAAATGATAATACTAAAGGGACTGGATCCATTGGCAGCAATGTTAATGTATCCAGTCCATTCCCTGGTGGAAGCAATCTTGCTCAGTCTTAGAGTAAGCCCAATATGGTGGAAGCAACTGGCCAACATCAAGAAGCAACTGCTGCTTCTCCACCACAACCTGCTAAGAAAAAGAGGAAGCAAATGGAAACTAGGTCTCCTGTGTGGGACCACTTTAGTAAAATTTATTCCTCTAAGGGTAAAATTATTCAAGCTAAGTTTATATACTGTCCCAAGGTTTATAATTATGATTCCAAAGTTAATGGAACTTCTAGTCTTAGAAATCACATGCTTAATTGTTTAAAGAACCCTGCTAGCAAACATGTTAGACAGTCCCTTTTAACTCTTCAACCTATTTCTGAAATTGAACCTTTGAATGAGATTGAGGGGTCACAGGCTGTAGGCACACTAGGGACATGGAAGTTTGATCAGGATGCAATTAGGGAGGTTGTTGCATTCATGATTATAGTTGATGAGCTCCCATTTAGGTTTGTTGAGGGGTTGGGGTTTAGAAAATTAATGAATATAGCTTGTCCTAGGTTTAAAATACCATCTAGAAGGACTGTGATGAGGGACTGTTATAATTTATATGTATCTGAAAGGTCCAAACTCAAATCTTTTTTAAAGAGTCATTGTCAAAAAATGAGTTTGACTACTAATATCTGGACTAGCATTCAAAAAATAATTACATGTGCATAACTGTACATTTTATAGATGATGAGTGGAGGCTCCACAAAAAAATTTTGTCCTTTATTCCTGTTTCTAGTCATAGGGGTGAATATATAGGTAAGGCCATTGAGACTTGCTTATTAGAGTGGGGCCTTAACAATATATTCACTGTGATTGTTGATAATGTCTCATCTAATGATACTGCAATTACTTTTCTTAAAAAAAGAATGCAAAATTGGGGTGGAAGCATATTAAACTGTCAATATTTACATATGAGATGCATTGCACATATAATTAATCTTGTTGGTACTGAGGGGTTAAAAGATGCGGGCCAATCTGTAAAAAAAGTTAGGGATGCTATGAGGCATATTAGAAATTCCCCTGCCAGGTTGAGAAAATTTAGGGAAATATGTGATTTACTTGCTATGCAATGTAAATAGCCCTTGTGTCTAGATGTGCCCACTAGGTGGAATAGCACTTATTTGATGCTTGCTATTATAGTTGAGTATAAGAAAGTGTTTGAGAGGTATGATGAACAAGAGTCTAGTTTGTCTGTTGATTTAGGAACTAGTGGTGTTCTTGATTTCTTAGACTTTGTTGCTTGTAAAAGCTTTCTGAAACTTTGAAACATTTTTATGATTTAACAAACAGAATATCTGGTTCTTTGTATGTGATTGCAAATTCATTCTTTGCTGAAATTTCTGATGTATTCTGTATGTTAAAAGAAATGTGTACTTCCCCTGATATTGATGTTGCAATCTTGGGTAGAAACATGAAGTCTAAGTATGATAAACATTGGGGGGACCCTGAAAAAATGAACAAATTGATATTCTTTGCAAATGTCCTTGACCCTAGGGAGAAGTTGGAATACTTGGACTATACCATTCCTCAAATGTATGGGAATGAG